>CAWUFW010014196.1:0-427327 GCA_963921515.1 Calotriton arnoldi
CAGACATGCACATACAACACACACCTTGGGTGCAGGCAATGTCACACGTGTACACACTGCCATGAGGGGACTCCACTCCTGTGTGAGGAAAGCTGTGCCATATGTTGCCTCAGTAGGGCCCCATCATGTCAGCTGAGCACTTGGTCACACAATCAACAATTAGCACCAAATGAGGGCTCCCATCACATCAGCCTGGTCATGGATGTGCCAACGGAATCATCAGCACAGATCCAACACACTTGTATAGCAATGTTGCACTGACTACACGGATGAGTCCCTCCCCATTGATGCCCAAACCTGCATGTCCACTGGAGATGGCAACACGGTCAGGGAAGTAGACAAATGCAACGATGGCAGGCACAACAGATGTGCAGGGGTGGAAGCCACAGATATGAAATTGCCAATGTAAGTAGGAAACCCATTGCCAAATACTGAACACATGACACCCTCAGATGCTGCTATTGATGACATGGATACACCACATGATAGGACACATTCCCCCTGGACCACATGGGTTCCTGCACAGTAACACTTCATAATCATGAGACCAGATATCACCATCACTGCAGCAAGGGCATGGTTAGCTGCACCAACAACATGTACATCTGAAGCATGAGCACTAGAGAAAAGAAAGTTGCTTTATTCAGCATATGTGTTGAGGCCAAACGAAGTCCTGAAAAAGAGCAAAGGCCAATGGCCAGTCCATTGTCAAAGTTCAAACAGGGTGACACTGGCAGATGTCACCCTACGCATGCCTGCACAATACCAGGGACAATCCACTAGGAGGGGCAACCGGGGGCAGGCCAGGCACCGCAGGGACAGGATCAGGGCTCACCAGGGGAGTCAGGGAAGGGGTGGTGGGTGCAGGAGAGCCACTGACAACTGCAGTGGAGGTGTCTGACATGGTGTGTGCCGGCACAACTGGGGGCATGACACAGATGTCGTGGGTGCCGGCACAACTGCAGTGGACCCTGCAGATGGGGTGGACAGGTCCGCCACTGCAGTGCCCAAGTCAGACAGGGCGGTAGTGGACTCCACTGCAGTGCCTACCTCCAGGGGAGGAGAATGGGGAACAGGCAAGGTGGGTTGGACAGAGGGGGGGACACCCTCACCACATCAGTGGCACAGACAAGCGCAGCGGGGGGTGTGGTGCTGGGAGAGCAAGTGGCAGGGGAGAAGGCCGGAGCATCTTGGGGATGGTATATCTGTGGGTGGGGGAACCTGGGGCAGGGTGTGGTGGGGGCACCTGTGCAGTGGGGGCCTGAGGGATGGAGGACGGAGACCTTGTGCCTGAGCTGCAGGGTGGTGGCGGGGTCTTGCTCTTAGCACTCCGGGGGACTTGCGGGTGGGGGCCTCAGTCCGTCTGCGCCTGGGGGAGGGTGTCCGGGGGCGAGGGGCACTCTGCTCCGTGTGGGTGGGCTTCCTCTTCCCCCGGGATGCTGGAGCAGCTTCATCGGTGGGGAAGAGGCCGAGGTCACAGAGGAAGAGCTGCTGTGACTTTGGGGTTGCAGGTGAGGCAAGGGAGGGTGCTTTGGAGGGAGAGGGAACTGAGGACTGCGCAGTGCATGTGGATGCGTGTGTGTGTTCCAGGGCCCCATCCCCTGTGAGTCTGGCTTCAGTCCCCTGAATGTGCGTGCGTGTGCGTTTTGTCATTGGCGTGTGTGTCAGTGTGCTGGATGTGTGTGTGCTGGTGTGTGCCTGTGCCAGTGTGTGTGTGCCTGGGATGGGTAAGGTGCTGGGGAGTGTGGATGGAGCAGAGGCAGGAGGGGTGAGGGACCGTTTGAGGAGGGACACTGCTGCCGTCAGGGAGGAGTCCATGGACCTATTGCCCCTCTGTAGGTCAGACATGCCCGATGAGATGCCCTCCATGAACGACACCAGCTGAGTCAACAGCGCGGTGTGCGCATGGAGGACACTCAGCATGGCTGTCTGCCCTACATGGAGCTGGCGAAGGAGGTACACAGACTCCTCACTCAGGGCAGCAGGGGACACAGGGGCAGGGGGTGCGGTGCCTGGCCCAAAGGAGACACGCTCCCGGACATGGGAGCCTCCACGGACCTGGGGAATGGGAGCCGATGGGAGGGCGGTGGTGGTGCTGGTGGTGGCGGGGACAGCAACACTAGCTGGGGTGTGGTGGCTGCTGACACCCGCCTCCACAAGGGAGTCATCCTCCGAGTTGCTCTGGTCCTCAGCTGAGGTGGATGCTGCTGAGGACTCCTCGGTGTGGCTCCCTCGCCCTCCGTGCCACTGGGTCCCTCCGACCACTCCTCGGCTGCTGACCCAGTCTGGCTCTCCGGCTCCTCCTGGTCCGTGGAGCTGTCCCCTTCCGTGGCCGTGGATGTATCTGCAAACAATGGGGAAACAGACAGACATCAGTCACCTGCACCAAACGCACACACCACTGTGAGCACAGCACATTACAGAGCAAGCCCTGGCATCATTAGTTGTACATTGCTAAAAGTGCCCTAATTGAACAGGAGAAGTCAATTGTCAGTCTGATGCCAAGCATGGCACTCACATCCCACATGGCCTTGCACCCATCTGTCTGGTGTCTGTTGGATTGCAACACCCCAGTGTTGACACATGCACCAAGTACACAGTAGTTGGACAGTGCAGAGGACACGGTGTGGACACATCACAGCTCTTGCCACTGAGTCAGTACAGGTTTACGGATGTAAGGGATGCCCAGAGTCAAATAGGAAATGCATGTGATGCATTCCAGCGACAGACACCATGATGCACCCATGTCCTGATAGCCAGCGCCACTATGGTGTGCATGTAGCACATGTCACTCCCCTGCAGGATCACCAATCAGTAGACACATGCCATGGCGGAGGCATGACTGCAAAGTCATACATCACTGTCTCAGTGATGTATGACTTTGCAGCCAGACAACAACACTCTGCACTGTGTCACAATAGTAGGTCATGGGGAATGCAAGTCCTGGAGCTGCACAAGTGCACATGTACATCCCCCCACAACACATCCTCTTAACCCTCATCTGTCCAGGTCATACCTATTGGACATATGGGAGACCTGTGACACTACCCTCTGAACCTGAGCCCCTCACACTCTGCTGTGCATGGGGAACAGCTGCCTGAACTTCACATTTACATGCCCCAGTCTGCATGGGCAGCTGATCAGACACCTATGTGTCACACAAGTATCGTCTCCTATGGTCACATCTCCAGTGGCATGCTGAGCCCCTACCAAGAAACTCCACAGCAGTCCTGGCGACTAATCCACAGCACACTGACACAGAGGCAGACACCTGAGGGGTCAAATCACTGTGCACAATGTGTCCTCTGATACACGGGAGTGGGAGTACAGAGTGTATTGTATGGCCTGGAGTAGGCATGACTGTCCAGCCCCACATGAATGAGGGATGAGCCCTGGACTGTAGGCAGCTGGCTAAGTATGTGTGACACACGTCATATACATACTCCTGGGGCCCAAACATTGTTCCCACCCGCAGCATGGGTGTGTGCCAGGTACCCCAGCCACATGTGGTGGATCAGCTCAGCAATTGGACCACAGATCAAAGTAACACGCTGAATACATGTCAGAATACAGGCATTGTGTAAGCAATGGACCCACCCATGATGCCCACCACAGAGTCAGGGAAACAGATGCTGTCTCCCACCTTGAGTCAAGCAAACTGCAAGGACACAGTCCTAAGTGACAGAATTCCCTGCATGTAAGGGCCACACCTGGGTATCAGATGAGGAGTGGGCAGTGCACAATAGAGGGACATGGCTCCTGGACAACATGACTGCTGTACTGTGGCAGTTCAACCTGGCCCGAGGAGGGCACATAACATGTTAGACAGAGTACACAGTGCAGTCTTTGACTCACCCCCTCCTTGCTGCTCTCTGGCCTTCAGCTGCCCATCCAGGTCTGGAAAGACCACCGCCAGGATCCTGAGCATGTGGGGGTCAGGGTCCGTGTTCCGCCCCTCCTGCGAGGAGGCGACAGCTTCAGCTGGACCCGTGCAATCCTCCGGGTCCAGCCCCGAAGGTCCTGCCACCTCTTTTGGCAGTTGCGGATCCGGCGCTTGTAGACCCCCACGGACCGGACAGCCCGGACGATGTCCTTCCATATCTCATGCTTCCGATGGGCAGAAGCCTGTCAGGATGACAAAGTGATAAGGCCATTACTACACATGCAACATATCCGTGCATGACACAGTTGCATATACATGTCGCAATCACAGGGGCACATGGTGTACCCAGGCAGTGCACGGCTGCCCATGGACAGTTTTCCAGAAGTCACTACATGGTATCATAGCATGGGGAGTAAAACCCTGTTCAGAAGCACTGTCACTGCACCATACCTGTCCAGTGCAAGTCACTACACACTATGGGGGGTGACAACTACTCAGTGAGCCTGCTAGCCAGTGGTGTGCTGACTCTCAGCCTTGCTAGTCAGACAAAATGCACATTCAGAAAGGCAGTGCACAGAACACTCACCTGCTCCCCTGGTGTCCCATACAGCTTGCTGTACTGTGGAAGTAGGCTGTCCAGCAGGGCCTGGTTCTCTTCAAGGCTGAAGGCTGGGGCTCTCTCCACAGTACGTGCCATTGCAGGGTCCAGAGGGGCAGAGACAGCAGCAGTGCAGTGGCAGATGTCGTCCTGGAGCATGTAGTGCAGGCAAGTGGGCTCTCAGGGGAACATGCAGCAATATATATGTGCTGGAGAGGCAGATACTGTCCCTTGTGTCCAAAGTGATAGGTCCAAGTCGTTTGCATCTTCTGAATCTGGCCAATCCATGGAATAGCAGCACCAAAACACGCCCACAGCATCCTTCAAAATTTCAACTTCATGACATACATGATTTTGCAACATTGTTGTGGGTGACCAACTGATTTTCCAGCAACCGACTCGTTCGAATATTCGAAAACGCGTCCGTTGCCAGGCAAGCCCATTGTCAATGGGTGCGCACCGATCGGTCCATTGAGGTACAACGCGCACAGGGGTACAACGCGTACCCGCACACATTGAATGCAATGGGCCGGCCGGAGGCACCGATCGGTCCATTGCAGTACAACGCGCACAGGGGTACAACGCGTACCCGCACACATTGAATGCAATGGGCCGGCCGGAGGCACCGATCGGTCCATTGCAGTACAACGCGCACAGGGGTACAACGCGTACCCGCACACATTGAATGCAATGGGCCGGCCGGAGGCACCGATCGGTCCATTGCAGTACAACGCGCACAGGGGTACAACGCGTACCCGCACACATTGAATGCAATGGGCCGGCCGGAGGCACCGATCGGTCCATTGCAGTACAACGCGCACAGGGGTACAACGCGTACCCGCACACATTGAAAGCAATGGGCCGGCCGGAGGCACCGATCGGTCCATTGCAGTACAACGCGCACAGGGGTACAACGCGTACCCGCACACATTGAAAGCAATGGGCCGGCCGGAGGCACCGATCGGTCCATTGCTGTTCAACGCATCACTGTACATGTGACTGGCATATGTCAGCATGCCTGTCTCAGATGGACATATGCCAGCCACAGATAGCTCCCAGGGAGTGAGGGGCACACCTACATCACGACAGCCTGTCCAAACCTTATCATAAGGCATGTAAGGCTGCATTTCCTATTGTGTGTATGTTGGTGTACATGTTGTCCTGTGGGTGTCACCTGTGGGCAGCCACCCCCAGGCTGTGCACGTGTTAATGGGGACAGGATCCTGGGTGTTACGTGTACGTGACCACTGTGATGTGCAACTGTTCATATCTGTGCATGTGCCATGGTCACATTTCACAGTGGTGTTTGTGTATGTCATGTCACATACCCCGTGAGTCCCATGTGGGACGGTATGTTTGAGCCAGGGTGTCCCAGTGGCACAATAGTGATGGCCCTCCACAGTCTTTGTGCATGTAGTGTTTACAATGTCTCTGATTTCATGTGCACAATGGGAGACAGTCTCCACATCCACGTTGTGTGTGCATGGACTCTGATGTTGTGCGTGTGTGTCACAGACGTCCATGGCTCTCCTGCCATGGCAAGTGTGGCCACTACCTGTGGGGGTCATGTTTGTTTTGTTGTGGTGTACACATGATACTCCAGGTGATGCCAGTGTCCATGTGGCATTACAGGGTCCCTGGGAATGTGCCTGTCGTTGAGCTGTGGTGCCTGGGGCACATCTGTCCTCACATGTCACTGGGGGGTGACTGTGACACAGCATCATGATATCCAATGGGCCAACCTGGGACAAATTGATGCCACCTGTAGGACCGTGTTGACAGATGTTGGCCATGTATGTACCATACATGTCGTTCCGGTACTGCACACTTCATGTAGTTGTGCCTCATGATGATGTATGTTGGGATCTTGAGTGTGTTCAATGCCGCATATGTGGGGTGACTGACGATCTTGCTTACTTCTCCTCTGCACTGCAGGGCTCCTGCTGTCCATCGGCCATTCCCAGACCTGGCAACGATGGTGGAACGGGACAGCATCCGACGGTACCGCTTCACCAGGCAGCTGATTGAGGATTTTGCAGTGCAGTTGTCCCCACATTTGCAGCCTGGCCGGCCGTATCCTACAGCGCTGACCCCCAAGGTGAAGGTGATGGCAGCCCTACACTTCTTTGCCACCGGTACCTTCCAACATACTGTGGCGTCTGCTGGTGGGATGTCACAGACCATGTTCAGCCGTGTGCTCCGCGATTTCTTGGCGGCAATGTTGCTCTTCCTGAACCGGTACATCTATTTCCCTAGACTGCGACGACTCACTGACGTGAAGAGTGACTTTTATGCCCTGGGGAGGATGCCGCATGTCATTGGCTCCATTGATGGGACACATGTGGCTTTGGTACCACCACAGGCCCAGGAGCAGGCCTACAGGAACCGCAAGCACTACCACTCGGTCAATGCACTGGTGGTGTGTCTTGCAGACATGACCATCACACACGTGTGTGCCCGTTTCCCTGGTTCAGCACACGATGCCTTTGTGATGAGGAGTAGTCGCATCCCCAGGTTGATGGCACAGATGCAGAACCAGCGTGCCTGGCTTGTCGGTGTGTACTGACTTTGTGCCATTGTGTGTGATCTGATCTGTAGTATTCCGCCCACTTTTCCAAGTCAGCTGATGTGCACTTGTCTGTCCGTAGGTGACTCGGGATACCCCAACATGCCGTGGTTGCTGACACCCCTCAGGAACCCTGTGACACCTGCCCAGATGCGCTACAATGAGGCACATGGTCGGACCAGGAGAGTGATTGAGCGGACCTTTGGTCTCCTGAAGAGCCGCTTCCGCTGCCTGGACAAGACCGGAGGGTCCCTCCCATATGCCCCTGCGAAAGTGTGCAAGATTATCATCGTCTGCTGCATGCTCCACAACCTGGCAGTGCGGAAGGAGTTGCCTCTCATCCAGGATGACGATGACCAACATCCGCCACCTGTGGAGGATCCTGGCCTGGAACACGATGCCAGTGACGATGATGATGATGATGGTGATGGTGATGTCCGCACACAGCTCATCACCAACTTCTTTAGCTGAATGTGAGTATCCTGAGGTGTCATGTCAATGATGTGAGTTGGCATGATGTGTGGGTGGTGCTCTGGTGCTGTTGGAGTGTGTCCATGGGCTACTTGACTGGATGTGTGTTGCGATGTGTGGTGACAGGTGGGCTGTACTCCCCAACAGTGTTGACATGCTAACTTGGTTCTGGGTGGGTATCTTGTAACATGTATTGTGCATGAGTTTTGCTGTTCTGTCCTGTACTCCATTGCTTTTGACTGTGTGTCATTTCTGTCCTTCACAGGGTACTTTCAGATTCGTTTGGTCAACTGTGTCCACCGACAACGTGATTGCACATCCAGGCTGGTAGCTGTTGTGTCCCTACAGGTGATGTGCGCCACACCCATGGACTTCCTTCTGTCTACAGTTGTTGACTGTGTGCCCGCTACCAGGTGGGGTTACCTTGCATCTGTAGTGGTTACGGCATGTTGCTACTGTGTAATAAACCTGTGCTTCACTTAGTGATGTGCGTTGTCTGTGGTCACACATTTGACTGCCATTTGCTTACTGCACCTGTGGGCTACTTGACTACAACTGGGAATGGGTGTGGTGTCTGTGCATTGCACCGTCTTCCCTGGCAACATCAGTGTAGGCAATGAGTCAGATGGCCTAGGTGTGTATGTGTTGTGTAGCCCTGGTGGTGTGTCTCCCTCATATGTGTCACGTTGCCTGTACTCACATGCCTGTGTTGTCCTTGCTGTTGCAGTTCGCATACACAGTGTAATTTTGTTGTTCATCATCCCCATAACAGTACCCACGTTGGAATCACGACAGAGGCAAGTATGGTGTATTATTGTGTTTATTGTGATACATCTGTGATAATAGTGCATAGGATGGATTGTGCTGTACATGAATCTTGCAATCCCAAGTTCCTAGATGAATAGAAAGTCCAGGTAGACAGGATCCCCAGTATCGGGGCCACAGTTGTCTGACACATTGTTCCAACTTGTACTCCCCATGCAATGTGTGGGAGTAGTGTTGCCATCAACAGGGTGAACAGTCTGTGCACAAAGGCGAAAATCCAGAACAGGTTCAGGCTTCCTGGGAGTTGCGCTTGGCCATCAGCCTCTCACTTTCCCCTCCTCGGACGACCCCTCTTCTTGGGGGGGGCCCTCAAGTGCAGGCTGCTGCGGTGCAGGGGACTCTCCGCCAGAGTCCTCCTCCCTCCCTGTGGCAGTTGCAGTTTGTTCGGTACCAGATGTTGTTGGCACACAGGGAGGTGTGGACTGGTTGCTGTTCATCTGGCGGAGGCATTGTAAAATGTCCCTGTGCACCGCCGTCATCTCATGTAGTACATCCCACTTGGACTCCACGCGGGTCATGTGGGAGTCCACACGTGACATGTGGGAGTCCACACGTGACATGTGTGACTCCACATGGGACATGTGGGAGTCCAAGCGGGCATGATGGGCAGCCTGCTGCTGTTTGATGTCTCTGAGGAGCCCCACTACCTGGCTGAGCTCTCCGGTGCTGGACTGGTACGCATCAGCTATGCGTACCAGTTGTGGGTCTTCATGCACACCAGCAACGTCTGCAAGCAGCGACCTCTGTCTCCCACCCCTCCCACCACCCCTGCTGACATGTGCAGTGTGTGCAGTTGCACGCACAGATAACCCTGGTCCACCTTGGGGGTTGGTGGTGGTGGTGGTGTCCATGGCCCCAGGTTGGTCCAGGGTCACTGCGCTGGTGTTGTTCCTTATTCTGTCCATGTCGGCAGGGATGGTATTCGTGGTGACAGTCGTTGGAGGGGTGGGTGCAGGGGGTGCAGCTGGTGGACCTGCTGGTGCTGCAGCTGGTGGTCCTGCTGGTGCAGCATGTTGACTTGCACCGGATGTGCCAGGTTGTTCTTCATCGTCCGAGGAGGACAGAGGCTGTACGACGCCAGTGAGCTCGGCATCCTCTTGAGCCTGGGACTGGGACTCCTCAGCGTCTGCTGCTGTGTCCCTATCATCACCTGTTTTTGGGAGACACAAACAATGTATGTCATGTTTCTGCAGGCATCAGTGGTTGACACACCTGACAGTTGTGACTGTGCCTCGGGGTGCGGGCCTGTACATTGTATTGTCCTAAGTCGTCACAGTCAGGGGTTGATATTGGTGTGGCACATTGTCCTGCATTATTTGGGCATTTCTATGTATTCTCTGGGGTGTGAACATGGTCTGCATTGATTGTGTTTGGTTGACAGCCAGACCTCCTTCCCACCCACCCACCCACCCAGTCAGTTATCCCACCATGGAACGTGCTTGCATTGCAGGGAGTGTAAGTTGTCTCTCAGGATGTCAGTCAGAGGTGTCCTGCTGTTTGTTGGTGCACAGTTGGCAGCAGGGCCTTGTGCTCCCCGCAGCAGTAGCCAGTGTCAGCCATCTTGTGAGTCCTTCTCCACTCCCTGTGATGTGAGCATGGTTCAGGGTGGTGTTGATGGGCCAGTTGTGAGGCTGAGCAATGTCTGTGACTACGACTCCCATCATGCTATTGCCTCCACCCCCTTCCCAGCATGCCCATGCTTCCTTCCTTTTGACTCTGCTTCCCTGTGGGGTGGGCTGGCTGTGCTGACAGGATGGCTGGGAGTGTTGTCCTGGCAGTTGTTTGGCTAAGAGTCCCAAGAGTGTCCCTGTGCTTCACACAACATAACCCAGGGTGGTGGTGCTTTGTGGGATCTTGTGTTAGGATGGAGGGCATTGCATTCTACCAGGTGGGTACTGTGGAGTTTGTGTTGGGGGGGGTGTGAGGGGAGGTGCTGGTGACTATGGTCAGTGCTGCAAGTCCCCCTTCCCACCCAGCCAGCCGGATATCCCACCATGGAACGTGCTTGCATTGCAGGGAGTGTAAGTTGTCTCTCAGGATGTCAGTCAGTGGTGTCCTGCTGTTTGTTGGTGCACAGTTGGCAGCAGAGCCTTGTGCTCCCCACAGCAGTAGCCAGTGTCAGCCATCTTGTGAGTCCTTCTCCACTCCCTGTGATGTGAGCATGGTTCAGGGTGGTGTTGATGGGACAGTTGTGGGGGGGCAATATGTGTGAGTGCGACTCCCATGATGCTATTGGCTACACTGACTTGGCCAGCATACACAGAATTCCTTCCTTTGAGTGGTCTTCACTGTGTGTTGGTGTTGTTGTGGTGGCTACATGTGTGGATGTGTGTGTTAGTTCTATTTGTGCCACTGCCTAGCTGTAGTTGTGGTTGTGTTTGTACATGTGTTGGCACAGTTGGATGTGACTTTTTTGATGGCATGTGTTGTGTTTATCTGACTGACATACACATTTTGGGATGATTCTGTTCTAGTTGCTGTGTAATTGCTATGAGTGCATGGTTTGACTCTCCCCTTGACAGTGATGTGTGTGTTTTGTGGCAGTTTATTGTGTACATTTGTTGTGTACTCACCAGGCTCTGGGATGTCCTCTAGTCCATATACGCTCACTGGCGGAAGGATGGCCCGCACCTTCTCCTCCCAGGGCCTGAGGTATACTGGCTTGGCAGGAGGGCCACTGCCGGTGTATTGGCTCAGGTGGTAGTCTTTCTTGAGCAGCTCCCGGACCCTCCTGCGCACGTCATACCACCTGTTCTGGATGTCGGTCTTTGTGCGCCGACATGGTGATTGGGCGTTCACCCTGTTGATGATCCTCTCCCACATCTTGGTTTTCTGCGACATGGGGGTCTGTTGGACCAGAGTGCCAAACAGCTGTGGCTCCACCCTGAGGATCTCGTCTACCATGACTTCCAATTCACTATCTAGGAACTTGGGATTCTTCTTGGGGGCATGGTGATGGGTGGTGATAGTGGGTGATGTGTGTGTTGGTGTGCAGGTGAGGGTGTGTGGGTGTGTGTTGTGCTGGGTGTATGTGAGGTAGGTATTTGTTGGTGTGCTGCTGGTGTGTGGCTTGTGTGAGGGATGAGCTGTGGGTGTGTGGTTGCTTTCTCTTGGGTGCTGGCAGTGGAATGGCATTTGCAAAGGCTCATGGTAGTGATTTGTGTCCTTTATATAGGTGGAGTTGTTGGTGTGTCTTTGTTCTCTGTCCCCACCCCCCAGTATTTATTGGCTTGGTAATTGCTTGTTTGGCCTTTTTTGGTTGATTTTTCCTTTGTGCTGTTTGTGTATGTTGGAAACGTTCTTGTGACCGAGTCGGACCCTGCATTGGTCTCGTACGGTGTTTTCCGTTTCGTTCACGCTGTGTTTGTGCAGTTTTGTATGCTGCGTACGCGTCGGTCGCGGTGTATTGTGTTGCTTCGGCTCGGTTTTGTATGCGTGTCGGTCGTACGGCTTGTCCTCCGTCCGACTCGGTCGTGTTTTTCGCGCCTTGCATCGTACTTTGCAGGTTGGAGTTGGCGGGTACGATTCGGTCGGATTTGTTCCGGGTGCGTGTCGGTCGGTTGGATTCGCGTGTTTTTCCGGCCGGATTGCTATTTTCCGAGCGGGTCGGTCGGTCGGCTTGGTTTCCTGACGTGTCGGTCGGATTTATCGCGGCTTGCATCGTACTTGGCGTGTCGGGCGCCACTGGTACGTGTCGGTCGGTATTTTTTCCGGATCCGAGTCGGTCGGTGCTTTTTCCGGCCCGAATCGGAATCGACCCCTCAGATGGATGATTTGGATGTCCAAAACCTCAAATGGGACAATAGGTTAGGGTGCCAGGGCACCCGAGTGGAACACTCTATTGACCTGGCAGGGAGGTTATTTATGTCTGCTAATCTGCGATCGCAGCACTATAAGACAGTGTTTAATCTCTATCATACCCCCGCCAAAATGTTAAAATGGGGAGGGGTAAATGATGGGAAATGTTTTCGCTGTGGAACAGAGGACGCAGACATGGTCCATATTTTTTATTCATGTGGACATTTGAGTAATTTTTTGGAGCATCTCGAGAAGTTTCTCTCTGAAATAACGGGGGTTGCTGTAAAAATATCTGCTTCCCATATGCTCTTGGGGATGGATGAAAATGCAAGGGGAGAGCAGTTAGTACACAAGTTTTGTTATCTGATTTTCCTAGCCACTGCCATAGCTAGACTATGTATTGCTTCTATGTGGCTGCAGAAAGATGTTCCGACTTTTGAGCTATGGAGAGCTAGATTTTTTACCATTTTTAATCTAGAATACAGTTTATATGCTCTTAAAGGCTCACGAAGGCGGAAATTGGGTATGGAAATATGGGGCCCTGTGATTGAATATATGAAGGACCGAATATCCACTTTTAAGAACTATTTATGATGTACTACTGTAAGGACATGTATTATACTCCCGTCTTTTTTCCTTCTTTTTTTTGTATCTGTTGGATATGTAATGTTTTATCTTCCTTCTTATCATTTTTAAGACTGTTCTAATGAATTGTGATTTGTACGTGTATTGGTATTATCATGGATTGAAATAAAAAATAAAAAAAAGAAGCATTTTTTTTAAAAATGTATTATTGCATTAAATAAATGAGCCTCACAAACAAAAGCAAAATTACTTTATTTCAAGTACATAAGCACTAATCTATTTCTTTGCAGGCTATTTGCAAAACAAAAACTTTTCAAAGCAAAAAACGTATAACATTTCTTCACTTTTTTCAGAACCAAAGAATCAAAAGCTCCAAACACAACATAAAGAACTGATAGAAAAATTCGAAAAAACCCAGCATCTACACAAGAACTTTCCAACCAAATAACAGAAAAACCTAAAAAAGGTAACCTTTTTCATTCTGTCAAGTCTATCCAAAATTAACCTTTTTTTCTATCAAAGCAGCAAACAATTCCAAACCAACATTATCAAGCCAATGCAATTAAAACCTGGTACAATTTTGTTTAAAAAAGCTGTAAAATAATTAATGTACACTAAGGGGTCTATTACGATGGCGGTTGGATGTCCACCGCTGGGCCGGCGGTGGCGCCCGCCGTACCGGCGGTGGACATCCGCCCACCATCGCAACCAGGAAAACCGCCGGTCACATTAGGATGGCGGTGGTGACCGTGGCGGTGGGAAATTCCAACTGCCGCTTTACCGCCGGTTGCCATCCGCACTCCTGCCTGGCGGATGGAGCAGGACCGGGATAATGGTGGCGGTGCAGAGCAGGCTCCGCCGGCAGGATTATGATGCCGGCGGTAGCCAGCCTTTCCTCAGCGGTCAGACCGCCATTGAAAGGCATGCAGTGATTGTCTTCCGGGGGCCCGTTGCGTGCCCCCAATGTGTTGGGGTGGTGTGGGTGCACTGGGGGGGTACCCATGGTCCCCCCTACATTTCCCTGTACCAGGTGGCAGGCACTGTGCAGTGCCTGCCACGCAGTGCAGGGAAATGCAGGACATGCTCCTTTTGGCATCGCGGCGGTGCTGCGGGCAGCAGCAACCGCCGCAATGTTAATGCCCGCGATCTGACCGCCGCGGCCGGATTTTGACAGCGGGTCATCGTAATTCGACCGGCGGTGATGTCGCGGTACATGCATGCGATCTTTTCCCGCTACCATGGCGGTCGGGGAGGTTTCCCGACCGCCATCGTAATAGGCCCCTAACTTTTCACTTGCAGGCAAAAAAAAATTAAAAGCAACCACACACAAAATCACTAAAACATTTTTTTTCTCTTTTTCTTCTTTCTACAGAGAATGGCAGCAAGAAAACAAGCCAACTATTTGCAATCAAGCAGGGGAAATAGACTTTTAAGTTACTGTGGCTACGTTTATTGTAAGGAGAGATTAACTGAGCCCAGGTGTCATTGGAGGTGTGTGCATTATCACTCATCCCATTGCACAGGCAGAGCGGTTACTCTTGGTGACACTGTTAAAAGGACCACCGGGCATAACCACTCTGCCTCTGCAATGGAGATAGAGGTAAGAGAAATATAAATGAAATGAAAGCCCTGGCATCCACCTCCAATGAACCCTGTGGCTCAGTTTTGAGGGAGGTATCACAAAACCTTCCTACACATGTGGCAAGTTGTATGCCCACAATTCCCAACCTACGCAGAATTATTCAGCGTAAAAAACAGGCAAGTAACCCCCTACGTGTAACACCCCAAGCCTTCTCTGATATTAACATTCCTCCTCAACTTACTGTAACCATTACTAAGGAACCCTTTCTTTTGCATGACAACAAAAACCCTCTTAAAAGAATTCTAATCTTTAGCACACCCCATAATCTTGTTAAGTTAGAGAGTAGTGATAACTGGATGATGGATGGGACGTTTAAATCCACACCCCATCCATTCACCCAAATATTCACCATTCATGCCCTTAGTGTACAGTTTACTCCCTGATAAACAAACCTCAACATACACTGAATTTTTGTCAGTGATAGAAGCTAAAACCATGTACAAAAGTCCTAGAAAAGTGTTAATTGACTTTGAATTACCTATGATTAAGACAATTACCAAAATGTACACGGATACCCAAATTCAAGGATGTTTTTTTCACTTTTCACCGGCTTATTGGCGATAAATTAAAAAACATCCTTAGTTGAGGATTACATATCAGACAGTAAACTGCAATTTGAATTAAAGAAACTAACAGCACTTTGCTTTGTTCCTCCTGACAGTGTAGATGAATACTACACATCAATTACTGAATCTGACTATTTTACTGCAAACGAGGACAAATTGGCACCCCTTCTAAATTACTTTGAAGACACATGGATTGGCCATTTAAGCAGGTCAGGTCGCAGGAGGAAGCCACGTTTCCATGTGAAGTGGTGGAACTGCTACTCGACCTGCTTAGAGGGAGGAGCAAAAACAAATAATGCCATAGAGGGATGGCAAAACTCCTTCAACAAATCTATAGGTAAACCACATCCTAACTTCTATCACTTTTTGGAAATTTTGAAGAAGGAGCAACGTTTCCAAGAAATGAGAATTGCGCAATCATTAACTGGTAGTCTGAACCCATGAATTTCTAAAAGAACAAAAGAAATGTCCGAGCGACTATTGGGTGCAATTCAACAATTTTCGTTGATGATGGCTTCAGACTACGTAGATAATATTGCACATATCCTACATTTCTAATCTAAACTAACTCCTAAACCACCTTACGTGCCTGTTTTGACAATAAATTTCCCTAATTCAATTGGCATTTTTCTAAAAAAAAAATAATTATAAATTAAAAGTCGGGTTTCTTACCTTCAGTTGTCTTCTTTTTTCAACTCTTGGACTTGCGTACAATCCCACATTTCTCCAAGAGTCTTGAGCAGTCCTTTAATCCACAGGAAATAATCCATAACCCGCGATATAAGCCATGACCCGAGTTAAACTAATCAAAATGGACACAGTTTGGCAAAGCCATTTTTTACAGCAAAAATTGTGCTGAAAACTGTACTGTGCTCACTTACAAAAAAATCATCCCCAAAAAAAAAAATCCCGTAATGGAATACTTGTTTGGCAAAAAACAAAACAAGAAATCCGTTGTTGCAATCCTCTCTCGATCGAATTCAAGTTAAAAGAACCTCAAAAAAGTAACTGAAATCCAGCATAAGTCCTAAAAACCATATATCCATGCTTTAAAAATGTCCCAAAAAGTATTTCTGTAATCCATGAAGCCTTTGTCCATGTTCCTTCGTCCTATCCGGAAAACTGCGACGACGCAACAAGTTAATTTCTAAAAATATGTCGCATCAAAAAAGTTTTAAAAATATTGCTTTCATAACACTATTGTTTAGTAGAAAAAGTAATCATTCTTTTAAAATAATTCTATTAAACAAAAAGTGTTAGGAAAGCAATCAACCCGACGTGGGCCTACAACTACTACCTGTTTAGGAAAGCATTTTTAAGTTAAACCATACAAAAATATCAAAATACAAGTTCTCTAGTTCTTACTACCTCTCTCCTCTCTCCTTACAATATACTATACCACCCTCAATCTTTTTTTTTTATTTCTATAACTTTTATTGGTGTTTTCAAACACAAAACAAATAAAAAAAGACGCAGAGTAAAAGAATAAAAAATACAGCAATTCACCAAATGCCACAGTGGATAAAGGTATTAGGTGAGATAGTTTACAAGTGGTGCAGTGACGAAGAATGAAATGGCCAGCCGGATTGGCAAGAGTACATATGTTTGGTAGATAAGCTAGCCAAAATACAATTATTTCACAAGAGTTAGCAATTACAGAATACATAGATATGTCTGAGTGCTCATATTGGGTTGACAGTTGCGGACTAGTGTACATTAGGGGGCCGATTCCGATCTCGGCCGGTAGGGCTCCGAATCGGATTCGGATTTACCGGATCCGATTCGGAGCCCTGTTTCCCGACCGAACCGTACGCGGGTCCGGCCGAGCGAGTACGATGCGAAATCGCCGACCGACTCGTCCGGGCGTCCCGACCGCTCCGACCGACTCGCTCCCGGCTCGAACCGCTCCGACCGACTCGCTCGGACTCGACTCGCACCACGCAATGGAGACGTTTCCCGGCCGGGTGAGTACGATGCGCGCGCGCGAGCAGTCCGACCGAGCCGCGCACTCCGGCTCGTAAGAGCAGTCGGAGCAGTACTTCGGGGTCCGTGTCGGACCCCCTGCATGCGTAGGCCGTGCGAGTCGCACACAGGGGGGACCCATGGGTCCCCCCTACCTGTGCGTGTACGGCGCGAATCGCTTCACCGCGTACCCGCTGTAGGGGGCGCCCTTGTCCGACTTCGCACCTATTGAGTCAATGGGAGCCCGCGTACGCGTTGTACGACCGGCTCCCATTGACATCACTGGGAGTCCGACTCGACTCCGAGTCCGATAACATACGGATGCATCGTACTCGTTCGGTCGGACTGCACGGGTCCGATTCGGTCGGAAATCTCTCCGGGTCCGGCTCGGTCGGAGAAATTTCCGGCCCGAATCGGAATCGACCCCTAGGTCTGTTACACTTGTCTACATACTGATCGATGGGATCGAGGTTCCAGCGTATCCAGTAGATCATTAGTAGAAGCATGTATCATAGACACCCTTAATCTATTTTTAATAATTTAACTTTGCCTTACCTGGACGCAGCTCTTCCTTGCTTCTGATCCAAACTGCGACGATCCTCACAATGATGAAACTTACGTACAAGCGGCAACGTTTTCTCTTCCCGTAAAAAGGAAAAAAGGACAACTTTTCTCATTCACTTCAATGGGGATCATTGGGAAAACCTACAAAGAAAATAAAAATGATACATTACAATACATTTAAAAATCTATTTTTATTTAAAAACAAATAATACAACAACTAAAGTTTTTTAAAAACATTTTTTGATTATTTTTTTTAACTGTATTATATTTATTATAAATGTAATAAAATTACCTACAATATTATAAATGTGTCAATTCGTTGTTTTGTTAACTACTAAATTTTTTATTACTTACATTTATGTTTTAAAACATTTGATATGTCTATTTATGCAAACTGTTGTACATATATGCTTTTTAAAATTTTTTTAATATATTAATATACTTATAAAAATTATAAATTCAATTTAAAATTAATATTAATTTATTTATGATAATTATACCATTATATCAAATCACCCCTACCCAAAAACACCCTGAGTGTGTATGCATATCACTTTTATAAATTTTAATAATTAAAATTAATTTAACAATTTTACAATCAAATAACTTATACATTAAGCAACAAATAATACTCAAGTATTAAAAATAATACCGGAGTATTTATACACTCCCCCACCCAAAACCCCTGTTTCCAATGCATCCCGTCCCAGAGGATAGGTGCATAAGCCTTTTTTAATAATTTTATTAAAAAATATTTAATAATTATCTATCAGTAAATCTAAATATCAATTAATTCTCAAGTATTTAAATTAATACTTGAGTATTAATACACTCCCCCACCCAAAAAACCCTGTTTCCCATGCATCCCATCCCAGAGGATAGGTGCCAAAGCCTTTCTTAATAATTTAAAATAAAATGTATTTTAAAATATTCTATTACTAAAAATAAATATCAATTAATTCTCAAGTCAAATATTAAAATTAATACATGAGTATTAATACACTCCCCCACCCAAAACCCTTGTTTCCCATGCATCCCATCCCAGAGGATAGGTGCAAAAGCCTTTTATTAATTAAAATATAAATTATTTTTTTAATTATCTAACAGTATAACTAAATATCAATTAATTCTCAAGTATTTAAATTAATAACGGAGTATTAATACACTCCCCCACCCAAAACCCCCCTGTTTCCCATGCATCCCATCCCAGAGGATAGGTGCCAAAGCCTTTCTTAATAATTTAAAATAAAATTTATTTTAAAATATTCTATTACTAAAAATAAATATCAATTAATTCTCAAGTCAAGTATTAAAATTAATACATGAGTATTAATACACTCCCCCACCCAAAACCCTTGTTTCCCATGCATCCCATTCCAGAGGATAGGTGCAAAAGCCTTTTTATTAATTAAAATATAAATTATTGTTTAAATTATCTAACAGTATAACTAAATATCAATTAATTCTCAAGTATTAAAATTAATACCTGAGTATTAACACACCCCCCACCCAAAAGCCCTGTTTCCCATACATCCCGTCCCAGGGAATAAGTGCCAAGCACATTTAATATATTTTAAATAAATATATTATATTAAAGATATTTAAAAAAATAATAATGACATCTAATCTAATTTTTTAATAATGCTCAAGTATTAAAATAAAACATGAGTATTAATACACTACCCAACCCAAAACCTATCCTTTTTAATTAATTTTTAAGATATATATATTTTTTAAATAATACAAACTTGTAAACTAAATATTAATAAATTTACAAAAATTTAAAATAAAACCAGGGAATGTTTGCCATACCCTTTTTACTCATATTTTTTTATATATAATAATTTTATTTAAAAGAAAATAATAACAAAATATTAAAAAGCTCCTCCAAAAAGAAAAAAAACATAAATATTAAAAATAATCAAAAATAAAAACTTACCTCACTTACCTCCATTACTTACCTAGCAATGCGTTGTAATGGCATGCATTGTAATGGCACATGCGTTGTAATGGCATGCGTTGTAATGTCACCTGCATTGTAAAAGTTGTGTTGTAAAGGCATTACGATGTAATGCCTGCGTTGTAATGGACGTTTCCCGACTGAAAGCCATGCTTTTACAGAAGGATGTGCCCTTAACCTCAGCCTGAGAAACTTTTGATCTTCAGGTTGCAAGGTCCTCAGCTGAGATACAGGCTCTAGTACGAACAAATTGCCCTTTCCATTTGGGAGAAATGGTACAACATATCTTTAACGTGTCTGATACAAAGGGTACACCTATTTAAGACCATAGGTTCTGGACTGTTGAGCACTTTTCAGATAGTTTTCAGAGTGATTCCAGCTTTCATACACTCTGTATTAGGAAGCGTTTTGGAGGGCTTCCGCTAATCCTGCTACTGGTAGTGGGTATCCTGATTTTAATTTTTCTGCTACGCAATGGACATCCCAATCACCAAAGAGATGGAAAATGTAAGGCTCACCTGGGTATTCTGCAGGAGCGAAACGGAAGGAACGTATGCTAGATCCCAACTTCCCTCAACCACCTCCTTCGCCCAACACAGTCAAAGCAAAAGAGGGAAGGTGGGGAAGAAGGGGAGACAAAACAGGGAAAGGGAGAAGGGGTTGAATCTGCTGGCTCGTCCAATGCTGTATCACCAGGGCACCCTAAGAAGAAGACACAAGGGTAAGTATATATCATACACCAGCAAGCTGTAGTACAGCTATTACTATTTCTGCTTTTATACCTGTGGAAGGATTTGTCGTAATCACATACAAATCGTATAAGGCACTAGGACGTAGGATTCACAAAGGGCATCTAGAAAAATAAAGGCACACTATTATTATTCGTAAGGACTGCAGGGGTTTAGCCAATAACAATGATATATACAAAAAGTGTACCAACCTCCAGTAAAGCATCATCACATTTTAATAGACCCAATAAATGGTATTCTTGTTTGCCTGAACCAGGGAAAAACCCAAAAACTAATTTCCCTGATCAGGAGAAAACAGAATATAAAATATGCGAGGGAAAAGGAAAAATAATGCCGGGTCTGTAATGCACCTAATACTTGTGGTCGCTGTGAATATGTCACAGGTCTGAATATGGATGCCAAAGAAGGAAAACAAAACAGGAAGCCACAACCGGGCGAAACAAACACTCCTCAAAACGACAAAGGAGTCAAACAATTAGATAAGAATAGGAGGAATACACAGAAAACAAAATGTAGCGCAACCTACCACCATCAAAACAAAGATTCCTTAATCCACCTTTCCTATCCTTTTCCTACAAGGACTAAACACAAGGCAGTAAAGAGTTAACTACCCTGCACTGCTGAGAGAGCAACATTGTTGCGAGCTGTCTCAGCAGCTCCCAGAAATCTCCTGACCCGGAAGAAAACCTCAAGCTAAGACGTCTGATACCGAGAAGAATGCCAGGAGAGGAACACAAAAACTAAACTCCACTCTGTCGTGGAACCAGAGTAGCAGCAGGTAAGGAGACGGAAGAGTGGTAGTGCGCGGGAGGCTCGGTGGGGTCCGATCAGGAACGCGAAGCGCGTTTCTGATGTCGGCCCCTCCTTTTAAAGGCCTCTCGCACCGCCTCCACCAGCTGGCGGGAGAAGGCAGGCGGGGCCTTCATCAGCTGCAGCGGGCGGGACTCCAAGGACGGCCACAAGCCGCGCGGCTCGACCCGTGCGGCCCGACAGAAAAAGTGCTCTTGGAGCGACATTGTCGCGATCGCATGGTACTCCATCTGGGCACACCTCGACTTCGGGAGCTAAGCGAGTCTTGGTTTCTATCATTCCGACCAGTCTGTATTGACTGTGTTTTGCCTGTTCTCTGCTGCTTATTTTGCAGACAAGAATGCGTGTTGGACCTCTGTCTAACACTTCCATCAGTTCCGACTACGGAGTGGATATATTGCTGGACCCGTTAAAGGCCCATGTAGTGCAGTGTCCTCAGCGTATTCTCATGTTGATGTCGGCATTCTTAGAGCAACCCAGGGTGCTTCAGCTCCTGTTGGATTGGACACCGGTTCCGCTACAGGCACACAGGCTTTGGATGTTTCAAATGCTTCCTCAGCATCGGCTGTGGGAACTGAAGATCACCTTTGCTCGATTGACCTGATCTGTGAGGTGTTATAGGGACCGTCGTCTGCGAAGGCAAGCAGCAGTGATGTTGCATTTCTGACAAAGGACACATATGTTACGCCGCGGGCCGCATCGGGACCCCTTGCGCTGCCCGTTTTCTCCTCGCGGGCCGCGATGCAGCCCACAGTGCCCCTCCCTCCTTTTCGGGGGTGCCGCGGTGCTGCACGGTGACCCGCTGTTGCCGTTTTGGCGGCGTCACGGAAAGCACCCACAACACCTGTTGGTTTGCTCTGTTGGGCACGCCGCGTGCTTGCACGGCAGCCCATCCATGTCATGAGGCACCTTGGGGCACTACACGTACCTGGTGTTGGCATCTAGTGATCCCCCTTCCTTGGGGGCCATATTGTTGCTCTCCTCTTCTCAGTCTTGCTCCCAGAAGGCAGTGGGGGAGGGTTACCTTCCTTCCTTACATGGCGATCTTCCTATACTGCACTTCACTCCTTGTTCCTGCTGGTGTGTCCTCGCTCCTGTTGGTTCCTTGACTCTTATTTTGGTGATCCCTTCCTTCCGTTGGCGCTCCTGGTTCCCTTGCGACTTCTGCTTCAGCTTGACTTCCAGTTTTCTCCTGGTTCCTTTTGGGCTCCTGGTCTTCCAGTGTTTTCTGGCTCCTTGTCTTCTCCTTCATTCCTGGAGTCTCATCATCATCAGAGGTTTTTTCCCTCTGGGGTTTTCCTCTTGGGACTCCTTCTGGAGGGCACTGGCTGCTTAGGCTTTCATTGTCGGCAGCACCGTGGCTACAGGAAGGGATCGCCCCTATCTCGGACAAACCAGGACTTACAAGAACCGAAGTCGGGAACCGTCCCAACGCCTCAAGACTGGTAAGAAAGACCCTAAACCCGACAGATTGCAATGCCCAAAAACCCACATGCATACCTCACAGTCCTCTCCTACCGAAGGGTCGGTAGAAACAGCACAGACATTAGTACAGACGGTTCAACAACAAGCCCAAGAACTACAACAACTAAGAGATGAAAACTTAGCCTTACGCCACGTGCTGACAACTAAGACATCCGATGTACCCATGGTCTCTACCTCTACTCCTCATTATTCTGGAGATCCCAACAAGCTGAAGGAATTCTTGGATTCCTTGACTGTGTTTTTTGCCTTTTGTCCAGCCTAGTTTTCCTTGGATAGAACTAAAGTTGGATACCTGATTAGTGCCTTGTCTGGTCCAGCATTAGCATGGGCAACACCCTTGGTAGCCACAGAAGACCCACGATTGTCAAATTATGCGTCTTTTCTTGATTACTTTAAACGGATGTTTGAGAGACCTGGGCTGGAGTCACAGCAGAAGAAGCCTTGTGTGACATCCAACAAGGGAGTCAGGACGTCTTGCAGTACATGACATGCTTCAGGCAATTGGCGGCGGAAACCACTTGGGTGGAACGAACACTGGTAACCCTTTTTCGCAGAGGGTTGCGAGAAGAAATCAAAGATGAATTAGTACATTCTCCTTGTGCAGAAACTATGACTGAGTTAATGGACTTAACATTATCAGTTGAACATCGTCTCAATGAACATCGTTTGGAGAGACGAAAGTCACGACTCCAGCAGCATACCGGAGTAACCCAACTGTAGTGCTAGAGGCACTCTTGTGGTCTGACACCACGTGATGACCTTTGACTACAATCATTTTAATTGACTTTGGTGTGTTATTTTACCCTAGCCTGAATGTACGACGTCCTGCATATGCCTTGTTTCTCTTAAAGGTTTCTTTCTTGTAATCTTGCAGTCTTACAGTTGGAGCTGTCACACAATAGAACAGCCTTGCCAAGAACAGAATGTGTGGAATGTGCATTTGAAAGCATGAGAGAGAGAGAGGTGTGGAATGTACTTTTTGGTCTCGAAGTGCAGTGTTATGAGCAGTGGTGCACAAATGTGCACTGTGTTGTACATAGAGAGATGAAGTATGTGATGCTATCGGCAGTGGTGCACAAATGTGCATTGTGTTGTGCATTGGCAAAAAAAAAAAATGTAAATCCGTATTTGTAAAGCGCGAACTACTCACCCTTAAGGGTCTCAAGGCGCTGGGGGCCGTCGTGGAAATTAAGTGAGCTATTGCCCAGAGTCACATGGTGCTGAGCTGAGCTGCCGCCGGAGCCGGGGATCGAACCGTGAGCCCTGTGCTCCGGAGTCAGCTGCCCTGGCCGCTGCACCACACCTCTCCGCAAGTATTATTAAGTTCTTACTATTGGCTTTGACATGGCCTCATGTCATCCTGAATTCTGACTCTGCCTTGCTTGAGCTTTTCTGCGCGCACAGACAGACTTGCAAGTTGTTTGGGTTAATCACGTTCAAGGATTGTTTTGTGAGATTGTTTAATGTACCCTGGAAGGCTTTGATAAGCTTCGTCAAGATAAAGGCTGGAACATGTGAGAATGTAGAGGGAACGTGGGAACTCCTTCCTGCCGTGGAATGTTTGCCTGGAAGCTGGCCAGTTCCAGTAAGTTTCCTTGGCGCAGAGGGGAAGACTCTCGAACCTTCTAGTGTGTGTTTTGAGACTATAAAGCTGAGGGTTGTTGACAGCTAGGGTGGGAGATCACTTACGGAGTAGACGTACTGTCGTAAGATGAACGGAACCTGAGTCCCGGTCGAGAGTCCAAGCCTAGCTGTGAACGGACCCCCCAGCTTGAGTTGGCAAAGATGTTGAGTGAACGATCGGGTGAGGTGATTTGTTTCTGACTAGTGCCATTGTAATGCATGGTTCCAGTGGCTGTGGTCATTTGAGGTGTTTTCTCTGTGATGTGTAAATGAGTGAGGTGCACATCCAAAGTAATCATTTGATGTATTTAGTGTATATATCTTTCTGATCTCTTGCAGGACGTCCAGTATATTTGCTTGACTTTTATCTCATATTATTTGCTGCTTGTATTTCGTATTCATGCATTTAACTGTTGCATTTACCAAGTATGTTATTATTGCTTGCATATAAATATATATCTCTATATATCTTTCATATGAATGTGGTTCATTTGGCATCTGGGAAAGCCTTTCTGTTAGAGAGCATTGCATAAATAAAACCCCAAGCCTTATTCTAACAAGAGAGTCTTTGCATTTTGTGAAGAATAACCCTTTTCTAGGTGTTGTTGTGTTTTATGTCTCCTGCTCCGCCTTGTTTGAGCCACCGTGTGGAAGTGGAATTTGTAGAATTCTGTATTATCTGAAAGGCGGAGCAAGACACCAACCTAATGTTCGTAAAACAGAAACCCCTGTGTCTGACATACAGCCTTCGACAGGAGAAGAACCTATGCAGATAGGCTTAATTAGGGGACCCATGTCTGAGGTCGAACGTGAACACAGAAGAAAACAAGGACTGTGTCTGTATTGTGGCGCCTCAGGGCACATGATTTGCAATTGTCCTACTCGTCCTCCTAGGCAGTCGGAAGACGCCAAATCTTGTCCTCTGTGAGAAGGGAGAGGACGGGATGGTCTGGAATCCCTTCGATCTGTACCACGAACGAAACTTCCACCTCTCTCTTTCTTCTGCCTATGCTTATAAGGCTGCCAAATGGAGTGGAAGAGAAGATACTAGCATTGTTGGATTGTGGTGCCAGCGGGATGCACTTGGATGAAGCATGAGCTAGTGAGAGGCAAATTAGTCGTGTCCCTAAAGAGATCCCGGAACAAGTACATACCGTGGACGGAACCCCCCTCATTTCCGGTCCAGTCAAAGACATGACACTGTTATTACAGCTTATATTTGGAAAACATCAAGGACACTTGTCTTTTGACCTGATCGCCTCACCCAGCCATGTCATGATCTTAGGTATACCTTGGCTGATCAGACATAACCCGTATATCAACTGGGAGACAAGGACCATTTCCCTGTCATCACACTTCTGTCAGCAGTTCTGTTATCCCACTGAAGAGTACTGGTCTCCTAAGGTAATGCCTATGATAATAAAAGAAGCCTGTACCTCCGTTAACTCTGTCCAAGGCGTACCAAGTCACTACCATACATACAATGACATCTTTCAGAAGTCTACGAAGGTGATGTTACCTCCTCATAGGGAGTTTGACTGTGCCATTCCATTGGAACCTGGAGCAACAGTACCCTTCGGAAGAGTATATTCTCTCACTGAACCCAAGACAGAGACTCTCAGACAATACCTCGAGGAAAATCTCTTGAGTGGGCTTATCGTTCAATCCTCGGCACCTGCCGGGGCACCCCTCTTCTTCGCCACCAAGAAGACCAAAGATATCGGACCATGTATTTACTTCAGAGGCTTAAATAAAGTCACCATCAAAGACCGCTAAGTCGGTAAGAGGGGCACAAATAATCACGCAGCTGGATCTCAGGGGTGGCTATCATCTCCTTCGAATCAAGGAAGGGGATGAGTAGAAAACTGCATTTTGAACTCCATTAGGGCATTTCGAATACCGAGTTATGCCTTTTGGGCTGACCAACGCCCCTTCCATCTTTCAAAGGTTCATGGACAATGTGTTCTTGGATCTCCTAAACCAGATAGTGGTAATCTACCTAGACTACATATTGATCTACTCAGCAGCTCCTGAGTTACATCGCACGCTCGTCATGCAAGTCCTGGAAAGACCACGCCAAAATAGTCTCTTCTGTAAACCTGAAAAATATGAGTTTGACAAGTCCGAGGTAGAATATTTGGGCTACCGAATTAACAAGACGGAAAAAGCCATGGATCCTCAAAAGGTATAGGCTATTTTGTATTGGCCATCACCTTCGACCATTAAAGAAACACAGTGTTTCCTAGGTCTGGCAAACTTTTACTGTCAATTCATTGACAACTTTGCTCACCAAACCAGCTACATATCCCAAACTCTAAAGAAAGAGTATCTCCAGCAAGGGTTCAAGTGGACTGAAGCCGCCACACAGGCCTTCCAGTCCCTAAAAAAGGCTTTCACACATGCACCCATAGTACGACATCCTAACACAACAAAGAATTTTTTGTGTGGAAACAGACGCTGCGGACAGAGCTGTTGGTGCCGTCCTCCTCCAACAACAAGACGACGGACTGGAACATCCTGTGTTTTACCGGTCACATGTCCTGTCAGACTCTGAAAGGAACTACTCTGTCCTACAACGAGAACTACTGGCCATGAAGTTTGCCTGCCATGAATGGAGACAGTTCTTAATGGGAACCAAGGAACCTTTCGAAATCAGAACAGACCTTAGAATCCTCCAATGTCTCCGTAACATTCAATGCCAAAATAGTCGCCAAGCCCGGTGGGCTTACTTTTTTAGCCAGTATGACTTTGTCATTTCCTACATACCAGGATCTCAGAACACTTTAGCAGACCCCTTGTCTCGTCGTTATCCAGAAAGACCTACGCTCCCACAACAGAACATAATCGAGCAACAAAGAATTATTGGCATGTTTCAATCCTTCCTAGACAGGGTTCATTCAGAATATAAATCCATGAACCAAGAAGAATGGAGGAAGCTAGTCGATCTGGTTAAGCAACGTGACACACACTACTACCACGGTAGGGCCTTATTCCTTCCCACACAAAAGGTGCAGCTAGAAGCTCTACAAATCTGTCACGATTCTCCCGTGGCCGGTCATCATGGTTTCAAGACTACCCTAGAACTAATACTTCACTCTTTCTGGTGGCCATCGATAAGAAAAGATACCGAAGTCTACGTATCATCTTGTCCTGTCTGTGCCCAAGCCAAAACATTGCATACTAAACCCATGGGATTGCTTCAACCTCTACCTGTTCCACCAGCTCCAAGGCATACCATATCCACCGACTTCATTTCCTCTCTGCCTCCATCTGCAGGTAACCGGGTTATAATGGTGACAATAGATTCTTTCACCAAGATGGCTCACGTCAACGCCCTTAAAAAACTACCTACTGCAAGAGAGCTCAGAAGCATCTTTATACAGGAGATATACCGCCTCCATGGCCTGCCACGGGTGATTGTATCGTCTCGAGGCCCTCAGTATGTATCACGTTTCTGGAAACATATTTGTAAAGCTCTTCATATTGAGGTGGCCTTGTCCTCCGGGTTTCATCCCCAGACCAATTGTCAAACGGAACGCTTAAATCAAGGGCTAGAGCAATACCTCCGCTGTTATTGCAATGCAACTCAGAGCGACTGGCCCTCCTATCTACCGTTGGCAGAATACTCCAACAACAACTCAGTCCATAGTGCATCCAAGACTACCCCATTCTTTTGTTTATACGGTTTCCATCCCAGGACCTTTCCTTCAGTTCTGCAAGAAACACCTCTGTTCCAGCGGCAGCCTCTTTTATTCGCCACCTCCGAGCCATAAGATCTAGAGTTCATGTCCATCTCAAAATTTCTACCCTTTCAGTTATCACGGAGTAAATTTAAGCCACACTTTTGTGGTCCATTCAAAGTTACCCAAGTGTTGAATCCTGTGTCTTTTCGACTCAACTGCCACGTGCTTGGAGAATACATCTTGTTTTTCATGCCTCTCAGTTGAAACCCTATGTCTCGGAGCCCTATAGGAGGGTTTTTTCTCGTCCACCTCCTGTTTTGGTCAATGACGTACCTGAGTACGAGGTTCAGGCTATCTGTGACTCTCGGTTCTTTAGGGGCCGTTTGCAGTTCCTTTTTCATTGGAAAGGCTATCCCCTCAGTGATAACTCTTGGGAGGATGCAGACTCTGTCCGCGCTCCTGTTCTTGTCCGCCGTTTTTTTCGACTTTTTCCTGACAAGCCCGGGGCTTCGGGAGAGGGACCTACTGTAACACCTCGAGCTGCAGCGCGACCCCCGACGCTGCCCGTTTTCTTCTCACAGACCGCGGTGCAGCCCGCGGTGCCCCTCCCTCCTCTTCGGGGGCGCCACGGTGCGGCACAGAGGCCCGCTGTTGCTGTTTTGGCAGCATCGCGGAAAGCACCAGTGATGCCTGTGATCCAGCGCCAATCAGGGATCGATAATCAATAATAACACAAACATAGGCCTATACTCATACATACCCAACTCAATTCAAAAATCCCTGTTACACTGTTTTCAAGATTGTCGAAAATCAGTTGTTCATAATACAGACTCGAATCTAACACACTAAATACATATCTGAGCCTGTATATCAACTTCTTTCCTCTGGTCGATGGACCTAAAGTTGAGAAGTTGATGGCAATAATTATTACTATCTATCTATCTGCATCTACTTAAAATAATCACAAACTTAGTAAAGGTTAATAGTGTTTATCGCAGAATAATGTGAAGGTAAATGCTCTTCATGTACAGTTTTACAAGGCAAACAAAGAACCAATCAAAGGGAGAGAGTACATTAATAATACAAAAACAGTGTCAAACTCATATCAAATGAACAAAAATGCAAATGAAGGAGTGGATAGGCGAAGAGACAAAAGTTTCAGAGACAAAATACATTTTGCAAATGATTATGCAAAGTACGGATCATTTAGCTATACTAACCTAAGGAAAACTGCCCCTCTGGCCAAAGGAATAGTGGGGTCTCCCCGAGTAGTTTCAGGGAACAAAGTATAGATCAGGATACAGCATTCAGGTCAGGAAACAGGAGACAGGTAGGCCTCTATCTGCAAACCGACGGACAGCGACGATCTCCCTTTAGCTCTCCAGCTACACCGCCTACAGTAACGAGCTCCCTACATCCCCCAGGACTCCTTTATTATACCCTAAAAACCTACATGTCCAACCCACATTTGTTGAAACATTTTCAGAAACTCGGTCTCTCATTGGCTGGTTTAGGGGGTGTTCTATTACACCACCATAGTCACGTTCATAATTTTCACTGCATTCTTTGTTTTACACATTTCTTATTATGTTATCCATGTCTTATGAATACACGTTTCCTCCAACAAGTAACATGTTGCAAGTCTCTACATTTTTATTGTTCGCCTCTGCAGCTTCCGCAGAAGAAGTTTATACATTTGCACTTGGTCCCACGGCCATCCCTCCGTTACTTGGCAGACACACAAAAATCCTCGAAGGTTATCAGCCTTAGCCTTCTTCATTTTCTCCCAGAGCTCGGTTTTTCTGCTCATTTATTCAAATTTATTTATTAACCCTTGACTTGTCATGCAAAGATGTAGGCCCGTTCTTGCTTCACAATGAACGAAACACAGACATTATTAATTCCATGAAATATATTTCTCACTGTTTACCACCCACCATTACACTATCCCTCATTATATTCCTAGCAAGAGCATTAATGTGCAAAAGGGCATTATTTTTACATTATTTTGAAGCAGAACGCAAATGCGGCCTTGTTTTTTATGCATTAGTCCACGTATTAGTGTACGCATGCGCAAATGCATTTCCCAATGTGTTCGTGTTTTTGCACTTTATTTTCACAGCACACTGTTAATAAATGTTATGGAGGATTTAATCCGAGCAGGTTTTACTTTCTCACAACCCTGCTCCATCAATTCCCCCCTTTGATGGCATTTTTGAGCCATCACAAAAATAACCATCATACCAATTGCCACCTTTATTTTTATCTAAAGGTCTGTACTTCTTTCTCGTTTTGCCATTTTCTCATCTAAATCTTTCATCATTTCATAATAATTTCCTCTCATATCTTCTAGTTCTATTTCTCCTCTTTTTCTCTTTCTTGCTCTATGTTTATTGTCTGACTCTGTCATCTCCTTCTTTCCACATCTACACTTGCAACATTTATATGCCATTATTATTGACAATGTCACTATAGCTATTGAAATAATTGGTATTAGTATTTTTCCTAATAAGCTACTCCCAAATGTGGAAAACCATTTACCTACAGTGGAAAAACCCTTACCAAGTTTCTCCCAAACACCGTCAACCTCCAGTTGGGTCAAATCTTCATGTAATTTCGTAATGTTTTTAATATACCCCTCAGGACTTTTAATTTTATCAGGGATATAAGTACAGCAGTGTTGTATTTTCAACATGCTACAGACTCCGCCCTCTTTTGCCAATAAGATATCAAGGGCAAGTCAATTTTGCAAAACCATTGATCTAATTGCAACCATTTGAGTATCAATCATCAAGAACCCACCAGCAGTATCTGTTGATAAACGATCAACCACTGTGGACAATTTTTGAATTTTATGCGAATTAAGAACGACTCCAACTGAGGGTATCAATGCAACAAAAATATCACCTATTATTTCTGAATAACTTGCTCTCTTTTTACGTGTTAGTCCATGCTTTATTTCATTGATTTTATTGTTTCTGTCGACGTGGTACACTTTAGGGAAAACAATTCCAAAATAACAACTACCATACCAATGTGCAGGCAACCTATAGTAGGCATTCTTACCACACACATAATAAACTCCTGGAAAAACAGGATCAGTTCCACCTTTCAATCCCCATCCACCAGTTATTAGAAAGGTATGTTCACATTCACTAGTACCAATGAAATAATTATTATAGTCAGTTTTTAATCTAAGCAAACAAAGTTTCCCTTTATGATACCAATCCAGAGACATTGCAGCGTAAGTCTCGCCTTTCTTATAATTTCCCTCTCTGAAAGCCCATGGTGGTACATGCGACTTCTGTTCAGCAGCTTTCCTTTGAAAATCCTGTCTTCTATCTTCTACCATGTTAATAAAATCTTTTTCTTCAGCCCGCAAACTACAGGTAAGATTATGTCTATGAGCACATACTATATTTAGTGTCTGAGTAATATGGAAAAATTCTCCCATGTATCCCACATTTCTATTACTATACACTTTATTCATATCTTTTCGAATTGGAATCTCTGAAAACACTAAGGGGCCGATTCCGATTCGGGCCGGAAAAAATACCGACCGACTCGGTACGGGAATTTAGTCCGACCGACTCGGACCGGCGCCGTACGACCCGGGTAGTACGATGAAATGCATGTGAAATCCGACCGACTCGGGCGGAATACAAAACGACCGACCGAGCCGGACGTAAACAAGCCATCCGGCCGGGAAATCACGCGAAACGAACCGACCGACACGCACCCGGATTGAACCCGAACGAAGCGTACCCGCGAACTCCGACCCGCGTAGTGCGATGCTGTGCGTGCAAAACACGACCGACTCGCCCGGAGCACAAGCCGTACGACCGACACGTATACAAAACCCAGCCGAAGCAACCCAATACTCCGCGACCGACTCGTACGCCGCATATGAAACCTAGCTGACACACAGCGGGAACGAGTCGGACAAGATCGCACCAGACAACTGCAGCGTCCTACTCGGACACAAGAACGACTCCTACATGCACCAACAACACCAAGGAATTTTTTTTTTTAAAAAGGGCCAAACAAGCAACCACAAAGCCAATAAATACAGGGAGGAAAAAAAAATGGAACAAGGACACACCTCCAACTCTACCTACATAAAGGCCACAAATCCCTACCATGATCCTTTGCAAATTCCACTGACCTGCCAGCACAGAACACCATCACACAGCAACCACAGACACACTCACAGCTCATACATCACACAAGCCACACACCATTACCACACCTACAAATAGCACCCTCACACACACCCAGCTAAACCTACACTCACACCCCCCCACTTGCACACACACATCAATCACCACCACCACCCATCACCATGCCCCCAAAGAAGAATCATAAGTTCCTAGACAGTGAATTGGAAGTCATGGTAGATGAGATCCTCAGGGTAGAGCCACAGTTGTTTGGTACATTGGTACAACAGACCCCCATGTCTGTGGGCGAGGATTGTCGACAGGGTGAACGCACAATCACCATGTTTGCGCACAAAAGAAGACATCCAGAACAGGTGGTATGATGTGCGCAGGAGGGTCCGGGACCTACTCAAAAAGGACTACCTCCTCAGCCAGCACACCGGCAGTGGCCCTCCTGCAAAACCAGTATACCTCAGGCCCTGGGAGGAGAAGGTGCGGGCCATCCTACCACCAGTGAGCGTATACGGACTAACAGACATCCCAGAGCCTGGTGAGTACACAACTAATATACACAATATGGTGTGACAACACACACACATCACAGTCAAGGGGATAGGCAAACGATGTACCCTTAGCAAATACACAGCAACCAAAAGATATTCATCCCAAGATGTGAATGCTAGTCAGACAAACACAATACCTGCCATCTCATAGTGATATGTAACTGTGTCATGACATGTACAAACCTAACAACAAATACAGCAAGGCAGTGGCACAAATAGAACCAACAAACACTCCCAGATAGTTACCCACCACTAGAACACCACCTCACAGGGAAGCTCACTGAAAGGAAGGAATTCTGTGTATGCTGGTGAAGTCAGTGTAGCCAATAGCATGATGGGAGTGGTAGTCACAGATATTGGTCACACCCACAATTGGCCCATCAACACCACTCTGAACCATGCTCACATCACAGGGAGTGGAAAACAACTGACAAGATGGCTGACACTGGGTACTGCTGTGGGGAGCACAAGGCCCTGATGGGAACTGAGCACCAACAAACAACAGGACCACACTGTCAGCCATCTTGCCATTGCTGTCACACTCACACACAGTGAAGTCCACTCAAAAGGAAGGAAGTATGGGCATGCTGGGAAGGGGGGTGTAGGCAATAGCATGATGGGTGTTGTAGGCATAGATATTGGTCAGCTTCACAATTGGCCCATCAACACCACTCTGAACCATGCTCACATCACAGGGAGTGGAAAACAACTGACAAGATGGCTGACACTGGGTACTGCTGGGGGGAGCACAAGGCCCTGCTGGGAACTGTGCAACAACCAACAGCAGGACACCACTGACTGACATCCTGAAAGACAACTTGCACTCCCTGCAATGGAAGCACGTTCCATGGTGGGATATCTGGCTGGGTGGGAAGGAGGACTCACAGCACTGACCATAGTTACAAGCACCTCCCCTCACACACACCCTCAACACTAACTCCACATAACCCACCTGGGAGAATGCAATGCCTCACATCCTAACTGAAGATCCCACAAAGAACCACCACCCTGGGTTTATGCTGTGTGAAGCACAGGGACACTCTTGGGACTTGTAGCCAAACAACTGCCAGGACAACACTCCCAGCCATCCTGTCAGCACAGGCACACCACCCCACAGGGAAGCAGAGTCAAAAGGAAGGAAGGATGGGCATGCTGGGAAGGGGGTGGAGGCAATAGCATGATGGGAGTGGTAGTCACAGATATTGGTCAGCCTCACAATTGGCCCATCAACACCACCTGAACCATGCTCACATCACAGGGAGTGGAAAAGGACTCACAAGATGGCTGACACTGGGTACTGCTGGGGGAGCACAAGGCCCTGCTGGGAACTGTGCAACAACCAACAGCAGGACACCACTGACTGACATCCTGAAAGACAACTTGCACTCCCTGCAATGGAAGCACGCTTCATGGTGGGATAACTGGGCTGGGGGAGAAGGAGGCCCGGATGGCAAGCAAATACCACCAATGCTGGTCATGCACACACCTCAACATTCACATTGACATGCCACAGGTTGGCAGGACAATGTGCTACACCAATATCACTCTCTGACTGTCACAATTTAGGAGAATGCAATGTCCAGGCCCACATCCAGAGGTACAGTCACAACTGTCAGGTGTTTGAACAATTGATGCCAGTAGAAACATAACATACAATCTGTGTCTCTCCCAAAACAGGTGATGATGGGGACACAGCAGCAGACGAGGAGGAGTCCCTGTCCCAGGCTCCGGTGAACACTGAGCTCACTGGTGTGGATCAGCCTCTGCACTCCTTGGATGGCAAAGAACCAGCTGGACCCTCCGGTGTGAGTCATCATGCAGCACCAGCAGGACCAACATCTGCACCCCCTGCACCCACCCTCCAACAACTGCCAACACACAGGCCACCCCTGCCAACACGGACAGACCAAGGAACACAGATGACAACATGCGCAGGGACCCAGACCCAAACTGGAGCTGGTGACAACGAGCCCAGGAACAACACCCAAGTGGGCCCACGGTCACCTGTGCATGCCACCGCAGGTCCTGCACGTGTCGCCAGGGGTGGTGGGAGGGAGTGAGTAGACATAGGTCGCTCTTTGCAGAGGGTCTGGACTGCATGATGACCCACAACTGGCACGCATCGCGGATGCGTACCAGACTAGCACCGGAGAGGTCAGCCAGGTAGTGGGGATCCTCAAGGACATACAACAGCAGCAGGCTGCCCATCATGCCCGCTTGGACTCCCACATGTCCCGTGTCGAGACACACATGTCACATGTCGAGACACACATGTCTGGCATGGAGTCCAAGTGGGACACATTGGAACAACTGACAGCGGTGCATAGGGACATACTGACATGCCTCCGCCAGATCAGCACCAACATGGCCTCACCTCTCTGTGTGCCCATAACATCTGCTGCTGAAACAACTGCAAATGCCACAGGGAGGAGGAGGACTCTGGCAGAGAGTCCCCTGCACCGCCGCAGCCTGCACCTGAGGGTCCCCCAAGAAGAGGGGCCGTCCGAGGAGGCCAAACTGAGAGGCCGATGGCCATCTACATCCCCCAGGAAGCCAACACCTGTTCTGGAACTTTTCCTCTGTGTGCAAACTGCACGCCCTGTCGAAGCCAACCCAACTCTCCCACATGACATGGGGAGCTATAGTTGGCCAAATTTATCAGATGACTGTGGACTTTACTCTGGACATTTCAGCTACCAAGACTTTCGAATCACATGGGAACTTTGGATTCCAATTTCTATGTACAGCACCCACCATCCTGTGCACCATCCTCACACCTGTATGTAAATAAACTCACAAATACACCATATCTGCCTCTGTTGTGATTCCAACGTGCTCTCTGTCATGGAGATGGTGATCAGAAAAATGACACTGTGCATGCTAACTGCTACAGCAAGTCCAACACCGTCATGTCAGTCATGGCGACGTGACACATATGAGGGAGACACACCACTAGGGCCACACAACACATACACACCAGGGCCATCAGACTCATCACCTATACTGATGTTGCAACTAAATACAGTGGAATGCACAGACACGCCACCTATTCACAGTCTGTGTCAACTAGACTACAGGTGTAGTAAGCAAATGTCAGTAAGATGTGTGACTACAGACAACGCACATCCCAAAGTGAAGCACAGGTTTATTACACATTTGCAACATGTTGTTTCCACTACAAATGCTAGCTAATCCAACCTGGCTGTGGCCACAAAGTCAAAAAGTGCAGAAGATAGAAAGTCCAGGGGTGTGTGGCACATCACCTGTAGGGAAGCGACTGGTTCCACCTTGGAAGTTGAATCATGGATTTGTGGGATCCAAGTTGATCAAACAACTCCGGCAGCACCCTGTGAAGGACAGACATGACACACAGTCAAAACCACTGAAGAACAGCACAGAAGCGGCAATACTCATGTCTAATACATGTCACGAGATAACTACACAAAACCAAGTTAGCATGTCAACACTGTTGGGCAGTACAGACCACCTGCAAGGACACATCGCTGCACGCATCCAGTCAAGTAGCACATGGCCACACTCAAACAGCACCAGAGCACCACACACACATATCATGCAAACTCAAATCATTGACATTACAACCCTCTGGAGACTCACATTCAGCTGAAGAAGTTGGTGATGAGCTGTGTGCGGACATCACCATCATCATCATCATCATCTTCACTGGCATTGTGACCCAGGCCAGGATCTTCCACAGGTGGCGGACGTTGGTCATCGTCATCCAGGATGAGAGGCAACTCCTTCCGCATTGCCAGGTTGTGTAGCATGCAGCAGACGATGACAATCTTGCACACCTTTGCTGGGGCATATGGGAGGGCCCCTCCTGTCTTGTCCAGGCAGCGGAAGCGGCTCTTCAGGAGACCAAAGGTCCGCTCAATCACCTTCCTCGTACGACCATGTGCCTCATTGTAGCGCATCTGGGCTGGTGTCACAGGGTTCCTGAGGGGTGTCAGCAACCACGGCATGTTGGGGTATCCCGAGTCACCTACAGACAGACAATTGCACATTAGCCGATTTGAAAATGTGTGCGGGAAAACAACATAGCAGAACACACACAATGGTACAAAGTCAGTACACACCAACAAGCCAGGCACGCTGGTTTGGCATCTGTGACATCATCCTCGGGATGCGACTACTCCTCATCACGTAGGCATCGTGTGCCGAACCGGGGAAACGGGCACACACATGTGTGATGGTCATATCTGCAAGACATACCACCAGAGCATTGATCGAATGGTAATGTTTACGGTTCCGGTATGCCTGCTCATGTGCCTGTGGTGGTATCAAAGCCACATGTGTCCCATCAATGGAGCCAATTACATGTGGCATCCTCCCCAGGGCATAGAAGTCACTCTTGACGTCAGTGAGTCGTTGACGTGTTGGGAAATAGATGTACTGGTTCAGGTATCTCAACATTGCCCCCAAAACATCGCGTAGCACACGGCTGAACATAGTCTGTGACATCCCACCGGCAGTCGCCACAGTGTGTTGAAAGGTACCGGTGGCAAAGAAGTGTAGGGCTGCCATCACCTTCACCTTGGGGGTCAGCGCTGTAGGATATGGACGGCCAGGCTGCAAATGTGGGTCCAACCGCACTGCCAAATCCTCAATCAGCTGCCTGGTGAAGTGGTACCGTCGGATGCTGTCACGTTCCACCATCGTTGCCAGGTCTGGGAATGGTCGATGGACAGCAGGAGCCCTGCAGTGCATAGGTGAAGAAAGCAAGATTGTCAGTCACCCCACCTATGTGCCGATCACCATACTCAATTTCACATGATACATCATTAACAAACACAAGTACTTGATGTGTGTGTCATTCTGTTTGGACATATATGGCACCTACATGGACATCATCTAACATCTCTGTTCAACAAGTGTTGACAACAGGTTCCAGGGTGTGCTATGGGAAACCATTAGGCTGTGTCACAGTACCCATTTACTGCTCTCACGTTCCACACACATACCACAGTGACATGTCCGGACAGATGCTCCACAGGCATCACAGTTCATTGACAGGTAGATTCCCAGGGACCCTGTCTTGCCACATGGACACTGGCATGACATGGCGTATCATGTACACGTCTGCAAAACAAACATGACACCCACAGGTAGTGGCCCCTGTAGCCTCTGCAGGACAGACATGGACGTCTGTGACACACACACACACAACATCAAAGTTCATGCACAAACCACGTGGATGTGGAGACTGTCTCCCATTGTGCACATGGAGTCAGAGACATGTGAAACACAACATGCACACAGACTGCGGAGGGACATCACTATTGTGGCAATGGGCCACCCTGTGACGTACATGCCTTCCCACATGTGAGCCTGGGGGTATGTGACATGTCATACACATACACAACCTGGAAATGTGACCATGACACATGCTCCAAAATGAAAAGTTGCACACCACAGTGGTCAGGTGCACAACACACAAAGGACCCTGTCCCCATGAACACGTGCACAGCCTGGGTGTGTCTGCCCCCAAGTGCCACCCCAAAAACCACATGTTCACCCACATACACAGATAAGGTTATGCTGCCACACATGCCTTAGATACAGTGTGGTGTTATAGGTGTGCCCCTGAGTCCCTGGACCAGCATGGTGACATATGCGTGTGACCTGTCCAGGGACGCGTTGTAGAGCAATGGACCGATCGGTGTGCCCGGCCGGCCCATTGCATATGATGTGAGCGGGTACGCGTTGTATCCCGGGTACGCGTTGAACAGCAATGGACCGATCGGTGTGCCTGGCCGGCCCATTGCATTGGATGTGGCGAGTGCGCGCTGTATCCCGGGTATGCGTTGTAGAGCAATGGACCGATCGGTGTGCCCGGCCGGCCCATTGCATATGATGTGGCGGTGCACGCGTTGTATCCCGGGTGCAGCGTTGAACAGCAATGGACCGATCGGTGTGCCCGGCCGGCCCATTGCATATGATGTGAGCGGGTACGCGTTGTATCCCGGGTACGCGTTGTACAGCAATGGACCAATCGGTGTGCCCGCACGGCCCATTGCATATGATGTGAGCGGGTACGCGTTGTATCCCGAAATACGCGTTGTACAGCAGTGGACCGAACGGTGCGCACACATTGGCTGGGGCCTGGCATGGCAACGGACGCGTTTTCGAAGCTCCAACGAGTCTGATGCAGTGAATTCAGTTGGCCAGCCACAACAATGTTGCAAAATCATGGGTGTCATGAAGTTGAAGATTTGAAGGATGCTGTGGGCGTGTATTAGTGCTGCTATTCCATGGATTGGTCAGATTCAGAAGATGCAAAGCGACTTGGACCTATCACTTTGGACACATGGGACAGTATCTGCCTCTGCAGCACACATATAATGCTGGCTGTTCCCCTGAGAGCTCACTTGCCTGCACTACATGCTCCAGGACGACATCTGCCACCAACACTGCTGCTGTTTATGCATCCTCTGGCAATGGCACGTACTGTGGAGAGAGCTTCAGCCTTGAGGAGAACCAGGCCCTGCTGGACAGCCTCCTTCCACAGTACAGCAAGCTGTATGGGAAACCAGGGGAGCAGGTGAGTGTGCTGTCCACTGCCTCACTAATTGTGCATGTTGTCTGACTAGCAGGACTTTCAGTGTGCACATCACTGGCTAGCATGCCCACTGAGTAGTTGTCACACCCCAAAGTGTGTAGTTACATGCACTGAACTGGTACAGTGCAGTAACAGTGCATTCCAACTAGGTTTACTTCCCATGCAATGATACCATGTAGTGACTGCTGGCAAACTGTTCATAGCCATAGTTGCACTGCCTGTGTACATCATATACCCCTGTGATTGAGACATGTATATCCAACTGTGTGATGCACGTATATGTTGCATGTGTAGTAATGGCCTTTTCACTTTGTCATCCTCACAGGTTGATGCCCACCAGAAGCAGGAAATCTGGCTGACCATCGCCCGGAAAGTAAGATCCGTGGGGGTCTACAGGCGCAGGATCCGCAACTGCCAGAAGAGGTGGCAGGACCTTTGTGGCTGGACCCGGAGGATCGCAAGGGTCCAGCTGAAGCTGTCGCCTCCTCGCAGGAGGGCGGACACCGGACCCTGACCCCACATGCTCCGGATCCTGGCGGTGGTCTTCCCTGACCTGGATGGGCAGCTGAAGGACAGACAGCAGCAAGGAGGGGTGAGTCCATGACTGCACTGTGCACTTTGTCTGACATGCTATGTGCCCTCCTCTGGCCTGGTTAAACTTCCACAGTACATCAGTCATGTGGTCCAGGACCCATGTCCCTCATTTGTGACATGCCCACTTCTCCTCTGATACGCATATGTGTGGCCCTTATAGTCTGGAAATTGTGTCATTTGGGGACTGTGTCATTGCATTTAGCTTTGCTCAAGGTGGGGGACAGCATTTGTTCCCGTGACTATGTTGTGCGATTCATGGGTGGGTCAATTGCTTACACAATGCCTAAGTTCTGACATGTAATCTGGGTGTAACTTTGATATGTGGTCCGCTTGCTGCTCTGACTCACCACATGTCCCTGGGAATTTGGCACACACCCATGCTGCTGGTGGGAACAATGTTTGGGCCTCAGGAGTATGTGTATCCAGTGTGTCACACATGCTTAGCCACCTGCCTACTGTCCAGGACTCATCCCTCTTACAGGTGGAGCTGGACAGTCATGCCTACTCCAGGGCATGCAATACACTCTGTACTCCCACTCCCGTGTATCATCTGGCATGTTGTGATCAGTGAAATGTATCCTCAGGTGTCTGCCTCTGTCTCATTGTGCTGTGTCTTCGTTGTCAAGACTACTGGTATGTTTATCGGTTAGGGCTCAGCATGCCATCTGAGATGTGACCATGATAGAGCGATACTTCTGTGACTTATAGGTGTCTGATCACTTGACTGTGCACACAGGTGTTTGCGACTGTGACTTTCAGGCAGCTGTATTGTCATTCACAGCACACTGTGAGGTGCTCATGTTCAGAGAGTTGTGTTTCATGTCCCCCATATGTCCAGTTGGTATGACGTGGACAAATAGTAGTACAGATGATGTGGTATTTGGGGGATGGACATGTGCACTTGTCAGTCACATAACTTGCATTCCCCATGCCCTCGGATTGTGACACAGTGCAGAGTGTTGTTGGCTGGCTGCCATGGCCATGTGACTTGAGACAGTAATGTATGACTTTGCACGCATTCCTGTGTCATGGCATTAAACTTCCTGAGACTGATCCTGCAGGGGAGTGACATGTGCAACATGCACCCCATTGAGGCATTGACTATCCGGACATGGGTGCATCATGGTGTCTGGTGCTGGTATGCATCACATGCATTTCTATTTAGACTCTGGCCATACCTTTATCCGGACACCTGCACTGACTCAGTGGCAAGAGAAGTGATGTGTGCATGTTCACATACTTCACCGTGTTCCCTGCAATGTCCAACAACTGTGTAGGTGGTGCATGTGTCCACACTGGGGTCTTACCATCAGACAGGCACCAGACAGATGGGTGCAAGGGCAGGAGGGGTGTGAGTCCCATGGTTGACCATCAGACTGACAATTGGCTTCCCGAATCTGTGTGAGGACTTTAGGCAATGTTCAACTAAGGATGCCAGGGCTTGCTCTGTAATGTGCTGTACTTACTGTGGTGTGTGCGGTCAGTGCAGGTGACTGATGTTTGTCTGTTTCCCTAATTGTTTGCAGATACATCCACGGCCACAGGAGGGGACAGCTCCATGGACCAGGAGGAGCAGCGGAGCCAGACTGGGTCAGCATCGGACGAGTGGTCAGAGGGACCCAGTGGCACGGAGGCGAGGGAGCCACACCGAGGAGTCCTCAGCACCATCCACCTCAGCTGAGGTACCACAGCAGCTCGGAGGATGACTCCCTTGTGGAGGCGGGTCTCAGCAGCCACCAAAGGCCAGCTAGTCTGTCTGGCCCCGCCACCACCACCACCACCACCACCACCGCCCTCCCATTGGCTCCCATTCCTGAGGTCCGTGGATGCTCCCGTGCTCGGGAGCGTGTCTCCTTCGTGCCAGGCACCGCACCCCCTGCCCCTGTGTCCCCTGCTGCCCTGAGTGAGGAGTCTGTGTACCTCCTTCGGCAGCTCCATGTAGGGCAGACAGCAATGCTGAGTGTCCTCCATGCACACACCACTCTGTTGACACAGCTGGTGTCGTTCATGGAGGGCATCTCGGCGGGTATGTCTGCCCTACAGAGGAGCAATAAGTCCATGGACTCCTCCCTGACGGCAGCAGTGTCCCTCCTCCAACAGTCCCTCACCCCTCCCACCTCTGCCCCATCCACACTTCCTGCCCCCCAACCTGTCCAAAGCACATGCACACCTGCACAGTCACCCAAACACACAGACACGAGCAGCACAGACACACCCAAGAGAAAGGCAAGACGTGCACACTAGCATCCTCAGGGGACTGATACCACAGACACAGGGGATGGGGAACACACAGGCAACCACAGTCACTCCGCAATCCTCAAGATCCTCTCCCTCCAAGACCCCTTCCCTTGCCTCACCTGCAACCCCACCTGATAAGCAGCTCTTCCTCTGTGACCTCGGCCTCTTCCCCTCCAATACCGCTGATCCAGCATACCGGGGAAGAGGAAGTCCACCCACACAGAGGGATTGCCCCTCGCCCCGGACACCCTCCCCAGGCGCAGGCAGAGTGAGCCCCCACCCGCAAGTCCCCGGTCCCGGAAGAGCAAGACCCCGTCACCGCCCTGCAAGTCAACCACCCAGTCTCTCACCTCCATCCCCCAGGCCACCACTCCACAGGTTCCACCGCCACACCCTGCCCCAGGTTCCCCCACACACCGATGCCGCATCCCCAAACTGCTTAGGCCCTCCCCCTGCCACTTGCTCTTCCACCCCAAAACCAGACGCTCTGCCTGTTTGTGCCACTGGTGTGGAGACCGTGTCCCCCTCTGTCCTGCCCAGCTCTTCTGCCCCCCTTCCACTACCTTGGAGTCATGCACTGCGGTGGAGTCCACAACCACCCCGTCTGACTCGGGCACTGCATTGGGGACCCAGTCCACTCCATCTGATCAGCCCACTGCAGTGGTTGCAGCACCAACACCATCTGACTTGAGCCCTGCGGTGGTGCCAGCCCCCCCTGAGTCAGACACCTCCACTGCAGTTGCCGGTGACACACCTGCACCCACCTCCCCTTCACTGCCTCCTTCTGGCATCCCCTGATCCTGTCCCTGCGGTGCCTGGCCTGCCCCTCGTATGCCCCTCCAAGGGGGATGTCCCCTGTCCGTACCTGTGCAGGCAAGCAATTGTTGACAAGTTGTCACACATCACCCTGTTGGGACTGTATATTTGGCCTGGCCATTGGCCTTAGTTTAGTTTTGGACTTTTGATTTGAGTTGCACACTTGCTGAATAAAGCCTCTTTTTGTTTACTTCTGGTTAATCTTTGGAGGTACATGATGTAGATGTGTAGAATCATGCATTTGCTGTTGTAATAGTGTTCAGATCAGGTAAATGAAGTTTTGCTGTGATGGGCTCCATGTGGTCCATGGGATATGTGTCCTAATCTAGTCTGGATCTATAGCATCCTTTGCTGCAGTCTGAGGGTGTAATGTTCAGCATTTGACACAGGGATGTACGTTTAGCATTTGTAGATTACCATCTTTGTCCTACACTGATGCACATCTGGTGGGCTTACCACTGTCCAATGTTCCTAGTACCCTGACTGTGTGCCCGTCTCAAATGGACATGCAGTTTAGCACATCAAATTTGGAGGACTCATCTGTGTACACAGTGCAAGTTGCTTGACACGTGTTTTGGGTGTATGCAGATGACTGACGTGACACTCCCGTGCCCAGGCTGATATGAGCAGAGCCTTCAGTGTGTTGTAGTTGTTGACTCACTGACCGAGTGTTCTGCTGACATGTTTGAGTCGTGCACAGACAAGGTTTGGCACAGCTGACCTTCCACAGGAGTGGAGTGCCCTCATGGCAGTGCGTGATTCCGTGATATAGGCTGTGCCCGTGTTGTGTGTTGTGTAGGCATGTCTGTGCGTGTTCCCTTCTCCTTTTCCTACACAGGCTGTGTCCCTACGGATGTTCCTGTTTGTGATGCTTGCTGAGTTGTTCTGTGTTCATCCAGCATCTTGGACCTGGTTTCTCCAGGATGTGGGTGCATGGCAAACTAATGTTCATGAGGTTGTCATCTCTAGTTGTCTTTGTTGTCAGGGCTGGGGATGTGGGCAAACGCAGATGGGACACAGTCAGGATTCCTCTTGGCACTTGTTGGTTACACGAGTAATGTGATTTTCTGTTTGTGTATGCTTTCAGTGATTGTGACACGTTGTGTGTGTGACTGCTGCCACTCCTCAGGGTCAGAGCTGCAATGTTGGGAAGTTGTCTATGTGTGTCCTTTGTGGGTCAGCTTGGCTTCTTCATTGGTGTGTGACTATGGCCAGGATCCCATTGTTTGGGGTGGATTTCACGTCATGCCCATGTACGGCATACTGTGCAGTGTGTCAGACATTCACAAGTATTGTTGACTGGCCATGTGTGATGTGTTTCTGCACCTTATTTCCCCCACCACCCTGGGATTGTCATGGGTGCATGTGCAATGTCAGCAGTCCATGTGAGCTTCACTGCTGCACATTGGTGGAGTTCAAGGTGTGTGGCGTTGAGTGTGTGCAAATGTGAGTTGTTGCACGGCTGGGGCACTACCTCCATATTTTCCTTGGCTGGCAGGCCATGCTGAGTGCTTTGTGCTTGTATAGGTGTGATGGTAGTTTGTTGCTCAGGACACATGGCTGTGGTTCACAGTGTGGATGACATCTACCTTTGTCATCACAGTGTGATTGTCATGCAGGCTAGTGTCACCACAATGTGGGGTCCCTGAGGGAGTGCTGTGGTGGTTCTGTCTCTTGCTGTGTTTGTTGCTGTTCCTGCAAGCTTGTGTGACATGTGTAATTTGGGCTCCCTCTCATCTCACAATGCCTGTTTGCCCACATAGGGAATCCAATCCATGAGTTACTTTTGTATGTGACTGTGTTGACATCTGTGTATTAGTGAATCTGGCCTCCTCATGTGTTGTGTGTTTGCCTGGGGACACTGGCACACAACCCCCCTCACCTGCTGTGTATGATATGCAGTGTGAGTCTGCCTGTTTGTGTTTGTGCATTTGCACCATTGCATTGGCATATCTTTAGTTTGCCATTGGCTGTATGTTGTTTGTTGGCTTTCCCCTGCTGGCCCTGGGCCTCTAGGTCATCAGTCAGCACATTGATCATGGTTAGTATGTCCCATTGCTGCCATGGTATGGTATTTGTTCACCTGACATCTACAGTCTCCACAGGATATCTACATGTGTGTGTCCATTGGTGCAGATATGTGGGTCTGCATTATGATGCTCACTTCTGTCATTGTGTTATTTGTGAATGTAGACAATGTGAGCCCCCATGGCTGATGTTTGTGTGCACATGGCCAGAACGATGTGTCATTGGCACTGCACTGCTTGCCTCACACAATCTATGTTGCTATGGGACACAAGCACTACAATGCCACTGTAGTGTTTGGTGTTGTGTGGCCAGGAATAATCCCTGCAGTTTTGTTTTTGCAGCTTTTACCAGGACTACACGTACCTTTTGGGCACTGTGGTGATGGGGCTTTGGGCCCCATTGCCACACTGTTCAAAATGTGCTTCAGCTATGGAGCACACACTTACCTTTTGGGCACTGTGGTGATGCGCTTTGGGCCCCATTGCCACACTGTTCAAAATGTGCTTCAGCTAGGGAGCACACACTTACCTTTTGGGCACTGTGGTGATGGGGCTTTGGGCCACATTGCCACAGTGGTCATGGTCTGCTTGCATTGTGTAGGCCACACACACAATTATGTGTGACACATGTGTTAGGGGGTCACATTGTATGTTCAATGTCATGTTCAGTGTTGTATGCATTTGACACAGACCACACACGCTTGTCATGGTGTTGGGGGTGGGATGTAATTTACAGACAGTCCTTATGTGGGAGTATGCTAGTTGTGTCATGCATTACCCGTCCTATGAGTAGGGGTGGTTGTAGTGACAGGCATCCAGCCCCCTATGGGTGGGGATGGCAGTAGTGACAGGCATCCAGCCCACCCTGAGTGGGGATGGTAGTAGTGGCAGGCATCCAGCCCACCCTGAGTGGGGATGGCAGTAGTGACAGGCATCCAGCCCACCCTGAGTAGGGGTGGTGTTAGTGGTAGGCATCTATCCCCCTATGGGTGGGGATGGCAGTAGTGGCAGGCATCCAGCCCCCCCATGAGTGGGGATGGTAGTAGTGGTAGGCATCCAGACCCCATGAGTGGGGATGGTAGTAGTGACAGCCATCCAGCCCCCCATTAGTGGGGATGGTAGTAGTGGTAGGCATCCAACCCCCATGAGTGGGGATGGTAGTAGTGACAGCCATCCAGCCCCCCATGAGTGGGGATGGTAGTAGTGGTAGGCATCCAGACCCCCATGAGTGGGGATGGTAGTAGTGACAGCCATCCAGCCCCTCATGAGTGGGGATGGTAGTAGTGGTAGGCATCCAGACCCCCATGAGTGGGGATGGTAGTAGTGACAGCCATCCAGCCCCCTATGGGTGGGGATGGCAGTAGTGACAGGCATCCAGCCCCCCATGAGTGGGGATGGTAGTAGTGGTAGGCATCCAGCCCCCATGAGTGGGGATGGTAGTAGTGGTAGAGCATCCAGACCCCCATGAGTGGGGATGGTAGTAGTGGTAGGCATCCAGCCCCCCATTAGTGGGGATGGTAGTAGTGGTAGGCATCCAGCCCCCATGAGTGGGGATGGTAGTAGTGACAGCCATCCAGCCCCCCATGAGTGGGGATGGTAGTAGTGGTAGGCATCCAGACCCCCATGAGTGGGGATGGTAGTAGGGACAGCCATCCAGCCCCCATGAGTGGGGATGGTAGTAGTGGTAGAGCATCCAGACCCCATGAGTGGGGATGGTAGTAGTGGTAGGCATCCAGACCCCCATGAGTGGGGATGGTAGTAGTGACAGCCATCCAGCCCCCATGAGTGGGGATGGTAGTAGTGGTGAGGCATCCAGACCCCCATGAGTGGGGATGGTAGTAGTGACAGCCATCCAGCCCCCTATGGGTGGGGATGGCAGTAGTGACAGGCATCCAGCCCCCCATGAGTGGGGATGGTAGTAGTGGTAGGCATCCAGCCCCCATGAGTGGGGATGGTAGTAGTGGTAGGCATCCAGACCCCCATGAGTGGGGATGGTAGTAGTGACAGCCATCCAGCCCCCTATGGGTGGGGATGGCAGTAGTGACAGGCATCCAGCCCCCCATGAGTGGGGATGGTAGTAGTGGTAGGCATCCAGCCCCCATGAGTGGGGATGGCAGTAGTGACAGCCATCCAACCCCCTATGGGTGGGGATGGCAGTAGTGACAGGCATCCAGCCCACCCTGAGTAGGGGTGGTGTTAGTGGTAGGCATCCATCCCCCTATGGGTGGGGATGGCAGTAGTGGCAGGCATCCAGCCCCCATGAGTGGGGATGGTAGTAGTGGTAGGCATCCAGCCCCCATTAGTGGGGATGGTAGTAGTGGTAGGCATCCAGCCCCCCATGAGTGGGGATGGTAGTAGTGACAGCCATCCAGCCCCCATGAGTGGGGATGGTAGTAGTGGTAGGCATCCAGACCCCCATGAGTGGGGATGGTAGTAGTGACAGCCATCCAGCCCCCCATGAGTGGGGATGGTAGTAGTGGTAGGCATCCAGACCCCCATGAGTGGGGATGGTAGTAGTGACAGCCATCCAGCCCCCTATGGGTGGGAATGGCAGTAGTGACAGGCATCCAGCCCCCCATGAGTGGGGATGGTAGTAGTGGTAGGCATCCAGCCCCCATGAGTGGGGATGGTAGTAGTGATAGGCATCCAGACCCCCATGAGTGGGGATGGTAGTAGTGACAGCCATCCAGCCCCCTATGGGTGGGGATGGCAGTAGTGACAGGCATCCAGCCCCCCATGAGTGGGGATGGTAGTAGTGGGAGGGATCCAGCCCCCCATGAGTGGGGATGGTAGTAGTGGTAGGCATCCAGCCCCCCATGAGTGGGGATGGTAGTAGTGACAGGCATCCAGCCCACCCTGAGTGGGGATGGTAGTAGTGGCAGGCATCCAGCCCCCCATGAGTGGGGATGGCAGTAGTGACAGGCATCCAGCCCACCCTGAGTAGGGGTGGTGTTAGTGGTAGGCATCCATCCCCCTATGGGTGGGGATGGCAGTAGTGGTAGGCATCCATCCCCCTATGGGTGGGGATGGCAGTAGTGGTAGGCATCCAGCCCCCCATGAGTGGGGATGGTAGTAGTGGTAGGCATCAAGCCCCCCATGAGTGGGGATGGTAGTAGTGGTAGGCATCCAGCCCCCCGTGAGTGGGGATGGTAGTAGTGGTAGGCATCCAGCCCCCCATGAGTGGGGATGGTAGTAGTGACAGGCATCCAGCCCCCCATGAGTGGGGATGGTAGTAGTGGTAGGCATCCAGCCCACCCTGAGTGGGGGTGGTGTTAGTGGTAGGCATCCATCTCCCTATGGGTGGGGATGGTAGTAGTGGTAGGCATCCATCCCCCTATGGGTGTGTATGGCATTGGTGATGGCCATCCCGCCCCTATGGTTCTGCTGTTGCTAGTGTACGTCATTTGTGCATCCCTATGTGTGTGTGACATATTTCGGGTATGTGTCGTTTGTTTGTGTTGTGGGTGTTTGACTTACCGTCTGCGCCGTACGCGTCCGTACCGGTCCCGGTAATAGATGTAGAGTATTGGTAGGACCTGCGCGATGGGATTCATGGTTGGGTCGTCTCATTCGGGTTTCTCGTGGCTTCGACTCGTACTCGTCGCTGGCTTGTTCGTCTCGTCAGCGTGAATCATCTTGTGGCGCGAATCAGAGCTTATGTGCAGCTCTCCCGGATGCTCAAACGTGCCGGACGTAGCGACGAGTTCGGCGCGTACGGAAGACGCATCGTACTAGTCCGGCCGGAAGGTGCTGTGTATTTGGTTCCGTGCGACTCGATTCGGCGTTTACGGATCCGGCTCGGGCGGGGAACAGGAGCTGGAATGGGTAAGTACGGCTCGCTCGGAATCTGGGCTGTTATGCGCATCGTACTTGTTCGTTCGGTAGAGTGTTCGAGTCGGTCGGAAAACACGCGTTCGGCTGGTATATTTTCCGGACGAATACTGTTAAGTGCGCTTCCGGCCGACATCGGAATCGACCCCTAAATCTAGGTTTGAGTAATAGTACTGTAACCTCCCCGTCACATAAAAGAGACTAGTAAGTACACTGCACGACACACGATATGTTAAAGGTAAGTGATGGTAAGTCACTCCCTCTGAGACAGACGAAGGTAATTGCATGCACACGTAACAATCTCTCACATCCATTGTATCAACATACTCGTAGAGTAGTTTTGTTAAGACATTTAACGAGAAATCATTAATCGATTTATCATGATGTTAAATACTTTCATCTATCTCTTCTGTGTTAGTATTAGGTGTTTCTTTAGTAACGGAATCCACTCTCTCACTTATCACATTATTAGTATTATTTTTGTTATTAGTTACCATTAGAATAGGCACAATGACGGTCAGTATTAACCACATCAACATTAGTAGTAAGACACTACATAAGCAAGCGTTAATACATCTACGTTTTAAACTAGGTTTTTGTTGTCCAGTCAAGGCATCTTCTGCCATTTTGTATACTATAAAAATATAAAAACTAAAAAAATATAAAAATCTAAGAAAAACTCTAATAATTCTGAAAAACCACTGGAAAATAGTGTATCCTACACTTCAAGGCTTTCTTCTTTACCACCCTCTTTTTTTTTTTTTTAAAGTCTTCTTCAAATTTTCTAAACCTTTCAATTTATTTCGACTTAAGTTGTTTCACCTTTAACCTTTCATAGTTCTTTTTAAGGTGGTCTCAGTTTGCTTTCATCGATTTGTTCAGTACCAGTTTCTCTCTTTATTGTATCTGTGCTTTCAATTTCTTCCAGTATCACATATGTCCATTCTGGAGCTGTGTATCTCTTGCTCGGAATTCTTATTCTTTTTGTTTTTCTCACTAATTTTTCCTCTGATTCTTCTTGCTCAGTTTAGCTTGAAACTTCATTTATTTGCTCTGGTTTTCTCTTTTCAAGAGTGTATTTCAGTCTTTTCACTCCACTTGGCCAAGTGTCACCCTTTTTCGCTCTTTTAGCTTGAACCGCTTCTTCACCCTCTTTTTCTGGTTCACAAGTTCTTTTTATTTAGCCCTTTTCTTTGCTGTACTTGCTCTTGATTTTCAGTAACTTCCTCTTTTTCTCGCTCAACAGCAGTCTTATGAGACCCAGTAGCTGGTGCCCACTCTACTTGACTTGTACTTGGTTGTTCATCATCCATTTGCTTATCAGAATCTGTCACTCTAGATTCTTTAGCTTCACAACCTCCTGCTTCTGGTTTCTTCTTTTCATTTACCAGTTGCTGCTCACCTTCTTTTTCAAGTGGACTTGGGACTCTTCTTGTATGACTTGCATGTATCCAGTTTGGCAAGCCACCACACTTCACTGCTGTCGTTGTCACCAAAATAATCTGATATGGCCCATGCCATCTGGGTTCTAAACACAACTTCCTCACGTGTTTCTTGACAAGAACCCACTCTCCTGGACTCAAATCATGTGCTTGATCCGGCTGTGTTGTGGTTGCAATTTCTCTAACCTGATGAGACACAGAACGCACCTGATCAGCCAATCCTTTGCAATAATCAAGCACTAGATCATCAGAAATATTCATCAGTTTGTTTGCTGGTACAATCGCTTGTCTCATTGCTCTTCCCATTAGGACTTCATGAGGACTCAATCCAGTCTTTTTATCTGGAATGCTTCTAAGACTCATCAATACCAGGGGTAAAGCGTCAGGCCATTTCAGTGTTGTGGATGCACACACCTTTCCCAGTCTAGATTTTATAGTGCCATTAATTTGCTCGACCACTCCAGAAGCTTCTGGTCTATAGGCACAATGCAGCTTTTGCTCAATCTTTAATGCTGCACAGATCATCCAAATTATCTCATTGTTAAAATGCGATCCCCTATCTGTTTCTAAAGTGACTGGAAAACCAAACCTTGGTATTAGTTCTCTCAAAAGTAATTTTGCAACTGTGAGGCTATCATTCCTTCTTGTTGGATAAGCTTCTACCCAACGAGAAAACAGACAAACAACAACCATCACATATTTTAGTCTGTTACATGGGGGAAGCTCTATAAAATCAAGTTGGAGCCTTGTAAATGGTCCTGCTGCTTTACCAATTCGTCACCAACTAACAACTGTCTTTCTGCCTGGATTTTGCTGCTGACATATAGCACACCTTTGGCATAAACTCTCTGCAATGACTCTGAACTTAGGGTTATACCATGACTGCTTGAAGAGCATAATCATTGCATCTCTTCCAACATGTGCAATTCCGTGGTATACCCTTGCCATTTGAGAAAGTAAACAGTCTGGCATGACTGGTCTCTCGTCTGTGTACACCCATACTTCATCTTCTGCTCTCCTTTTACAGCCTGATTTAATCCAAAGTTCTTTTTCCTCCTCACCTGCCTCTTCCTGTAACTGCCTAATTTCATCCCAAGTTTCCAAAGAAGAAAACATCAAGTGGCAATTAGTATTTTTCTTTTCCACCCCTCTGTTGATTGCAATTTGATTTTGTGCACAGAAACGCGCTACTTGATCAGAGCGTATCTGTTACCGTTCCTCACATAATCATTTCCTGACTTATGTGCGGAACATTTGACCACTGCAATCTTTTTGGGCAATTGCAGAGCATCCAATAAATCTTTCACATTTTTACTGTTTCTGATTGGAGAACCTGAAGAAGTCAGAAATCGCCTTTGCATCCATAACTGACCGAAATCGTGAACCACCCCAAAACCATATTGACTATCAGTAAATATGGTTACTCTCAGATTTTTGCCAATTTTGCATGCTCTAATTAGAGCTATCAGTTCAGCAATTTGTGCAGAATTTACCCCTTCTAGACAGGATGCTGCTAGAACTGCTGCCACTGTACACGTTGCATAGGCAGAACTCAATACGCCTCTTTCATTTCTCAGACATGATCCATCAACAAACATCACACTATCTGATTCCTCCAACGATGTGTCCTTGATATCTGGCCTCGGTTTTGTGCACAGTTCTGTCACATTCAAACAATCATGATCTGCTTCATCTTTCACCTCCTCGCAAAATGGACTAGGTGACAGTGTTGCCGGATTTATTGTCGTGCATCTCACCACTGTCACATTCTCAGCACCCAAGATTACTCTTTCATATCTAGTCAGCCGACTATAGGTCATGTACTGCGTTCGAGTTCTTGTTAATAGAATCTCGACTGAGTGTGGCACATATACTTTGACTGGATGTCCCATCACAATCGCTTCACTCTGTTCTAAACTCACACAAGTAGCAGCTACTGCTTTTAAACAGCCTGGTAACGCTGCAGCCACTGAATCCAAAGTAGCAGAAAAATATGCCACTGGACGTCGTGCCATTCCATGATTTGAGTTAAAACTGAAAGTGCACACCCATCTCTCTCGCAGCAGTACAACGCAAAGTCCTTTGTATAATCTGGCATTCCTAATGCAGGTGCTCGACAAAGACTGTCACGCAACTCAATAAAAGCTTTCATGCTTCCATTGTCCAACTCAATCGGATCAGTCACATCTTTGTTTGTCAACCTCTGTAGAGGTTTTGCAATCAGTGAAAAGCCACTGATCCACTGTCTGCAGTATCCAACCATTCCCAAGAACATTCGCACTTCTCTCTGAGTTTTAGGAGGACTCATTTGCTGAATCACACTGATCCGTTCTGGTGTCACCTTCCTGACTCCCTTCTCTATTTTGTGTCCCAAATATTGGACCTCTTGTTTACAAAACTGTAGTTTTGCTGGTGACACTTTGTGCCCACCTTCTGCCAAATGGTTCAGTAAGGCAATTGTATCTGTTATACATGCCTCTCGTGTTTTTGATGCCACTAGAGGTCATCAATATACTGAACCAAAACCGATTTATCTGGCATTATCAAAGTCTCCAAACACTTGTTCAAAATCTGATTAAAGATCGAAGGACTTTCTGTGTACCCTTGAGGAACTCGGCACCATGCCAAAACACGGTCTCCGAACTGGAAAGCAAACAAATACTGGCTATCCGGATGTAACGGAATCGAGAAAAATGCTTGACACAGATCAATTACTGTGTACCATTCCACATCACAGGGAATTTGATAAAGGATCACTGCTGGATTTGGTACTATTGGACAACAGGGTACCACAATCAAATTAATCTTCCGTAAATCTTGCACTATTCTATATTTTCCACTTGGCTTTTTAATTCCCATAATAGGCGAATTACAAGGACTGCTTAGTATTTCTCTTCGAATACCCTGCTCAATCATTTGGTCAAACACAGGAATAACTCCTGCTGTTATTTCAGGACTCATCTTGTACTGAGGTGTGTTTGGATAATTTGCACCTGGTTTCACTGTAACCTGATTAGGATCCACACCTTTCATCAGACCAATTTCTTTTCCTGTAAAGTCCCATATATCAGACCTTACTATATTTCTCAACTCTTCAGGCAAATTTTCTTCAGTAAGAAGTGAAAACAACTCATCCACTTCTGTCCCTTGCTTCGCTAACATCATTTTAAACGCGACATCCTCATCTGGTGTCTGAAAAGCGATACCATCAGGTGTACAATAGATGGTACAATTCATTTTGCAAAGAAATCTCTCCCTAAAAGATTCACCGAACACTTATCACATACCACAAACCGATGCATCTCTCTAAATCTTCCAATATGAACTTCTATTGGCTTTGTGATTGGGGTTTTGATATGCTTATTCGAGACTCCTACAACTTGGATAGCTTCTCCCGAAAGGGGTAGGTTTGGTATTTCTGCTGCTCTCACAGTAGAACGGGCACACCAGTGTCCACTAGGAATATAATATCATTACCTTCCACTTTTCCATCAACAAATGGACCTGACTGATCTACCTCTAGAGATGCGCCAAGCATGCACTCTTCTTCCCCCCTCAGGCACCGTCATTGAGATGAGTCTGAATCACTCTCATTGCACTGCAACAAGTATTGCGAAACCATTTGCACATTTTGATTCTTACCAACTTGTTCACCTGCGTGAAATCCAGTGCTCGCACTGTATCTCTGCACTTGAGCATTCACATTATTTGGCATAGGAGCTTGTGGCACCTGTAACTGTGGAGTAACTACCTGCTGCTGCTGTTGCTGTTGTTGATTCACAAACACCTCATTCTGCATCTGTGAATTTAAATTTTGATTTAACCCATTATTCTTCAGTACAGAACTACACTCGTTCTTCCAATGTCCAAATTTTCCGCAAGCATGACAAGAAAATTTCTTTTTTAATTCATCTTTATTCATTTTACCTCTACCTCTACCACCACTGGGTACTTGACCATTCTGATTCTGACCTTTCATCTGATAATTTGTCTGAGAACCACTGTTTCCTTCCTGCTGTTCTGCCACTTTCACTTGTGCCCATATCATTTTCTCTTTTAACTTTTTATGTCTCGACTCAATATCATCACTACAATATTTTGCATATCTCAGAATCTCATCAACTGTTTTACTCTGCCAACAAATCAAATGTTGCTGAATCATATTACTAATTTCTGGTTTCAATCCAAATACGAACCAATACACAAAATTTCCCATATCTTTATCTCCGATATTCTCAAACCCACTGTACTGTTTGAACACCTTGTAACAACCTTCCATAGTAAGCATGTACTGATTCTTTTGGTTCTTGGGTTGTCCTGTCAATTTTAACCCAATCTGTTTCTTTTGGAGAAATTTTACCTTTCAGGTAAGTGATTACCTGATTCTATTTCTTCATCACCTCATCTGAAGGTGCACCTGTTTTCACATCTCTAGGATATTCTTCTTTAGGCCAATCAACAGCAATCTTAAGTCATAAGTCCATAAGTCAGCTGGGACAACAATCTCAAACAATCCATCTAGATCTTTTAACAAAACCTTTGAAACCTTCACAAACCTCTCTACTTGTTTGTACCACTGAACCGGCTTTTCCCTCAATCTAAGAAAGTCATTAGTAAAGGATAGTATATCCTGTCTTGTCCAAGGAACGTGAACATATCCACCACCTGGAACTTCTCTCATCGGACACACCATTTCAGCCTGTCCTGACTCTCTCAATGGAAATAAAGATGCATTTTTGTTGGCAATCATTTCTTCCTTCTTTTTCGCCCATCTACCTTTCCACCGTTCTACATCTCCCCATTTCTTTAAGATGTTCATCAATTCTTTTATTTGCAACCTTTTGCCAGACGCATTCGCACTCTCCAAGTCCTTTTCAGTAAAATCCAGTCTATACGTTTTCTGTAACACCCTTGACTTCTCTATGTCTACTCCATATTCACAAGCAGCCTCTGTCAATTTCTCATGAAGATTTCTTGCTCTCCAGGTAATGTTTTTACACAGGAATAATAACTTTTCATCTCGATAAGTACTCAATCTGTCTGGACTTATTGTACTGATAATCATTTCTTCCAAGTCCACTCTCAGTTTACTCACATCTATACTCTGTGGTTCAGATTTTCGCTTTTCCATCCCCCTTATCCAATCATTTAATTCATCAGGCGAAGGACCCATCAAACTCCCTGACGCTGGAGTGGCATTCTGCACTATTCTCCTCGGATCCATTTGCGCACCTCTCTTAGGGGTTTCAGTTATCTACTCACAAACTGGAAGATCAATCAATGAAGTACTTGTTTCAGCTTGTCCAGCCTGATCAGCTACCGTTACTACCTCATTCCTAACACTATTCATTGGGACTGTCAACGCATGTACTCTTGATATATTCTGTTTTTCTCCATACAATGGAACTATGGGACCAATTGTTACTGGCACTGTTAATGCTTCCGCTTTCAGGCTCAATTGATTAATTTTCTGAGTCAACTCTTCTCTTGCCTTACTCAACATATTAATTTCACTCTCTTGTACCACTCTAGTAACTACTGGGACTTGTGGAACCTGCGGAATTAGTGGGGTTCCCATTATTGGTGCATTTGGAACTGTTTCATTCGATTTTTCCTGATATGGTGGAGGTCTTTTAATCAGGATGTCATCTAATAACTCGTCATCAGATTCACTCGGGTCAAAATTTAATCCTGATGTCTTTACATTTTTCTTTTTCTCTTTACATTTGCCTCCAGTTGCTTCTTCAGCAACTAAAACTGGGTACAATCCATCCGCTAACACAGCTCTCCTCCATCTTCTCATTTTATCATCCCCGCTTTCAAAAGGATATCTAGACATTATACTCCTGTATCGTTTTCCACCCCTGAATTTCTCTAGTTCATATGCCTCATTTTGCCATTCCTCAAGCGCTTCATACTGAGTAGGTCTAGGTCTTGGTTCCAGACAGTCCATTCGTCCTCTCAAATTCTGTAGAATCCTCACATTGAATGTACCATGCTCTGGGAAAGCCAAAACCCCATCATCCTCCGTGTATCTCATCCAATTCTCTAACCAAGTACACGTATGGTAACCACATTTCAACATCATAAAAGAAGCAGGCGTTCTTGGAGGTGGAATAGGAATTCCCTCTCTAGTCACTATTGCTTTGTCCTTTTTAAAGAAACCCTTTATCTTATTAATCAGCTTCATTTTTCCGACTCTTCACGCTAAAATATAATTCAATAAACAACAATAGACTCTTCATACTTCTGCTTATTCTATTTGCTAGCAGTCGTCCAATACCAGCGTGACTCACATCAACCGACCAAACAAAACACTTCTATGTAGTCAGTATCTCGACCAATACCAGCGCGACTCACAGTAATCAACCAATCACAGCTCTCTAAGCGCCCGCAGTCTGACCAATGCCAGCGCTGCTTTTTGTGACGTCTGTATCACTCCAACTACTGACCCTCCCTTTACAAAATAATACAGCAATGTTTTTCTGTACTTTTCTCAACTATACTTTGTTAGATAACAACATAAAACAATGCTACCTTGTCTGTTCCTCTAAATAAAGAGATAGTCTCCACTTCAAAAAGAGAGATTCTTTTACTTCAAGTAAAATAACGACCAGCGCTATTCTACACCCAAACAAGCTACAGGTGAACTTAGTACTCCTCTAGAGATACTAGCCAAAGTTTCGGAAGAGGACTTTCTCAAGGAAAGAGGTCTTGGTACTCCTTTGGGGATGTAAGGCCAGAGTTTCGGAAGTGGACCCTTCACTATTTCAAACAAAATCTACTCTCAAACAGAAAGTCCCTATTATAACACCAACAGCCTTTCGCCGTTAGTATTATGACAATAGACAAAGTACTTCTGCAGTGTGATACCTTATCCACACTATTCTTCTGCCTCTTTGGCTAAAATAACATTATCCCGGGATCTCAGGTAACTCCGTACCCGCACTTCTAGACAACATAGAACAAAACACTAACTTTTCATGTTAAAAAACAAATAATCAATAATTATTACCAAGCTAATCAATAATTAACCATCCTCTGCTACCAAAAACTGATCCAGCGCCAATCAGGGATCGATAATCAATAATAACACAAACATAGGCCCATACTCATACATACCCAGCTCAATTCAAAAATCCCTGTTACGCTGTTTTCAAGTTTGTCAAAAATCAGTTGTTCATAATACAGACTCGAATCTCATACACTAAATACATATCTGAGCCTGTATATCAACTTCTTTCCTCTGGTCGATGGACCTAAAGTTGAGAAGTTGATGGCAATAATTGTTACTATCTATCTATCTGCATCCACTTAAAATAATCACAAACTCAGTAAAGGTTAATAGTGTTTATTGCAAAATAATGTGAAGGTAAATGCTCTTCATGTACCGTTTTACAAGGCAAACAAGGAACCAATCACAGGGAGAGAGTACATTAATAATACAAAAACAGTGTCAAACTCATATCAAATGAACAAAAATGCAAATGAAGGAGTGGATAGGCGAAGAGACAAAAGTTTCAGAGACAAAGTACATTTTGCAAATGATTATGCAAGGTACGGATCATTTAGCTATACTAACCTAAGGAAAACTACCCCTCTGGCCAAAGGAATAGTGGGGGCTCCCTGAGTAGTTTCAGGGAACAAAGAATAGATCAGGATTCAGCATTCAGGTCAGGAAACAGGAGACAGGTAGGCCTCTATCTGCAAACCGACGGACAGCGACGATCTCCCTCTAGCTCTCCAGCTACACCGCCTACAGGAACGTGCTCCCTACACCCTCCAGGACACCTCAATTATACCCTAAAAACCTACATGTCCAACCCACATTTGTTGAAACATTTTCAGAAACTCAGTCTCTCTTTGGCTGGTTTAGGGGGTGTTCTATCACACCACCATAGTCACGTTCATAATTTTCACTGCATTCTTTGTTTCAAACATTTCTTATTACGTTATCCACATCTTATGAATACACGTTTCCTCCAACAAGTAACATGTTGCAAGTCTCTACATTTTCATTGTTCGCCTCTGCAGCTTCCACGGAAGAAGTTTATACATTTGCACTTGGTCCCACGGCATCCTTCCGTTACTTGGCAGACACACAAAAATCCTCGAAGGTTATCAGCCTTAGCCTTCTTCATTCTCTCCCAGAGCTCGGTTTTTCTGCTCATTTATTCGAATTTATTTATTAACCCTTGACTTGTCATGCAAAGATGTAGGCCCGGTCTTGCTTCACTACAATGAACGAAACACAGACATTATTAATTCCATGAAATATATTTCTCACTGTTTATCACCCACCATTACACTATCCCTCATTTATTCCTAGCAAGAGCATTAATGTGCAAAAGTGGCATTATTTTTACTTTATTTCGAAGCAGAACGCAAATGCGGCCTTGTTTTTCATGCATTAGTCCACGTATTAGTGCACGCATGCGCGAATGCATTTCCCAATGTGTTCGTGTTTTTGCACATTATTTTCACAGCCCACTGTTAATAAATGTTACAGAGGATTTAATCCGAGCAGGTTTTACTTTCTCACAACCCTGCTCCCTCACCTGTTAGTTTGCTCTGTTGGGAACACAGCGTACTTGCACGGCGGCCCATCCATGTCATGAGGCACCCTGGGGCACTACACTTACCTGGTGTTGGCATCTGGTGATCTCCCTTCCTTGAGGACCATATTGTTGCTCTCCTCTTCTCAGTTTTGCTCCCAGAAGGCAGTGGGGGAGGGTTACCTTCCTTCCTTACATGGCGATCTTCCTATACTGCACTTCACTCCTTGTTCCTGCTGGTGTGTCCTTGCTCCTGTTGGTTCCATGACTCATATTTTGGTGATCCCTTCCTTCCGTTGGCGCTCCTGGTTCCCTTGCGACTTCTGCTCCAGCTTGACTTCCAGTTTTCTCCTGGTTCCTTTTAGGCTCCTGGTCTTCCAGTGTTTTCTGGCTCCTTGTCTTATCCTTCTTTCCTGGAGTCTCATCATCCTCAGAGGTTTTTTCCCTCTGGGGTTTTCCTCTTGGGATTCCTTCTGGAGGGCACTGGCTGCTTAGGCTTTAATTGTCGGCAGCACCGTGGCTACCGGAAGGGGTCGCCCCTATCTCGGACAAACCAGGACTTACAAGAACCGAAGCCGGGAACCGTCCAAACGCCTCAAGACTGGTAAGAAAGACCCTAAACCCGACCATATAAACATTTGGCTCTCCGTTTGCTGGGAACAATTAGGCCTCTTTTCCAAAGCAACTGAAATTGGAATTTTAAAACAATTTATTTCTTTTCTCGCTCTTACTGAGTACCGCGCTGACTCGGCACCTCGCCGGTAACTTTGCTGCTATCCCTGCCCCTGGTCCCTGGAACTTGCTCTTTTGCACACAGCCCCTGGAGGGGCTGCAACACGCTAAGCCGCCCCGCGGTCTTGGTGAGCGGGAGACCGCGCTGACTCGGCACCTCGCCGGTAACTTTGCTGCTATCCCTGCCCCTGGTCCCTGGAACTTGCTCTTTTGCACACAGCCCCTGGAGGGGCTGCAACACGCTGATAAGCCGCCCCGCGGTCTTGGTGAGCGGGAGACCGCGCTGACTCGGCACCTCGCCGGTAACTTTGCTGCTATCCCTGCCCCTGGTCCCTGGAACTTGCTCTTTTGCACACAGCCCCTGGAGGGGCTGCAACACGCTGATAAGCCGCCCCGCGGTCTTGGTGAGCGGGAGACCGCGCTGACTCGGCACCTCGCCGGTAACTTTGCTGCTATCCCTGCCCCTGGTCCCTGGAACTTGCTCTTTTGCACACAGCCCCTGGAGGGGCTGCAACACGCTGATAAGCCGCCCGCGGTCTTGGTGAGCGGGAGACCGCGCTGACTCGGCACCTCGCCGGTAACTTTGCTGCTATCCCTGCCCCTGGTCCCTGGAACTTGCTCTTTTGCACACAGCCCCTGGAGGGGCTGCAACACGCTGATAAGCCGCCCCGCGGTCTTGGTGAGCGGGAGACCGCGCTGACTCGGCACCTCGCCGGTAACTTTGCTGCTATCCCTGCCCCTGGTCCCTGGAACTTGCTCTTTTGCACACAGCCCCTGGAGGGGCTGCAACACGCTGATAAGCCGCCCCGCGGTCTTGGTGAGCAGGAGACCGCGCTGACTCGGCACCTCGCCGGTAACTTTGCTGCTATCCCTGCCCCTGGTCCCTGGAACTTGCTCTTTTGCACACAGCCCCTGGAGGGGCTGCAACACGCTGATAAGCCGCCCCGCGGTCTTGGTGAGCGGGAGACCGCGCTGACTCGGCACCTCGCCGGTAACTTTGCTGCTATCCCTGCCCCTGGTCCCTGGAACTTGCTTTTGCACACAGCCCCTGGAGGGGCTGTAACACGCTGATAAGCCGCCCCGCGGTCTTGGTGAGCGGGAGACCGCGCTGACTCGGCACCTCGCCGGTAACTTTGCTGCTATCCCTGCCCCTGGTCCCTGGAACTTGCTCTTTTGCACACAGCCCCTGGAGGGGCTGCAACACGCTGATAAGCCGCCCCGCGGTCTCGCAGCGCGGGACGCACGCGGGACGCGCCCGGGCGCGGCCCGGGCGAAGACCGGGCCAAGACGGGCCCGTCTTAGCCTGTCATAGACGGTCAGAGGCTGGGCTGGGCCATAACTCTTTCATTTATGTATCAAGGTACTGTGATTCGATGCTAACTGCGATAAAGAAGATATTTGAATAAGGACATTGTAGTTACTTGTCTTTGACTTTGACTTTTCCATCACGTATCTAGCAGGAAATAATTATATGGGGTATAAGGCGCTCTGAGTAGTATTGTTAATAGATATCTTTACTTTCTGTGTTTGCTAAACCTCGGGTGCTGTATCCTATTTTCGGTACATATTCTTTCTTTTTCCCTTGTGTCCTTACTGTGATATAGATAGTATGGGGAAGAGAAAAATGGCGAGCGTTAAGAATAATAAGATAGCTAAATCAGGGGAGCATTCCCGTCAATCCTTACTTAGCTATTTAACTGGAGCCGTGGGTGCCATAGAACGGCAGATTACAACGGTCGAAGAGGCTTTAAAACCTGGAGTGGGTGAGGGTGCCTTGGTGGAAGTAAGTTCTAATCAACTTGAGTCTCAGAAAAGTATATTGGGCACAAATGGTTGTGTGGTGAATATCTCGGACCATTTATCAGGTAGCGAGCAGGAGTACGACGTGCAACAACAACCACCGAATAAGCGCGCCAGGAACCCTGATAATTGCCCTTGTACTCCTGATGAACTATGTTCTTTGACTGGAAGGTCTTCCCCTAAAGTTCGTAAAGGGCCACTAAAAAGGTAAAGGTAAAGTCCACATCAGCTAATAAAATTGAAAACTGGGAAAAATCATTAATTAGCTCCAATATGCGTACTCAAAGTGAGGTTGGAAAACTAAAAATAAAACTGGATGATCTGAATTTGCTAATTAGAGAGAGCCTAAGCAGTTTGACATCTAGAATAGACAGTATGGAAGCAATTTTAGCTAAATGTTTGGATAAATTTCAGCCCCCAGTGCCTGATGGTATGCGTATGCCTGCCCAAACGATTAATTACGACCATCATATTAATGGCACAAGACCAAATATCACTAGCCCTGCCCTAGGCATCCATAACGCAGTAAGACATGTGTCATCTAATATAATTCAACAAACTTCTCCTGTAAATATTGAGGTTCATCCATTTACTATCCCACCTATCCCACCAGCTGTAACTATGCCCACATCTATTTTACCATCAATAAATTCTAATTGTGTGCATACGAATCAGAGGGTGCGAAATATTACATATCTGGATTTACCACCAGCTGTTACGCCTTCTGTAGTGGTGTTAGTTAACGTTCCCACATTAGCAGATGGGACAGTAGAACCTTGGGAGGATTTAAGGAACAAGTCCTTACAGTGGCTTGGCACCAGGACAGGTCTAACAGAGAAATTATTTGACGAATTTAAGATGGTAAGGAGAGTGGGATGGTTAGGCAGAGGGCCAAAAAAACTCTCAGGGGACTGCGTAGTGTTATCATTTAAAACCCCTTTTTAGTAAGATCGATATTGAATAGAATGGGTGACAATGCCATGTTTGGCCCCGGTGTCAGTGCTGTTCCTTTAGGCTACTTTTATCAACCTATGAATAGCAATGATCTCATGATCAACCGGGAATTCTACACTCCGCTCGATAGGCGACAGTTTAATATTCCCACTCAAAACCGTTTTGATAGGTTCAGTACCCTCGAAGCAGTTGATTGACTGAGATCAGAGGATCAAACTTTAGTTGTGAAATCCAGTAGTATGGATGTTCCCCGTAATATGGGATTACTAATGACTAGATCTAATATCGTAATAGTCAAACCACCAGTCCAAGTAATAGCGGAAATCACTGAGATACTTAACATTACAACACTAGATACGGAGGGTGTTCCGGCTCAAACCCCTATGTCCCTAACTGGACTCATACCTCCGTCGGTGGAAGAAGGCGGGGAGGGACTGGTTGTAAAAATAATATAAGTAGGAAAGCTAATTGTCAGATTATGTTTTGGAATGTGGCTGGTTTAAAATCTAAAGTGACCAACAAAGTGTGGATTGACTATGTGTGTAATTACGAGATATTTAGGGGCCGATTCCGATCTCGGTCGGAGGCGCACCCAATACCATTCGGTCGGGAAAAAAGCCATGCGAAAGCCTGTTTCCCGACCGAACCGTACGCGGGTCCGGCCGAGCGAGTACGATGCGGACTCGCCGACCGACTCGTCCGGGCGTCCCGACAACTCCGACCGACTCGCTCGGACTCGAACCGCTCCGACCGACTCGGTCGGACCCGGTTCGCACCGCGCAATGGAGACGTTTCCCGGCCGGGTAAGTACGATGCGCGCCGCGAGCAGTCCGACCGAGCCGCGCACTCCGGCTCGTAAGAGCTGTCGGAGCCGTACTTTGGGGGTCCGTGTCGGACCCCCTGTACGCGTAGCCGCGCGAGGCGCACACAGGGGGACCCAAGGGTCCCCTACCTGTGCGTGTACGCCGCGAGCGCTTCGCGGCGTACCCGCTGTAGGGGGCGCCCTTGTCCGCCTCGCACCCATTGAGGCAATGGGAGCCCGCGTACGCGTTGTACGACCGGCTCCCATTGAGTTCAATGGGAGTCCGACCGACTCGTGTCCGATAACATACGGCCGCATCGTACTCGTTCGGTCGGACTGCACGGGTCCGATTCGGTCGGAAATCTCTCCGGGTCCGGCTCGGTCGGAGAAATTTCCGGCCCGAATCGGAATCGACCCCTTAGTCTGCAAGAAACATGGGCAGAGGAGCCAATCCACATGTGTGGGTATAAAACATTTCATACCCCAGCAGTAAGCTCGACCCATGGCAGAGCAAAAGGGGGTCTTTGTACTTATATTTCTAACTATCTAAAATTGAGGAAAGTTGAATTAGTTGTTAGCAATCAATATTATCAAATTATTAGTATATGTATAGATCAGGTTTTCTGCTTGATAATATAGAATTTTTACAATAATGCATCTCCAGAAATGCTGGAGGGAACATTGAGAAATTTAAATAGAGACGTGAATAACTTGCAGACTCATTCAACCAAAGATGTCATTGTTGTATGGGGTGGGGATTTTAATTGTTTTTTGTGTAATAATTGTGACAAGGGGGTTTGTGGAATAACTTATGAAAAAGGTACCAGCTTTCCTCATTTTTCGCACACATTGTACGGAGATCTCCTGAATGATATCATGTTTTCATGCGATATGGGGTTTGCTAATAACTTATGTTTACCTGTGGTCCCTTTTAGCCCGACCTTCAATGGACGAGGTACCTTTTCTACTATAGATTTTATTTTGATATCGAGTAGATATTTCCCTCGACTTAAGGATTTTATTACCCATGATATCGCTTTAAGCGATCATTTTCCATTAAGTATTGATGTCATGGTGTATAAACAGGATTTTAATACAAAAGGTAACTCTACGCAGCATCTGAAGAATATTACCTTGAGTAGGCAAAATGGGTACGCACTAAAATGGGTGAAATTGAATCAGGAGGAATTTGTCACCAAACTAGTGACAAAGTGTAAAAATATGTTTCTTGCCTGCCTCGATGAAAATTCTTCTCATTTAGAAATCATAGAGAGCTTTTTAGTTATTTCAAATCAAATTAAAGAAACGCTGTGGGTAAATATGAAAAGGAAGAATAACCATAGCGAAGGGTGGTTTGACTCTCAATGTACTAAGGCCTATACTAAACTAAAATACACATTAAAGGCCAGAGAGAAGGATCAGGATTTAATTAGGGAAGCCAGAAGAAATTATAAAAGGACATTATATGCAAGGAAGGAAAAACTAAAAGAGGAAGCCTGGAATGCCCTACATGAGGCTTCAATCGATCGAGACTCTGCTGCATTCTGGAAGGCGGTCAATGCGCCATTTTTTGCTGAGAAAGATAAAGCTACGATAGAGATCGCGATATCAGAATTAGAGTGGGTATCACATTACTCAAAGCTTTACACTAATCAACTGTTAGCTGAACAGGGAACATCGGAGACTGAAGTTGACCCAGAGCTCTCTCCTACCTTTCAAAAATTTGCATTGGATATTTCTTTGAGTGAGGTTAACGAGGCCATAATTGCCAGCTTGGGTGGTAAGGCTCCGGGGCCTGATGGCATCCCGGTTGACCTATTTAAAACTAATATGGCATTGTGGGGACCACTTTTAACGCAACTTTTTAATGCATGCTGTTCCAGGGGTTTTTTATCGTCTTGGTATGAATCTACAATCGTCCCTATTTTTAAAAAGGGTGACAGGGCTGAATCCAGTATGCTATCGCCCGATTTCTTTACTGGATTCTACAGTCAAAATTATTGGGCGAGTGATTTTAGATAGACTACAGAGATGGGCAGGGGAGCATTCAATTTTAAGCGACCTTCAATACGGTTTTCGCAAGGGCCTGGGTACAATTGATCAGGGCCTAAATTTACACATTTTATTAGATAAATATACTAAAGCGAAAAAGGAAAGGATGTTTTTAACTTTTGTTGACTTAACGTCAGCATTTGATTGTGTTGTGCATGAGAAGCTTTGGATAATTTTAGAGGGGCTGGGGGTAGACAATTCTATTATTTCCTTTTTAAGGCAGCTTTATTCAGGGGCAAGGGCGAGGGTCCGTTTTGGACAGGGTGGAGAATGCACCAGGAATTTTAGAGTACTGAGAGGAGTGAGGCAAGGCTGTGTCCTTGCCCCATTCCTATTTACGCTATATATAAATGGACTGGAATCCACCCTGCTCAAGGAGTGCAGGGACTTACCATTAGTAGCAACTCGTCCTATCCCTGCACTCCTTTATGCAGATGATGCGGTCCTGATGGCCCGTACGCCCCTCGGTCTCCAAAGAGTAGTAACTTCTTTTACAAATTTTATGGCTAATCTGGGTCTCGCAATTAATTGTACAAAAACGTTCTCAATGAACTGCGGGATCGGGTCAAATAAAAAGAAAAATACAATTTTTATTAACACTAAGGCAATAGAGAATACTAGTATTTTTTCTTATCTAGGGATTTTATTTGAACAATCAGGTTCCTGGAGTCGGGCAATTAAAGCCAGAAGGCTGTTATTTATTAAATCACTGATGGCACTAACAAATTTTAGCAGGAAACTAGGCAGACGTTCTCCTGGGGAAATGTTGCGTATCTATAGGGCAAAATGCGTCGCTATTGCCACTTATGGAGCAGGTATCTGGGGCTATGCTAATGTCAATTCACTGCAGATAGCAGAAAATACTTTTTTCAGGTTTCTTTTGGCAGTGCCAGATAGTACGTCAACATTCATCTGTCATACAGAACTTGGCATGCCATACCTAGAAGACGTGATTAAGTTACAGCCTCTACTCCTTTGGCACAGGATTTGGACCACGGACGAGTCCGATTTTAATCGCCATATTCTGAAGGATGCACTGGGAATTGATGGGGTCAAATACATAAGATGGCTAGAATATGTTAAAACATTTTTATCTAGAATAGGCCATCCAGAATATTATAATGACCCCTACACTATGTGTGGCGTGCCTAGGAAGGATTTTAAAGGTAGCTGTATGCTATTCCTTAGTGAAACCAGAACTATGATTGAAATGGGTAAAACTACGGTGATAGCACATCACCTTACTTTGACATCAGTAACTATACAACCGTATATTCTGCTAATTATTAGAGACTATGACAGATTCCTGCTAACACGTTTTAGACTGAATATAGTGCACAGATTGTTAAGTTTTCCCGAAGTTAATGATTGGTCGAGAACACTTTGTAATTGCCCATGTGATGACATGTCCGCCCAGTCATCTATACATATATTGTTCTTTTGCACATTCTACTCTATACCTAGGAAAAAATGGATTATCCCTGTGTTAAAAAGATTGGGACTGAGACAATGTCGCCCAGCATTCCTAGCGTTGCAATTTCTGGATAATGTATTTATTATTGCTTCTGTTATTGCCTTTTTAAAAAATGTTTTTAAATTTCGTACATCAATTTTGATATGATTTTTAAAATGTTTTTAGCTTTTGTGCATAGTCTTTTATTATGATTGTGGAATTTTTGTGGGATTTATCAATTGTGCTTTTATGGTTATTTTTCTCATAGTAACCGAATAAAGTTCTTTGAATTGAGTACCATAGCTTTCAGGCGTACTCAGTTGCTCAACCTTCATAACTATTTTTAAGGACTTAGAGCGCTTTTTACATATTTTAAGGACTTATAACGTTTTATTAGTAAGTTTTATGACATGTTTTACATTTTCCGTGCTTTTAGATGCAATGTTTTATATAAGGACATTATTCTTATATATATATCGTGACATATCGTCTAGTCGGATGAGGAGTGGAATGTTATGATTCACAATGTACCCCAATATAGGCCTGGGTAGTCTCCTAACCATTCACCTACATTTACCCTGCCATTGTACTACATAACGGTTTTTGGTACTGACCTTTTACCTAGTTATGTGCTGAATAAATGTCGTGTGGTTTCTCCGAAAAACTAGCCGCATTTATTATGCATGAGGATTCTCAGAATCACAGCAGGATTACCATCTTCTGCATAATAACTGTGTATAAGGTTCATCACTATCGTCATCCTCGGCCGACATGACACAGCAAGGTAGAACCCCTGAGGGTACCTTTGGGTATATAAGAACCGCATCTCCACTAACCAAGGAGAGGAGAAAAAGACTTCCATGCTGACACACTGACATGAGACGCTGAGGTCCCTGCAAGCAGACACTCCAGCTCGCAGTGGTCTGACATCCCTCGTGGGGTGTCCATCTCGAGGCCAAAGACGTGGTCCTTCATTTTCTCACTTCAGGTAATGGGGTTGGCTTTATCCTAGGGGGATTCTTGGCTATACACCTACATACATGCTAGGTACAGTTAGGTACATATAGTTAGGGTTCTCATCGTAGGAGAACGCATTATTACTGTCATGTATTTATATGCCTGCATATATCCATTGATTTAGCACTATGGTAGAATTCTAGCATCTATTTACTCTATTAGTGCTTCTAACCGTATACATCTGTTTCTGTCTTGTGGTTGTTGCAGCACACGTATTTTACACTAGAATGATGCTGGTTCAATAAATGCTTATTGGAAACGTCCCCATCGTTTATTCTGTGTATCTCTCTGAGACAAAGTGAACATATCCGGCGGGGGTGACTGAAATCAGTCTGAACACCACTCCCGCAGTTTATGTTGTCTAAACATGCAGATCCTATATAGAGTTATAGGAACTACGTGACACTGCAAAGAGCCACAAACATAAAGGATAAAGCCGTCAGAGAAAGGATACTGTATCAGGGCAATACTACAGGGGAGGAGTAAGACAAGACAGTGGGACATATACCCACAAAAAACCATACAGAAGAAAGCATTTTAGAAGGACACACATTTTAACCCATGGGCAGTGAGGGCCAAAGCTCCATAGACGTGGATACAGCATGCCTCGCAGAGCAGCGCATGAGTGCAAAACTCGACCTAAAAAGGACTTAGTTTGTTGATGCTGCGTTGTGACGAACTGTTCTAAACCTTGTCTCCAAAGACACAAAAAAAAGACAAAAAAACAAAGTATTACTTCAACTTGCCACATATGCATGGCAGAAGCATTCCAACGCAGCAAGCAAAGTTGCTCCACCGCCTCATCTGAAGAGAGCAAAACTGTGCCATATCTTCCAAGACATGATCCGGTTCTGCTGTCTCAATGTGCGCTTCTTGCACCAAAACGGACACCCTTGTGCCATAATGCAAGGATGTCTGTGTTATGGTCAGTGTAGTTTTTGCTCAGAAAGGGGCCACTCCCTGCATAAAAACTATGCATTGAGGATTCTTCCTCTATGTATGTGTGCTGCAAAAGGTAGCACACATGCAAACAGAAAATAATGAGAAGTAAAATATTTCTCCATGTGACGCCAGCCTCAGACAGGCGCAGAATTTTGGTGTAAGTCCATGTCTACAAGTCTTTGTAGACATGGATTTACATCAAGAATCAACGGTGGATGCACCAGAACACCCATGCACATCGATGAAACGCCCCCTGAGGCAAAGTTACGCAAGGCAGCACAATGTGCTGAGTTACTTTTTTTTCTACAAAGTAACGCAAATAGCCATTTGCGTAGCTTTGTAAATCCAAACGTAGATTCTGCATCAGGTCTGTGTGATAAAAGTCAAATAAACCTGGTACAAAATCTTTGGCCCATTTTTTATTTAACCCTGGGGTCCCACCCCCTATACATTTATCAATTTTTGAATCCCCTGGGGGCAACACCATCATGCCCCCCCCAAGGGAAAACACATTTGACTATAATTTTTGCCCCCATTGGGGATCAGCCTGTATGCAACAAGGGCCAACCCCATCACAAAATGGCCGCTATTGGTTTTCCCCTGGGGAGCACAATCGTGCCCTCCCCGGGGGGGCAATCACACACCCCCAGGAGAAAACACACATGGAAATAAATATATCATGCTCCCCTGTGGGTCACGTTGTATATCTGAAGGGCTGACCCCCAAACACAATGGCCACCATTTGTCTTCCCCTTGGGGCATGCAATCCTACCCCAGGGGAAAACACACATTTTCATAAAATATTTTTGCCGTGGAGGGTCATCCCATATACCAGAGGGGCCAATCCCTCCAAAATCAGACACACACTAGTAGTTCTGCTTTGGATCGCGGCACGGCCACAATCCATTAGCAGAATGCATCCTGCCCTGAGAAAACCCCACGAGATGCAGGAGGAGTGGGAGGAGTGTGGGTTGTGGTCTTTGGCTGACACCTGCACTAAAAGGTTTAAGGGAGTCGGTGAGCAGGAGTCCTCACTGCAGTGCTGTTGCCCATTTATTCCTATGCATTTTCCCTTTCTTTTCAGCAAGTGATTTTCTATGCTGAGAGGTGCACGTAGGTGACCAATTCACTACAGTTCATGCAGTGCACCAAAACATGAGCACGGCATGTGATGAAATCAAAATTTCAACTGCATGTACCTCTTAGACCAAGAAAAACAAAACAACAAGGAGTGTAACAACTCATGTTCCACCCCACCACAGCCCACTGTCTATCCGGCCCTGCTTGCTGATGGCCTGCATTTATCCACCCTGCCAACATCATGAAGACAGGTTGCCTCTTTCCTGGCTCAAGAAAAAATATTTTGGTTGTGCCACGTGCCCTAAATTTATTATGCTACTGTACTAATTGGATATGACTTGTTTCTTTATTTTGCTTTGAAAATAAAATACCCCAAAAATCTAATTTAGAAAGACAAAAAACACTAGACGGAGGACAGCTTAGTGCACGGAATCTAAAAATGTGCTATTCTGTGTCTGCAACTTAGCTGAGCTACTATTTGCATGTGTCTAATTGCAGACCTGTGTGAAGTAAGAGTTTGCTTTGTTGATCAATGTAATCGGCTTCATTTAGGTGTTGACCATTCAGGTTTGCTGTTTGTAAAGTTAGGGCAAGGCAGTAACATTGACATAGAAATAGTCTTCTATCTTGCCTTACCTTAATGTTGTTCAAGAAACATGTTCTAGTGATACTTTATTAAACATAGGGGGATATTCTCAAGAACGTGCGATAAACATCGCCAAAATAGGTTAACGCAAGTTTCCATATCGCCGTCTATCGCGGAAAAATAACTCCGGGTCAACGTCGTATTTTCAACACGGCGGTAACATGCGATAGTCTCCCGATAACGCGTCAAATGTCCACGATAACATTACCAAGACGGCGATGAAAATTCAAACCCAAACGCGAAAAAAGTTGCGATGGGCCCAACCGCGATAAGACAATCAGCGAAAAGCAGCGCCAGGCCTGCAAAACACACACGTCAGGTGGGAAAAATCACTACAAAAGCAGAAAAAAAAACCACAAACAAAAACCAAACTACAGCGAAGCACAATGGAGGCAGCCGGAGCAGGTACAGAGGACGGCCAGAACCCCACAAGCCCCCCGGATGAGCAGCCTGGGACCTCGGGACAGGCAAGGGCAAGGACAAGAAGAAGAGGAAGACGCGGTTCAGTCCGCAGGACAACAGGATCCTGATCACGGAGGTGATAGAACACCATCAACAACTGTTCGTCACCTCCACTGTGTCATTGGCAACAAAAAATGCAACATGGCAGTCCATCGTGGACAAGGTGAATGCAGTCGGAGTGCTGAGGAGGACAATGGAAGAGCTCAAGAGGTGCTGGAATGATGTGAAGCGCAAGACCAAGCAGAAACTCGCCAACAACCAGAAGGCAGCAATGCAGACTAGAGGTGGGAGTCCAGCACCACAGGAGGAGCTGGATGAGATGGAGGAAATGGTGTCCACAATCATCAGTGGGGAGACGGTGGCAGGAGTTGGGGGACCGGACACTGCTCAACATGACCTGACACAAAAGCAACAGGGTGAGTAACGACCAGGGACTGGGGGGACGGGGGAGATGGGCACAATGGCACACATGCACAATCAAGCGGAGCACAGTGCACACCCACAATGACTCTGGATCATGTCCCTGATCCCCTTGGCACACTGAAGCACACATAGAAACAGCACGTAGGCCCCCGTCGACTATGTGCCCAGAGGAGGCCCGCCCACACATCACTTATCTCACAACCAACCCATGCACATGTGCTGAACCCAGCAAAGCTGCGGGTCCATGAGCCACACTGACAATGCAAGTGACACTGCATGACGATTAGCATGGCTGCAGTCCGATCATCATGACATGGTGCATGCCACCACACTGAGGTGGCTGAGTGTGGACCACATCCGTAAAGGAGCAGGTCACACTCTGACACATCCACCTGCACAAACAACCCCTGATGTCAACAACACATCTGCGGACAAACCATGCCCTAGAGTCTCAACTCCCACCAAGACCCAAATTCACCCAAGTCTGCAACATCTCAGCACTGTATGGGCACAGAAGTCAAAGGCACACCGCCTGAAAGGGTCAAGGGGCAGCAAAATCAGAGCTGCAGGGGCGACTCTCCAAAAATGCAGCACACACACATGACATTCAGAGCACATCAACATTGACAACAATGTGGTACAAACTGCAACACGTTTACAACAGGACAGAGGACACAACAGGTGCCGCTTGAGTGTAGAAACTGGCCAATCACATTTGGCATAGCAGGGAAATGTGAGATGTCAATGTAAAAGTACAAACACATATCCGTGATGTCGTCGAAATGTCCACTGTCCCGCATCAAATAGGCAGCTCCTCCCAAACAGTCACAATGTACATTGTCATGCAGTCTGTATGTGAACTTGTACAATACGTCAACATACATGTGAACACAATGTAATTCTGCATCTCCCCTTCACATTGCAGAGGGAGCATCAACACCTCCTTCAGAGCAGCCCCAACAACTCTTCACTGACAGCTTCGGCACCCCACCTCCAGGAGCAGGGCAGCCCAGCTGCATCGAGGAGACCCCACCCCCTGCACAGACCACACAGCAGGAAGCACCAACCACCCCGCTGTCTCCCAGGACCCCCACGAACAACACATGGCCTTCCAACGCCGTGTGATAGAGGTCCAGGTGAATATGGCTGATCAGGTGCAGGTGGGGTTCGACCTCATGGCAGCCAAACTTGATGCCATACATGGGTGTCTGATTCCCATCAGGGACCACTTACAGTCCCTAATGGAGACCCACAGTCCGCTCCATGCTCTCCAACGATCCATGGCTGACATCGCTGGAGTCATGATACTGAGACAAGAACAACTGTCCAGTCAGAGTGGCTCCAGTGATGTCAGCCGGGAGTTGGGACATGGAGAACATGGAGCGGATGACGGCGGAAAGAATGGCTGCCACGGCTACACACCAGCGAGTTGAGGCTGGGACCTTCCATGCCCTGCAGCACATCGTCATGGCATTGCTGCCTCAAGGCCTTGCGCAGATGAATGCTGCTGCTGCTTCTACATCCACATCTCCGCCCCCTGATGTGTCAGTGCCTCACAGTGCGGCAGGCAATCCACCTCCGGCCCCTAATGTGTCAGTGGCACACAGTGCAGCAGGCAATCCACCTCCGGCCCCTGATGTGTCAGTGGCACACAGTGCAGCAGGCAATCCACCTCCGGCTCCTGATGTGTCAGTGGCACACAGTGCGGCAGGCAATCCACCTCCGGCCCCCGATGTGTCAGTGGCACACAGTGCGGCTGACATTCCACCACCACCCACGTGTGAGGCACATGTGACATCAGAGGACGAAGATGCGGGTGAATCAACCTTACTGGTAAGGAGGAGGCAGTAGCATTCATCTACGCCATATGGCCTGTTTCTGCTTGGTTCTGCCCTTTGCATCATCACCTTCCACTGTCCCCCGATACACTCTACGACACTCCCCTTGGACCTCGACATGGACTGCCATTTTCTGTTTGGTTACCAATGACACAGCGATCAGACTGCGGACTGAACTCTTCCTCTTCCGTGGCCTTGTCATTCCCTGAAGGACCCTGGTTGGCCCTCCACGGGCCAATAATGTGAAGTGGGGTTTGCATGGCCCTGTACTGCTCCAGCTGCAACACTCCACTGTATGTGAATTAAACATTAAGAATCGCACAGATGTTTCATGTCGTTAATCATTCAAGTATGAAAGTATGGATGAATGTAGGGTCAGTGATTCCCCCTTACGTCAATGTTGCTCATGTCGTGGGACTTGAGTCACAGGGTGCAACATTGCCGATTGTGCGCCGGGTGGCGTAGACACTACAACAGAGACACAAGCATCAGTTACTTCCTTGTCCAGCCCAGAACTGAAGCACGCCCAGAGCCCTGGGCTCATTGTTCCCACCCCTACGCTGGCCTGCCATACGCCAGGCCAGGCCAGTCCACTCCGCTTACGCTCAGAGTGGGGGACGACAAAGCTACATGTCCCAGGTCTTCCCTGTAGTGATCTGCTGATCACTGGTCTAGTTGTCAGCATGCCACAGCCACTCCCTGAGGGCTGGTTAACACCCACACCACATCCATCCAGCACAGGCGTCACAGGACATGTGACCCTGCCAATAAAAGGGGCCTAGCACATCACATTCCCCACTGCCGGAGATGACATGATGGCGTCTGCACCACGAGACTCAATCATGAAGGGTCCATGACTTGTGGCGCACTGGGTTAGTGGCACCCGATGCACTGCGGCCGGCACGGGCCTACCGCCATGGGACGATGACTTGCGTTGCACAGGGTTAGTGGCACCCGCTGCACTGCGGCTGGCAGGGGCCTACCGCCACGTGACGATGACTTGCGTTGCACAGGGTTAGTGGCACCCGCTGCACTGCGGCTGGCAGGGGCCTACCGCCACGTGACGATGACTTGCGTTGCACAGGGTTAGTGGCACCTGAAGAGCTGAGCGGGTGTGCAGCCTGCGATGATGCGTAGGCCTCGATGAGCCGTCCTGCTAATCGTGGTTCTATTTGAATTGTGAGCCCTGCTGGACCATGGTGCACGCCGAAGGCAGCAGTCAGCACACACATGACTCTGCGGTGCGGTGCTGCAGGGTGCGCTGGGGGCCTGTGGCGCGGAATCCAGCCATCGGCTGAGGAGGATGCACCGGCACGTGGGGGGCCCTCTTGGAGACACGCCGGTGGCGGCAGGTGAGCATTGAGGCCTGGGTGCACAGGGGCGGCCAGTCATCGCTGGGCAGAGGACCGGTCTGGGGACCAGTGCTGGGGTGCAGCAGGCGCACAGGATCGCGCAGGCACCACCGGTCACGGCGGTGGACTCGTGGCTGGGGGGGGGGGCGCCGCCCTGGCTGACACGACCCTGCATGCGATGACGTGATGTGCGCGGATTGGTTTGGGACGTAGCCACCTCGTCTCCAGTGTGAATGTGCCCGTTGAAGGTGGTCGGCCATGTGTGTGTAGGCCTATGGACAGGTTGTGGCGGAGACTGAGATACACGCAGTAGTCACTTTGGTGGTGGATTTGTGATGTGTGCATTCCCACAGTTGTGAGTTGGGGGATTGTGGAGTTGAGGTGTGTGGTGTGTTCAGTTGGTACTTGCCGATGGGCAGTGCATTTCCATGGGGGCCATCCTCAAAGCGCTGGTTGGTGGTGGACTTGCGGACATGTGGGACTCATGCACACTGCCTGGGGAGTTTGCGTCGACATTGGTGGACAGGCCACGGTGGTCCACTTTTGTATGCACATTGATGGCATGTGTGTGGTTGCTGTTGCAGTGATTGTGTGTAGTGTCGGCAGGGGGCACAATTCGTACATGTGTGCTGTGAATTGCCCCCAACACGTGCGTGACGCCAGCTATGGCGTAGTTCCCTTGTGTGGTCTCAAGATGTTCCTGCGCAGTGTGGGGGGAGTGAGGGGCAGGGGTGTTGAGCTGATACACACCGTGATGCTTTCAGGTATGATGAGTCCTGCATGATGTAACCGTAACAGCAGTTCGTGTGGTCGTTACCTTCCTCTTCATTCCTATGATGGTTACGGCCACACGAACTTCTGTTACGGTCGTCTCATGCATGATTTATCATGCCTGTGAGCATTCCGGTTTGTCCAAGTGCAGTACACTGTACCAGATTAGGCATGTGACTATACGGGAGTTTGATCATTGTCACCATTTCTCCCACAGGTTTCTGAAGACAAGTTGCCCTGTTGAAGTTCCCCGTTGGGAATGGAACGCGTTGGCTGAGCTTTTCGTTTTGTTTGTTTATTTGTAATAAAGTTCTGTTTTTACACTACTGTTGACTACTGGACTTCATGACCTGGTGCACCCACATTTCGGTTACTACGATCTTGGGTCTGGGGCACGGAGGCGTCTAGCACGGCTGGCATTGGGGTTGGTTGCGCAGGTACACTACGAATTGGAACTATCGTGTGGTGCAGATACAGGGGCCCGCCGTTGCTTTTGTGGACATGCATCCATGACATGTGTGAGGGAGTTTGATGGGGCTGGCTGTGAGACTCCTCCGACTCTGGCAGTTGTTGGTTGGGAGGTACCAGGGGCCAACAGGTGCAGCACAGCCAGCAGCTTTGTCTGCAGGGGGATGTAGGTTGTCCGCTGTGTTGGTACCGTCAGCCTGTGGGCCAGGATGCGGAGGATGGTTGTCCTTTTGAGCCTGTGTTGGCCAATGGCTTCCTCTGGCATTGAGTCTCTGGGGCTGGTGCGTTTTAGGGTCGTCCGCTGTCCTGCACTGCCTAGGTGGTAATCCGGGGGGGTGGTCTGGGGGGGCCTGGGAGTGGTGGCGGTGGGTGTTGTGGCCCTCTTGGTTCTCCGAGCTGCATGATCAGTAGCTCCATGGCGTCTGTTGGTCTTCAGATGTGGCTCTGGGCTAGGCTCCCTTTCATACTACAGGTAGTCATCCTGCTTAACACCAGCAAAAGGCAGGTGTTAAATCCCTGCTGCTAACGCGCCTTATCGCCTGTTCTTGGTTCGCATCGCAGATCTGAGTGGTCGTTGAGAATCTCGCGAAGTGGTGTTTTCGTGTGTTTTTGCACGGGAACGCCTACTCTGCATATCATTAGCGTTAGTTGTCGCACTCATCCGTGGCGATGTTTTTTGCGGTTGCTATCGCAGGAAAACTGGCGATGACAGCAGTTTGCACCGGCTTGTGAATGGGGCGATATATCTATCGCCACTTTTGCGGCGCTAAAGTGCCGATAAATCGGCAATAACTCCTTGAGAATATGCCCCATAGTGTACTAATTTATGTCATTAATATAACACAATGCATTGCCCTTTGATGGTACAATGGAGAGGAGATATTAGACAATACTCTTGCTCCACAAACACCAACAGTACTGGCCTTATATACAGTGCACATTATAAACATACATCTCTTGTTTAAGTCATGGCAGTGCTGTCAGGGAATTAAAAACGATTACTATCAGCCTTTAGGTGGTCTTCCCCCAAACTTTTTGCTTTACTTCTCCATTTTTGCTGATCTTGTTTTTGTTGGCCTTTGGACTCTGTGCACTTTACCACTGCTAACCAGTGCTAAAGTGCGTGAAAACATGGTAACATTGGCTTATACCCAATTGGCACATTTCATTTACTTGTAAGTTCCTAGTAAAGTGGTACTACATGTATCCAGAGCCTGTAAATTAAATGATACCAGTGGGCCTGCAGTACTGATTGTGCTACCCACTTAAGTAGACTTATAAACATGTCTCAGGCCTGCCATTGCAGCCTGTGTGTGCAGTTTTAAACTGCCATTTTGACCTGGCAAAATAAACCTTTTGTCAGGCATACACCTTCCTTTTTCAAACATATAGATCACTCCTAGGGTAGGTCCTAACAGCCCTAATAGGACAGAATGCAGTGTATTTAAAAAGTTGGATATGTACTTTTAACTTTTTCATGTCCTGGTAGTGAAAAACTCATAACATTGGCTTACCTTATTACATTTAATAAGTGATTGTGAGAAGGTGGCCTGGCATATGCTGTCCACTAACTAAAGTGGGCACCTTGTACCAGTCCACACGACCCTTATGATGTATGAGGTCAAAGATAACCTTTAGAAAGCTATCCTAGTGGTAGCTGTGGAGAGCAACCTTCAGGCTTAATTTCGAAGGAATGTAAAGCAGCTTGTTTTACCAGAATATCACCTCCTGAATGACTAAATGAAAGGAGAACCACACAGTAGTTATATAAAAATATGTATTTATTAATATAACACTCTCTACTAATCTCTACACGAGGTTAGAACACAAAGCACACAATACTGAATCAATAGAACATTCGTAAGTAGCACAATACACAGCGGGCTCCAGGGGGAGACCGAACCATATACCAAAAAAATGGTATAGCAATCACGACTTGACTAGACACAGTGCCTAGAGCACGTACAATCGCTGGGACCCCGAGGAACCACCCAAGGCAGTGACACAGGGAGCCCACGGAGGACGGGTGCAGTGAGGAAACACGACCGCGTGCTCCGTATAACTATATGGGAAAGTCGCGGTTGAAAAGTTATAGTTTAAGGACACTTCTACGAGGACTTCAAGCAAACCCTTTGGAACATAGGAGGTTCTAGAGCCAACACACCAGTGAGTACCGAGGTACCCGCGTTACCTATCCCAGTGGACCCGGGTGCATAGGGGTCAAGTGGTGTCGGACCCCTATGCACCCGTCGTTTTCAATGGAGAGTTGCGAAGAAGTGCTGCTGCCAGGAAGGCGAAGAGTGTCCGGTGGAATCCAAGCCTGGATTCTAGGTGTGAGGAACCTGAAAGCAGAGGGGACAGAGTCTGGGTCACTTCAGGTGACCAGGGGCTCGGTAGACGAATGCCCACCGATGTCGGGTGCTTCAGGTGTGAAGAAGGGATGCTTGACTCTGCAGCCACGAGGACCAGGAGACATCGAGGATGACCAGGACCCGGAGGTGAGCTGTCCCACGAAGGATGTCGAGTGCTGAGGGGTCGGTGTCCGGCTGGAGCACCAACAAGCCTTGGCAAATGCAACCCCCGCAGGAAGGACAAACAGGTTACGGTGTGGACCAGCAAGGTCCAGGGGACTCTCCAAGCAATGGGGAGTCAGGGTATGTCTGGAGCAACCAGGGAATCCCAAGAACAAACAAGGTGACCCTCGCCAGGACCCACAGGTCAACGGACCAGGGATCGCGAGGAGACCTCGAGCGAATTCACAAAGCACCAGCCCACAGAGCACTCGGTGAGTGGAGGCCGGATATCTTCAGTGCAAATGCTGCTCGGGGTCAGGACTACAAGGAGTCCAAAGCACAACCTCGGGCATTGCCAACAAGCATATGGTCTTGCAATTGTACGATGTGCACAGGGGTTCAGGTTGCACGGTCCCCACAAGGGATACTGGTCTCAGAATCGCTGAGAGGTCAGATCAACCTCAGGGACCTTCGAGATATCACCTCCTGTGTTGCTGAAATCTTCGGAATCCGCAGGAGCTTGGGAGGAGCAAGCCGGTCAGATGCGCTTAGGTGCCTGCTACTGCAGGGGAGTAACTCCTTTACTCCAAGGGAGATTCTTCAGTTGTGCAATCGTTGTGCAGGCAGTCGAAGTACTTGGCTTCTTCTTAGCAGAATCTTGTCCAGGTAAAATCTAAAGTCCTGTAGCCAGGTATCCCACTTTATTCCCACGGGAAAGGGTTGGAAAGATTCTGGGGACCCTCCTAGGGGAGGGGCCAGGACAGAGGGGTGGCTACACCCATGTCCTTTGTCTAGTTTCACACCAGAGCAGGAGCCAATGGCTCCCAGAACTGGTTTGAGCTGGACTATGCACAGGGACACCAAATGTGCCCCCAGTGCAGACTTTCTGGCACTCTCAGAGTGCACCCACCCAGCCCCAATACACTAAACCCTGTCTGGGAGGTGGTCACACCTCCCTGTGACAAGATGCCTATTGTCATGCCTTCCTCTGCTCGAGCTTGGCTCAGCAACAGGAGAGCAGAATCGTGTCTGTGGCTGGCAGCGTTCATTTTGTGCTGCCCGGGTAGAGAAAGCTGGTACCGGGTAGACCGGTGACCCACAGTAGTGGTTTCAGAAGGGTGGAATCATACCTCCCACACCAGTTACTGGTGTGGAGGTATGATTCCAAGGTGTTTGACACCAAACACGACATGTTTCTAAGCAGCCGTTTTAAAGTTAGCATTTACCGCGAGGTTATAATGCAACTTAACCTATATGTCTGGCTGCATCACAGACAACCCCGGAGAATGGTCTCCGAAGACTGCAGAGGGGCTCTGCTCATGCAGGGGCACCCTCACACGTAAAACCCAGCACCCTGCCTTCAGGATTGATGAGGCCTGCCATAGGGGGGGACTGATAGGTTTTTAAGTGTAGTGATTTAGATAGATATAGTGAACCTATATCTAAGTAAGTGGTGCAAGCACCAACTTACACAGGCTGCTGTAGCAGACCTGTTGTGTCATTTTGAATGGCCTCTCATGGGTGGCATAATACATGCTCCAGCCCATGGGAGGCCTCTGGGGTACCTATGCCCTGGGTACATGGTGTACCATATACTAGGGACTGATAAGGGTACCCCAGTATCCAATCTGGAGTGTACCTAAAGTACATACATTGCAATTTAAGGGAGAAAGCAGATAGACTGGGGTCCTGGATAGCAGGATCCCAGTCAGACAGTCCAAAAACAGTGAGACATCAGCAAAAAGTGGGGGTAACCATAAGAAGCAGATACTACTTTCCTACAGTGATGACTTATGCATTGGGAGCAGGTAGGAATATTGGGTTTGGTAATATTGTAATTTAAAACCCTCTTTAATGGTAAGGTCGGATTTTAAGTCACAATCCTATAAATGACACGTTTAGAAAGTTGGCTTTTTTCTTGTCCCAAACATTGGGTGCCTGTAGATGGAGTGTCCTTGGTCATCTGATTAGGTATAGCTCGTAGTTGGCCTTTGTGTATTGATCTCAGACAGTGAGACAAAAGGGGAATAGATGTTGGCAGGATGGGCCATCTCTGACTTGATAGTGGGGCGGAGCTGTCACCTACCACAATTGCACATCACAAAGCCTCTGCCTAAGTACACACAAAAAGGGTTTGGCAAGAGTCTTTGATGCCCCCAGACAAGCTGGGACTGGAGGCAAGGAGGCAGGAAAATCGAATCACCTCCGGGGTGGAAACCTTCGGAAACTTCGCCTTAAAAGCTGGCACCAGGTTTAAATATTGAATGCTCGGACACAACTCTTCAGTACACCTCTGGACCTAAGAAGACTCAGAAGGACTGCTATGCTGCTCTGCTACAGGAAGGTCTGCTACTCTGCTGCCCTGCTTACCTTCTGTCCTGCTGCTCTGCTGCCTGAGTGAAAAAACTAGATCTGCATCTTGAACCCAGGACCACCAGAGCTAGTTGGCTGGCCTTCTAATCAGAGCATCAAGGACAGAAAAGGCTCCAACCACCTTGAAACCAGCACCTGGACTCTGTCTGGTGAGAGTCTTGCCCTCCATGTGAATCCATCCCAGTCCTGGACTCTTGGAAGAGGGGCTGAAGTTGCTTTGCCAGCCCCGCTGTGGTCTTTGGGCAGAACCGATGAAGCACAATGCATCTACTTGCAGCTCAGCATAAGAACCACCACTGCACGATGTACATCAGGCACTGGACATCGCACCACAGCTTACAGTTACACGGAACCACACTGCGCAATGCATCCTCTATGCCGGACTTCGCATCACAAGCCCCAACAAAGGCATCCTCATCGTCGATGCAGGACAGCTCATCTCAGCCTGCAGCTCCTTGGAACCACTGTTGCACGATGCATCCTCGAAGCAGGATTTTGCAGCACAAGCCCCTTGGGAATGCTATCCTCGACGATGACACAAGACCTTTCATCGTAGCTCCGCAGCTTCATCGGAACCTCCGCTGTGCGATGCATGCTCGACGCGGGGTCTCGCAATGCTCCACAACCAGGATTTAAGGCACTTTGTTCAGCGGGCCTAACTTCGTCCCTGTCTCTGGCCTGCGCTCTATCATGGTCGGCCTGAACTTGAGACTTTGTCTCGGTCCAGAGCAACTAGATAGCCACAGTTGGCGCATTATGATTTTAGGCATCACTTTCACTTACATCTTTAACACTTTGTATCTCTGGTTCTACTGATTGGATTTTTGTTGTTTTGGTCTCAAATAATTTAGTAAATTTGACTCTATTTTTCTAAACTTGGAGTCAGATTTTTCTTGTGTTGTGTTTTCACTTTATTACTGTTTGACATGCTGTATAAATACTTTTATAAATAGTTACGCCTCTTTGGTCACTCCCCTATCAGATCCGCAAACCATTTCGTCCACCTTAAAACACTGAATATAACATATAAATCTGAGATAACTAATAAGAAAGTCTCACTGTAACAACACATGTTAATGATAAATGTATAATTTTTTTAAACGAGTACAAAATACAATCAGAAATAAGGTTACAGTATTTGAAGATATTTATATTAAAACTCTTCTGAAAAATGATGTGCAGGCATCAGCTATGAAATTAACTGAAAAAGAAAATATTTGCAAACCATTTTTTTACAACATACAGACATGCAAATGAATGTCACTACATCGCAAGCTACCACTGTCTTGAAGCACCAGATTTGTTTAACGACATGTGAGATTGTTTCAGACATTTCACTACTTTAACCTTTTTAAAAATATAGATTTTTATATATAAATAAATTATGTGAATTTGAAAGTCAAAACGGAAAACCATTTGACTAAGTATAGATTGTCGACATTTCATTTTAAACAGTATTAGCTGCAAACAAAGCTAAAATAGTATTTTACTGAGGCATTGTTGTCATAGAAAACATAAAATGATCCATTATTTCTTTGCTGTGTCTGCCTTTCACAATGCTGTCTCCACCCCCTGTAGTGTGGCTGAACCAGGGAGGAAAGAACTGGTTCTAGTAAGCAAGAGAGACTTTCTTTGAAACCTGCACACTTTAAAGGCTGAAAGTAGTATCAGTAGTGGGGCCCTGACCCCAGAACTTTAGAACACTTCTGGACAAACAGGAACCTCTGCCAAGGACTAGAGTTGAAGAGCTGTGAGGAGGAGTACTGCCCCTTTGCTGTGTGTTGCTTTGCTGGGTTGGCCTGCAGTTGTTGCTTCTGCTTTGGAGAGGAAAAAGACTGAACTTTGCTGTGCATCCTGCTTGAGAAGATTCTCCAAGGGCTAGATGTAGAGCTTGCGTCCTGTTGAAAAGTCTCAGGGACACAAAGACTTCACCTGCAGCATCCCTGAACTCCACTGCTGGGAGTTCTGACCTGCCTTGTGGTGCCAACTCCACTTCTGGGCCACCTGAGGTGTTTTCTGGGCTGTAAACCTCAAGAAAAAGATTCCAGATGCCGTGTCCAATGCCCCAACTTGCGCCGACGCCGTGGTCACCGCTCGCTGGGTGAACGCAGCACCGACCGTGACGACACCGCACCCCGGACGTCGGGCGACGCTGTCTCCACATCAACTCCGACTTCATCACCGAGGCAGCTGCCTTCACCCAGGCCGAGGGCATCTCTCGTGGAGTGCATGAAGCACCACCCGCGCCAACCGACACCAGCACCTCAAAGTCAGCGCTGTACTTTGGATTTGTATCTGCCACGATGTCAAGATAGCCCCAGTTGGAGCTATTATTCTCTGGGAACTGTATTTTTGCATGAAACCTTTTAAAAGTGATATTTTGAGCAGTGTATGTTGGATTTTTGTAGTTTTGGTCTTATTTCATTTACATAAAGATACTTTATTTTTCTAAAGTGGTGTCGTGTCCATTTGTAGTGTTTTCACTGTGTTACTGTGTGTTATATACAAATGCTTTACATATTGCCTCTGAGATAAGCCTCACTGCTCATGCTAAGCCTCCGAGGACATGAGCAGGGTGTATTTTAGGTGTGTACCTCCCTTATCCGGACTAGAAAGAAGAGTCCTTACTTGGACAGGTTACAAACCTGCCAACTAGAGACCCCCCTTTTTAACAGTAATACAATTATATTTTTGGTACATTAAAGAAAGGATCTCTAGCTAATCTCTAATGACCAAAGTAGAGTTGCTATTGAAATTCAGAAAGCTAATTATGATTGTTATGTCAGTTGAGATCTTATGTGGCTCATGGATATGAATCTGGTATTGGTGCCAGCAGTTGGTATTCTGGTGAGGTAATAGAATATATCAAATTAAGTCTTGTGAGGTAGTTAAGTTTCATTGGAAACAAACAAGGGAAATGTACATAGCAATATTTGTAATCTCTTTCAGCTTAAAATTTTCTAACGAATTCACATACAACATACAACTGCTTCCTAGGACACATTAACTCTTCAATATATGTAGAATTGAAAGGGAAAGTAGGTTCTTTTCAACCAATATGTATCTCTCTGCAATAAAAATCCTGTGTGCCTGTACCATAAAATAAGGCCTATTCATGTCAGTAGATAGCTGAAAATTATCCATCAGTAGGGTATGCACTAATACTATACAGAGCATTGTAAAACTGTAAAGGTATATAGTTTAGCTGGGTTTATGAAAGTCCTAAATTATCCAGTGATACATCTTTTGCATTGACTATAAAATACCTTTTCTAACCGTAACAATTTATGCAATTATTTTTAGCATATTGTGTCAGCCAAGTCCTAAATTTTATCATGGCCTTGGTGCAACGTAAATTGTTTTCCTTTTCTAAAATGCCTATGGGTTGATGCTGTTTAATGAACCCTCTGTATATCATTTATCTTTCAGATGCTCAGAAAATGAATAAATGCAGATACCTACTGCATGTCCTATATGTTTAAAAAAATGACACAGCTGCGAGTTGAAGAATTTACACATTTTCACTATGGGATCCTTTATTTTAGTGAAATGAAATATCCTAACAAAATGTGTTAAACACAGAATTCCTACTTGTCTTTTATCTAGTTCTAATTTTAAAAGACCTGAACTAATTAGGGCATCCTTGGTTTCACATAGTGTGTCACATAAGATTTCACATTGGAATAGAGTATCAATCTGGAAACTAAGGGCCTTACACAGTGTTCTCCAGACAAGAGACTCTGTCACATAAGTAGCGAATGTCCCGTCCACCATATTACACGTGCATTACAGTGTAGGGCACTTGTAGTACAATGGATAGGATATCCACTGCATTTTGACGGACTATCTTATCCCCCAAACTGCGGCCCTAAATCTGCTGATCAATCAGTAGTTCCACACTGAGGACTAAAGAATAGAGAGTGCTAGATAACCTGCCATGTCTCCACTTTGCAAATTAATCTTGAGGCTGATACATTGCTTGAGGTGTGGACTAATCACATTTATATCTGTGATATGCTCTTCCCTTCTATGTGCCTTTTGTCCATCTTTCCCCCATGGCACTCAAAGTGGGATTTGAAATTGCGTTGCACTTGTTTTTCATATAAGTAATTTAAAACGTTTCAAACGAGACCCCACAGAAAACGTTTGTACATGGTGCTATGAAGTTATTGGCAGTATATTCAGTGAACTACTAATAGATGGATTATTGAAAATCTGTAATTTTAGATGTCTTATTTTGAGAGAAAACAACTTCAAATAAGTATTTGAAAATTATTATGCTCTGGAGACAGTGTCAATTAATACTTTCTTTTATCTAATGCTCTATCATTCATGCAGATATTTCTTTCCTACGCATAATATCCTCAAATGATGTAAATTAAAGTTCTACTCTTACCAGTTGTCCAGAATTTATATTTTATTTTACAGCATACCTGTAATAATCTGGCCAAAAACTACATCCTAAAACGTATTGCACTTCTTAAAAATAAACCATGCATTACTGTTGCATTACTCAAAAAAATCTGCTTGCCCAGTTTCCAATCTGTATAGTGTTTTATATGTTAAGAATTGCAGCCATTTTAAACCACTTGTGCATTGCAGATTAATCATTCGGTACGCAATCTGAACAGAAACCATACCGTGTATCAGGCAAAGCGGTGGTAAACTAAATTTAGTTGAATAATTCGTATACACCTTGTGAATTAAAGCAATGTGAAACTGTAATGCTGTCATATGAATAATTTAGAAGTTAATACTAATTTTTTACTCCGTGGGCTAATTCATAAACAAGGTAGCTAATATTTATCAGTGAAAGTACTCCTACTAACTTTTTGAAATTCACAAATATTGGCAGTAGTAGTCCAGGAATGGTGTGCCAGTTGCTGGCTTTTCATTGTGCTGCAAGCAATGTAATTTAAAAATTTTCTTCATTTTTCCTCAATGCAGAATTTATTTCAGCATACAGTTATGCATTGGGGAAAGGCACATTTTTCCATTTTTTTTTGGCACAGGGAAAACATTCCAGTAATGAAAGTAATTTCCCTACCCCCAGAGTGTTCTATTTCTCTGTCTACTACGGAAGAAAATCTATAACTATTTCCAGGATGAGAAAGGGTTTTTGAACAGGTTATTTCAACTCCCAAAGCAAAAGCTGCCTTGATACACCCACTTGCCTGCCTTGATCTCCATCTCTTGAGTGGGGTTTACTACTTGCAACGGTATGCAGTTCTCTTGTGCATTAACACTGTAGTAAATTCATTTACACTTACTAGGTATTCTTTTATGGATATGTGATAGGTTTAAATTGAGCCATTTACTCTTAAAAGTACAAGATTACGACCAAAATTGCTGTGTTAATCTGAACCCAAAAGTTTAACATATGTTTCTAATTTTTCATTTAACCTGGATATTTTATGAAAGCAATAGTAGGAGACTTCTGTCTGCCAAGAATGTTACTTCCTTCTCAAACATCCTTAGGAACTTCATTTTAAAAATAGTACATTTCTCCACCAAATCTCACACAGCTAAAAAAGAAGGTCAGCATTTGTGGCATTGTCTTTTTCAGAATCATTGAAGTCAGTGACTGCGTGTTCATACTGTATGATTTGTATGTGTTGTTTTTTTGCTGTGGTTGTGGGAGGAGATGGAAGAGTGTATATTTGTAAGCTGGTTTATCTGGGTCCAAACTAGCTAAAAACTATTTTTCATTGCTGTGTGAAAGATCCTCGCATTATAGCTTATCCTGGTTTACCTTAGAAATGAATTCATAAGTCAAGCATTTAGATTGACTAGAACTTCTGGGAGCTTTACACCAAGGTGCATTTCCATTCACCATGTATGTTAATCTTGGATGTTACAGAAAGTGTTTATATTGTCATGTTGCGAGGGGTGGCAAAGAATCCTGAGATCCACACCCCTACTCCACTACTGATACAACCTGCATCTTTCCCTGAGCCCCAGGACAGACACAGGCTGCCACAAAGACCCTCTATCTGACCTAGATGACCTTTCCTTCATTCTCTAATCATCTGTCTCCAACAGTAACTCTACCCATGAACCTTTAAAATCAGTTAACTTGCCTTCACCACATGGGATTCTAGAAAACCCTTCCCCATCTTCATTTCTAATGCTATTGTAATGACAAGTAAGATATTGGCTGGCTATCTCCATTCCCTTGTTATATCGCTACTTATACGAGGCACATTCAGGGAACATTCATAGGATTGCTGTTCACTATCAGACTACTATAAAGTGCACAACTCAGAACATTTAAATTACTTTCCAATCATTTTGACGTAATCACTCACTATCTGTTTGTCTTCACCTAAAAACACTTCTCAAACAAAGGAAACGTTTCCATCTTGCTCAATTGCAAATGTTTTTATTGTTTCTTACCAAGGAGATGAAAATTACTTTTCTAAGGTGCCACTTGTCTTGTCCAAATTACAAATGCAGATGCTGGATGCAGAGCAAGTGCCTCAAACTTAACACCCACAAAACCGAGGTACTTAGCTTCGGAAACCCTGCCTCCCACGGAACAACACCTGGTGGCCCACCGAACTTGGCCCTCTACCTGAGCCCATGGAACATGCTAAAAACCTAGGCATTCTTGACAGCAAACTATCCATGAAAAAACATGTAAACACCATTTCCTCAGCATGCTTCCACATCCTCCACATGCTGATGAAAATCTTCAAATTGCTCCCCACCGACATAAGAAGCATCATCACCCAAGCACTCATCACCAGCAGCCTTGACTACAGCAACACCCTCTATGTAGGATCACTACCCATCTGCTAAACAGGCTCCAGACCATACAGACAGCAGCTGCTAGACTTGTCCTCGACCTTCCGTGACAGACCCACATGACCCCTCACCTCAAAGCTCTGCACTGGCTCCCATCCACAAACGCTGCCATTTCAAACTCCTTATCCACACCTACAAAGCCCATCACAATGTGGGCCCAGCCTACCTCAACCAGAGATTAAACTTCCGCCAGCCCACCAGACATCTATGCTTCTCCTCCCTCTCCCTCGCCTGCACCCCTCCCATCCTCAGAAGCGGCGGCCACGCTTTCTCCCACCTGGCCCCCAAACACTGGAACGACCTCCCCCTGCCACTGCGATTATCACCAACCCACCAGGAGTTCAAAAAGAAACTGAAAACTTGGCTGTTCAACAAGCAGTGGAGCAGCAGCCCCCCCCCCCAGTGCGTGAAGACCCTCACGGGTAATAAGAAGCGCTATATAAATCCCGTTTGATTGATTGACAAATATTTCCTGTGTACAACAGAGAACTGGAGTTCTCCATATGATTTCCGTATGTTTAAATTCAAAACCACATCAAGGTACCCCTAGATGAAATGGGTAATGGGAAATTGTACGATGATGTTGTCATGTGTTCAGTGACCCTAGAATGAAATTTCAATAGAAGCCTTGAGAACAGACAGCTATGTCTGTCCATCACTTTCAGGCTCAAATCACAGCACTACCTACCTCAGTCTCATTCAGTTTTATGAAACTGAGTTGTTTTTGTTTACTTTGATTGTATTAAAGCAATCGCTACCACTAATCTTGCATGCTTTTTGTCGAAATTAAATACATTATACACACCCTCTTCCCGCACCCTCTGCCTGTCTGTGCTCACGACACAGAGGGCGTGCACGGGACATGGGAGACTGAGCATTGTGACGCACTAACTGACTTTTCTTCTGTCAGGGAATGCACCCATTATTCACTATCTGTATATAAACAAGCATGTTTATTTTATGATAATCAATTTTAAACCACTTAAGGCAAGGGAGGCAGATGTGCAACTTGTCGGTGCACCCCAGTGCTGCCTTTCCCTAAGAGGCCAGAAATACACAGGGATCATAAAACACTTCACTTTTAAAAAAAACATAACATTTGCACCACGTAAAGTGGTACATGCATGATGCAGAGCTCTGATAAACATTTATGAAGCCACGCAAAGCAACCCTGCATGGCTTTGAGTGACCTCATAAATCATGAGTAAGTTGACACAGCGCAAATCGCTGCATCGTATTACTTTGCTTCTGTGAGGCGTTGCATTGGGTTTTCCCATGCAACACCCATGAACTTTGATGCTGCCTCAAATTTACAAAAACATGTAAACCTGGGGAAGCGCCAAATCCGTACGCCTCCCGGGGTGAGGCATAACGAGGAGAAATAACTTCATTTCTCCGTGTTTTTTCCACTTTCCATTTGTGATGCATTCTACAGCACACATAGAAAGAGAAAAACGCCTCTTAGGATTGTGTTTGTGCAGGAAGGTGCCCTTTCCTGCACAAAAACAATCCTGCCTACAACGGAGGCTCCCTTGCACCATGGTGCAGGGGGCCTACGTTGGCGCTGGGCTGCCGAAACGGCACCAGTGCAGGCAGAAAGGACAGGAATACACCATATTGCTTAAATACGTTGCATTCCTGCCCTTTCACTTTGGCGTAGGGCAGCACAGCAGACTGCCTTGCTGAACTGCCCTATGCCAAAATGCCATAAATTAGGCCCTTAGTTTCCAGCGTAAATATTGTTTTGCACTGGAAAGTTGCTTACAAGTGATGCAAAGCAGCAAGAAGCACTGCTTTGCATTGCCTAGCATCAAGAGGGCGTTACATGGGCATTCCCATGTAGTCACCCATGCTTTTTGATGCATAACCCTGTCTACTAACAATAGTAGACAGGGTTTTGTGTAAAAAATTAGGGGCATATTAGCAAGACCCACGTTAAAATTATCGCCGTTTTAGCGGCAGGAAACTGCCGCTAAAACGGCGATAATGGGCTTGCTAATATGCGTTATAGAATTCCAATAGAAGCCCAGGTTAGATGTCCTGCACATCTAACCTGGGCTTATATTGGAATTCTATAACGCATATTAGCAAGCCCATTATCGCCGTTTTAGTGGCAGTTTCCTGCCGCTAAAACGGCGATAATTTTAACGTGGGTCTTGCTAATATGCCCCTCAATGCTTCTTGAAAGTAGGCTTTAAAAGGAGAAATATTTTCATTTCTCCCTTCTTTTACGAGTATGCATGTGTGCTGCACTGTACAGTACACTACAAAGTTGGAAAAGTTTTAAAAGTTGTCTAGGCATGGTACTTTGTACTGGAAGGAAATCCTTCCAGTACAAAACCTATGCTAGACTCGCGCACACACCCTTGCACTGTAGTGCAAGATGTGTGCGGTGCGCTTGGCAGGAAAACTCTGCCCTGGCACTAGGTAGAGGGGATTAGAGTGCCATATCTCTGTAGATACGGGGCTCTTCTGCTCCCTCCCTGTCACACAACGCAGCACAGAATTTTTGGCTGCTGCACTGAGTTAGGTGACACTTTCGTAAATCTGGTCCCAAGTTGGGCATTTTACCACCCTAAGTAAAATGTGTTTGCCACTTGCGAATACGCGACCTTTATTGTCTCTTTGATCCCCTATGTGCCTGCCTACAATTCCTGTATCCTAAAACTGGCCTTCAGGAAAACAAGATTTGTGCTTAGACACATTTCTGGGTAGTTTTCATAAAGCAAAGCGAAAATAGGGGTGTTGCACTAAGCCTTTAGGTTCCTAGAGTATTAACGCAGGTGGGGAAAGGAATGTATATTTTATTTGCACAGGTCCACTTAATGTTTTCTGTCATCATATGCAACACATCGTATTGGAGGGACAAGACAAAAAAACACATCCTCTTGTAACAGTATGTCAATAGATTCTCCAAATCTTTACAGGCCAAACTATTAATTTTGTAAATCAATCAGCAGTGCTTCCTGATCTACTTTCCACCACCTCTTTTCTTCTCCGCATGAGCTTGAGAACACCTTTTTAGTGTACATGCATTGCTATTAGTCATTTGGCTTGGTAAATATTGATGCAAGATAGATAAGCAGGAGTCTTACACTTGGATTTATATGTATCTCTTCAGGACCTAATTTTCATCCTGTAGATTCCAGACATAAATAACAGATTCTGAGGATATTGACAGCCAGATACATTTTTCTCCGGTGTCTGCATCTGTGTAAGTTCTGCCAAGACCTACATAGAATCTTGGTGTCTGATTTTTCTTGTGTTTTCACTTTATTACTGTTTGAAGTGCTGCATAAATACTTTACACATTGCCTCTAAGATAAGCCAGGCTTCTTTTTGCCAAGCTACCTGAGGGTTACGCACATGTTAATCTGTCGTTTGCTTGTAATTTCATCCTGACAGAAACTGGGGTTGCTGCTGGAGTAGGGTTTCACCCCACTCAACCAGTAACTCAATTTCCTACAACACTCCTCTTTCAAGGGATCATAGTTACGCCTCTTTGGTCACACTACTATCAGATCCCCTAACCATTTCGGCTCCCTTAAAACACTGAATATAACATAAAATACTGAGATAACCAATAAGAAAGTCTCACCATAAACAACACACATTAATGATAAATGTATCATTTTTTTTAATTGAGTAAAAAATACAGTAAGAAATAAGGATACAGTATTTAAAGACATTTATATATAAAAACTCTCCAAAAAAATGATGTGCCAGCATCAGCTATGAAATTAACCGAAAAAGAAAATATTTGCAAACCATTTCTTTTTGTTTCATTTTTTTACAACTTACAAACATGCAAATGAATGTCGCTACATCTCAAGCTACCACTGTCTTGAAGCACCAGCTTTGTTTAAAGACTTCTCTCATTGTTTTAGACTTTTATTACTTTAACCTCTTTACAAATATAGATTTATATATATACATAAATTATTTGAATGTGGATGTCCAAACAGAAAACCCTTTGACTAAGAATAGATCGTCGACATTTCATTTTAAACAGTATTAGCTGCATACAAAGCTAAAATAGTATCTAACTGAGGCATTGTTGTAATAGAAAACATAAAATTATCCGCTATTTCTTTGCTTTTAATACTCTATTGAAATATCTTTGGAATGTTTAAAGTATTTTCCACACTTACTGGTCATGCAATTAGGCAGCCATGGTACCTGAAGGAAAGCTAATCTCTAGTAATTGAATGCTAATTTCAACAGTCTTACTACATTCATTATATCCTATGCTAGGAAAGGAAGTATAAATACACTTTATTGACATATGATGCATGTCTTTAAGACAAAAAGTTGAGGATAATTTCCTGAGATGGCGATACAATTATATTTTTGGTACATTAAAGAAAATGTCTCTATCTAATTTCTAATGACCAAAATAGAGTTGCTATTGAAACTTAGAAAGCTAACTGTAATTGTTAAGTGAGTTGAGAGCTTATGTGGCTCAAGGATATAAATCTGGTATTGGTGCCGGCAGTTGGTATTCTGGTGAAGTAATAGAATATCAAGCTCAGTCTTGTGAGATGGTTAAATTTCATTGGAAACAAACAAAGGAAATGTACATAGCAAGAACTGTAATCTCTATCAGCTAAAAATGTTCTAAAGAATTCCCATACAACTGCTTTCTAGGACACATTAACGCTTCAATATATGTAGGATTGAAAGGGAAAGCAGGTTCTTTTTAACCAATATTTATCTCTCTGCATTAAAAGGCCTGTGCGCCTATACCATAAAATACGACCTGTTCATTTCAGTAGATAGCTGAAAACTATTCATCAGTAGGGTATGCACTAATACTATTCAGGGCATTTGAAAGCTGTAAAGGGTTATAGTTTAGTTGGGTTCATGAAAGTCCTAAATTATCCAGTGCTACATCTTTTGCATTGACTATAAAATAGCATTTCTAAACATGACAATTTAAGCAATTTTTTTAGCATATTGTGTCTGCCAAGTCCTAAATTTTATTTTGGCCTTGGTCTTGGCCTTGGTGCAATGTAACTTGATTTCCTTTTCTAAAATGCCTATGGGTGGATGCTGTTTAATGAACTCTCTGTATATCATTTATCTTTCAGACACTCGGAAATGAATAAATGCACAAACTGCATGTCCTCTATGTTTAGAAAAATGGCACTGCTGCGAGTCGAAGAATTTAGACATTTTCACTATGGGATCTTTTATTTTAGTGAATTGAAATATCATTCTTACAAAATGTCTGAATTCCTACTTGTCTTTTATCTAGTTCTAAGTTTAAAAGACCTGAACTCATTAGGGCATCCCCGGTTTTACATTGTGTGTCACATAAGATTTCACATTGGAATAGAGTATCGATCTGGAAACTAAGTGCCTTATTCAGTGTTTTCCAGACAAGAGATTCTGTCACATAAGTAGCGGATGTCCCGTCCACCATATTACACGTGCATTACAGCGTAGGGCACTTGTAGTACAACGGATAGGATATCCACTGCATTTTGACGGATTATCTTATCCACCAAACTGCAGCCCTAAATCTGCTGATCTATCAGGAGTACCAGACTGAGGACTAAATAATAGAGAGTGCTAGATAACCTCCCTTGTCTCCACTTTGCAAATTAATCTTGAGGCTGATACATTGCTTGAGGTGTGGACTCATCACTTTTTTTTATCTCTGAAATGCTCTTCCCTTCCATGTTCCCTTTATCTACCTTTTCCCCCATAGCACTCAGACTGGGATTTAAAATAGCCTTGCACTTGTTTTACATATGAGTAATTGAAAAAGTTTCAAACGAGACTGCACAGAACATGTTTGTACATGTTGCTATGGTGTTATCGGCAGTATATTCAGTGAACTACAAATAGATGGATTTATTGAATATCTATCATTTTAGATGTCATACTTTTAGAGAAAACAACTTCAAATAAGTATTTAAAAATTATTATGCTCTGGAGACAGTATCAATTAATATATTCTTTAATTTAAAGCTATATCATTCATGAAGATATTTCTTTCCTGAGCATGATATCTTTAAATGATGTAAATAAAATTTTTGCTCTTACCAGTTGTCCAGAATTGATATTTTCTTTTACAGCATACTTGTGATGATCTGGCCAAAAACTACAACCTAAAACGTATTTTCACTTCTTAAAATTCGAGCAAGTCCATCAACCATGCTTTACTGTTGTATTACTCAACAAAATCTGCTTGCCCGGTTCCCAATCCTTATAGTGTTTTATATGTTAAGAATTGTAGCTAGTTTAAACCACTTGTGCATTGCAGATTGACCATCCTCTACACAATCTGAACAGAAACCATACTGTGGTATCAGGCAGAGTTTTGGTAAATTGAATTTAGTTGGACTAATTTGCATACGTCTTGTGCAAGCAATGTGAAACTGTAATGCTGTCATATGAATAGTTTAGAAGTTAATATTCATTTTATACTCCATGGGCTAATTCACAAACAAGGCAGTAAATATTCATCAGTAAAAGTAGTCCTACTCACTTTTTGAAATTCACAAATATTGACAGTAGTATTCCAGGAGTGGTGTGCCAGTTGTTGGCTTTTCAGTGTGCTACTGGCAATGTCATTTAATATTTGCCAAATTTTACCTCAATACAGAACTGCTGTTACCATACAGTAATGCATTGGGGAAAGGCACATTTTCCCCAAAAAAATTCACCACAGGGAAAACATTCCAGTGGTGAAGCCCATTTCCCTACACCCAAAAAAATGTGGGAGTGTTCCATTTCCCTGCCATCACGGAAGCAAATCTACAACTATTTCCTGGATGAGAGACGGCTTAATAACAGATTATTTCAACTCCCAAAGCAAAAGGTGCCTTGATCTACCCACTTGCCTTCCTTGATCTCCATCTCTTGAGTGGGGTTTACTACAGTGCAACGGTATGCAGTTCTCTTGTACAATTACACAGTAGTAAATTCATTTTCACTTTCTAGGTATTCTTTTAAGGATATGTGATAGGTTTAAATTTAGCTGTTTACTCTTATAAGTACAGGATTGAGACCAAAATGGCTGTGTTCATCTGGACCCAATAGTTTACTGAGTGTTTCAAATTTTTTATTTAACCTGGATATTTTTATGAAAGTATAGTGGGAGGCTTCTGTCTGCCAAGAATTCTACTCCCTTCTTAAAAATCCTTAGGAACTTCTTTTTGAAAATAGTCAATTTATCCACCAAACGTCACACAGCTAGAAAATAGGGTCAACATTTGCGACATTGTCTTTTTCAGAATCATTGAAGTCTGTGACTGCATGTTCATACTGTGATTTGTATGTGTTGGTTTTGGTATAGTTGTGGGGGAGGGGGAATAGTGTATATTTGTATGGTGGTGTATCTGGGCTCAAACTAGCTAAAAACAGTTTTTCATTGTTGCACGAAAGATCCTCACACTGTAGCTCATCCTGGATTACCTTGGAAATTAATTCATAAGTCAAGCATTTTGATTGACTAGAACTTCTTGGGGATCTACACCAAGGTGTTTTACCATTCACTGTGCGTGTTAATCTTGGATGTTACAGAAACTGTCAAAATACTCATATTGCGAGGGGTGGCAAAGATTCCTGAGATCCACAGCCCTACTCCACTACTGATACAACCTGCATCTTTCCCTGAGCCCCAGGACAGACACAGGCTGCCATAAAGACTCTCTATCTGACCTAGATTACCTTTCCTTCATTCTATAATCATTTGTCTCCAACACTAACTCTACCCATGAACTTTTAAAGTCAGTGAACTTACCTTCACCACGTGGGATTCGAGAAAACCCCTTCCCCTTCTTCTTCGGATAAATTCTTTATTTCGGACAAAGGCCATAAAAGATTTCATTATAAAACATCATTCGTAAAATAATCTAAAAAGTATCCAGCCAAGTATACATGATTTCAATAAAAGGATCAACAATCACAACAAAGCAATTTCATTAAGTAAAAACTTTTTGAATATACAGGGAATAGATATCTAATTATTCAAACAGTCCAAGGTAAGTTCTACAATCACAGATATCTAAATCTTTAATACATTACAGTTTTAACCCCATTCTCTTCCTTATTAGACCCACTATAAACAAGTATCTTGATAACGCAAATATAACGTGTGGTAGGGTACTTGTTGTCAATACCCTCAGCGCCTCTTGATGTTTTCTAAATCCCAGTGAATTGCATAATGGTCGAATCCATTTACTCCTTGCCCTATCATACGCCGGGCAGAAAAACAAAATGTGTGCAGTATTTTCGATGTTATTTGTAGACCCTGAAGTGCATCTAGTGCATAGAGTACAGTCACGATCTTCCTTCCCCCCCACTTTGCAGTATGGCTCTTGATCTGTAGTATGTTATATCTTAGCTTTAGGTACAGAATTCTTGCTAGAAATGGTTGTACCTGATCAAGAAAATCCTCGCGATTCGGGCTAGGCTTAATAGAGAGGAATTCAACTGTTAACCTTCCTTGTCTTGGATCGCAGTGAAGGGCATTCAATGTGTGTTGCCAATAAATACCCTTCAGGTTGCCTTTGCAGCTTGGCGTTAAACTGTGCGGGTTAGTCCAATACGATTCAAGACCTAACTCTATCAGCCATTTCCGAAAAAATCTCAACCATGGGAAGGTAAGACATGTATCAATATCCAATAATTCGCGAGCAGCTTCTCTATATACTAGTAATTCCTGCGTTATCCAATAGAGCAGTGGACATAGTGTTGCGAGATGTCCTATTCGCATCAGATTTAGGTCATGGAACATTGGGACGAGTGGTGCTGATTGGGGAAATCCAAATATTCTCCTCGCAAATTTATTTTCCCCAATTGTCAATTGTCTGATATCACTTATGCCCCATAGCTCTGATCCATACAATGCTGCAGCCTGGACCTTACATTTATATATCTCGAGTGCTGGTGTCACAGATTTACTAGTAGTTAAGCTATACTTCTTAAAGATTGCCCCTGACCCTTGGGCTAACCTTAAGACTGAGTGGCTAATTTGCTGATTCCAAGCTAATTTTGTGTCTAATAATATGCCCAGGTAAGTAAAATTAGTGGCATATTCTATTTCCTGATTACTCAGCACGAGATTCTTTTTAAGGCCCTTTTGTGGGTTTACGGCCATGTACTTGGTTTTATTTGCATTTATTTCTAAACCCTTATCTATGCAATATCTATTAAAACCATTCAACATATTTTGTAGCCCCTTTATGGTCTTCTTCTTCTCTAATCTATTGTGATGACAAGTAAGAGATTGGCTGACTATCTCTATTCCCTTTTTATGTTGCCATTCTACGAGGCACATTCAGGGCCAATTCATAAGAGCTGGCGCCGTGAGGCTAAAGCTAATTGCCATTTTTTAACTGTTTTACTTCTTATCGTTTTTAAAATTGTTACTTCTTGTATTTGCTGCGATTTACTTACTCTTGGCTCCTTATGTTCGCCGTCCCCCGGTCCGTCACGGCTCATTAGTGCCGATTGAACGGAGGGTACGCGACTCCTCCCCTGTATTCCCTTACTTCCTGCCTGCCGGCTCTGACGTGTATTTAGGCAGATGGGGGCTCGGCCGCGCAGCGGGCGCGCCTAGGGCAAGCCCGTCTGCGCCCGTCCGCGGCCGTACGGGTCCAGGGGCCAGCCACTATGCCCATTCTGTGAGTTACTCGGCTATGGAGCTGAAAGAGATGTATGGAAAGTATGCATTAGCTGATAATATCCGGCTCAGTTTATATGAATCGGGTATTTTTAAGCAGAGACTCATTCACCCGGAAATCTTGCACAATTCTGTTTCCTCTTCCCCCACAATATTGCATGCCCTCGATACTTCCCAGAGCAAGGAAATAATGGGTCTTTTAGTCATGTATCTGAATACACGGTCTATGGTGAAACACCAACTCGAAATTTATCAACTTCTACAGTCTGAAAAGCCAGACATACTTCTTCTTACTGAAACATGGCTTACTGAAGAGTCTGCCCCTGACATCTTAGCGGCAGTACCAGATAATTACTACATCCTGCAAACTAATCGTCCCCCAGGGAAAATGGGGGGTGGGGTTGCAGCTATCATCCATAAGGATCACCAGTTTAAGTCATTAGGGGTCACCGGTTTTCCCTCTGTTGACAGTTTAGTTCTTAAATTTCAATCCCCCTAGTCATCTTTCACTTGCGCCCTTTTTTACAGACCTCCTTATTATATGCCTACTTTTCCCCAAGCACTGGGTGAAATGATTTCTCACTTAGCCATCAACCACGCCCGACTCCTCATTATTGGTGACTTTAATTATTGGCCCCATGACGACCAGGAGAGTGCCAGCTCAATAGAGCTGACAGATCTTCTGTCCGGAATGAATTGCACCCAACATGTGCGCGAAGCTACTCACATAAAGGGGCACACGCTGGACCAAGTCTGGACAGCTAACCTGGCGATCTCGACCCCCCGGATTTTCCCTTGTACTTGGTCGGATCATCATTTTATTTCCTTTACCCTTTCTGATGTTCGGTCCACTAAAACCCAATTGATAAAGAACTGCATGTCCAGAAACTGGAGAAGTGCTAATACTGATTACCTCTGTTCACTTTTAACCGCTACGGCCTCGTCTGCACCGGAATCAGTTCAAACACAGGCAGTGAACCTCAAGTTATGGCTTGAGTCCGCATGCGACTGCGTCGCCCCTCTTAAGCCAACTAAGATTCTGAGACCCCACGACGCACAGCGGTGGTTCTCTGATGATCTAAAGACTAAGAAGCTGGCGTTGAGACAAGCAGAACGCAGATGGAGACTTCATTATCTTGTAGAAGATAGGACCACTTATACTAACTTGATGAAAGAATACAAAAATTCTATTCTCCAAACTAAGGCAGACTATTTCTCTAAGAAGGTTCTAAACTCAGCTAACAAGTCTAAAGACATTTTTTCTATAGTAAATGAGCTTTCTAAACCAGACAGAATTACGCTGAACCCGACCCCCTCACAGTCCCTCTGTGATTCCCTCAACTCATATTTTATGGAGAAAATCACTGTCATTAAGGCTAGTATTCCGACCTCCGCCTCCTTCACAGACGTTCCCAACATTTATAGATCTCCGTCTCAGCTGATCTTGATTCCCCCCATTTCTCAGGAGACCTTTCTAGGCTTACTTAAAAAAGTTGGCTCTGGTTCCCCAACTGACTGCTGTCCCCCTCACGTCCTTCAGGAAGTTTTTACTAAATGCCCGGATCCCCCACTTTCTCTTCTTAACAATTCACTTAAGTCTGGCATTGTTCCTGACCTTTTTAAAAGTGCGGAAATTATCCCCATTTTAAAAAAGCCAGGCGCGGATCCTTCTATTCTTAGTAACTACCGCCCGATCTCCTTATTACCTTACCTTGGTAAGGTTCTAGAGGCATATGTTTTGACTCAACTCAGCTCTTTTGTCGAACAGTCCCATGTTTTGGACTCTCACCAGGCTGGGTTTCGACCCGCCCACTCTACAGAGTCAGTCATCTTGACAGTTATGGATGATCTTAGAGGGGGGGCGGATAGAGGCCTCACACAGGCCCTGGTTCTCCTGGATTTGTCGGCAGCGTTTGACACGGTCGATCATAACATCCTCATTGACCGTGTCAGCAATGCCGGGATCCAAGGTCTGGCTCTGAAGTGGCTCTCCTCCTTCCTCAGTGACCGGTCTCAATCGGTACGTCTTGCCAACTTCTCCTCTAAGAAAAAGGAATTGACTTGTGGGGTCCCCCAGGGCTCCTCTCTTTCCCCGCTTCTCTTTAATTTATACCTCCTTCCTCTAATCTCCTCCCTGCGAGAAAGAAGAGTTGGGACATATAATTATGCTGATGATCTTCAATTGGTCTTCGACATTAATCTCTCTCCATCCTCTGTGTCTCATTTTCAAGACACCATGATTTTCATAAGTGAATGGATGAACGAAAATCAATTGACGCTCAACCCTGATAAAACTGAGCTGATCCTCACCGGCGGGCTTGCAAATCCATGGAACTCTAACTTTTGGCCTGCTATCCTGGGCAACCCTCCCCTTCCAGTTAGCTCCGCCAAAAGCTTAGGTATAGTGATAAGCAATGACCTGTCTATGAAGGCTCAGATCAGCTCGGTGGTCTCTGCTGGGTTTTTTCAACTGCGTAGAATTAAGAAGATTAGCAGATTTCTGTCTCGGGAAGCCCTGATCTTAGTGATCTTGACCTTGGTCATCTCCCGACTGGACTATGCCAATTCCCTTCTATGTAGGCATCCCGGCTTACCAACTCAGACGCCTCCAGCTAGTCCAGAATCAGGCTGCTAGACTGATCTTTTGCCAACCTAAATGGCATCACGTCAGACCACTGATGAAAAGCCTCCATTGGCTCCCAGTGGCTATGCGTTGTGTATTTAAGTTGGGATGCACTATTTTCAAAGCTCTTCATGGCAACAGTCCAGCCTTCATCTCTTCCAAGATTCTACGCTATGCTCCCACTCGAAACCTACGATCCTCCTATCTGAATCTGTTAGTCACTCCCACCTTTAAACGCAAGAAACATGGTGGCTCCCGATTTGCAGTCTTAGCCCCTCAGTTCTGGAACTCGCTTCCTGTGGAGCTGAGGTCGGTCACCTCCTGTGCACTATTCAGAAAACAGTTGAAGACCTGGTTGTTTTCCCAGGCATATGACAACTAGGCTCTCTCCTCCGCTGCTGCCTAACTTCCACTCCAGCGCCAAGAAACCGTCTGGTGAACATGCGCTTGACAAATATCTTTAACATAACATAACATAAGATTGCTAATGAGTGTCAGACTACTATAAAGTGCACAACTCAGAACTTTTAAATTACTTTCTGATCATTCTGACCCAATCACTCACTATTCGTTTGTCTTCACCTAAAAACACTTCTCAAACGAAGGAAACATTTCCATCTTGCTGAATTGCAAATGTTTTTATGTTTCTTACCATGGATATGAAAACTACTTTTCTAATGTGCCACCTGTCATGTCCAAGGAACACAGATTCCCTGTGTACAACAGAGAACTGGAGTTCTCCATATGATTTCTGTATGTTTGAATTCAAACCCACATCAAGGCACCCTTAAATGAAATGGGAAATTGTACGATGATGTTGTCATCTGTTCAGTGACTTTACAATGAAATTTCAATAGAAGCCTTGGGAACAGACAGCTATGTCTGTCCATCACTTTCAGGCTCAAATCACCGCACTACCTGCCTCAGTCTCATTCAATTTTATGAAACTGAGTTGTTTTTGTTTAATTTGATTGTATTAAAGCAATCGCTACCACTAATCTCGCATCCTTTTTGTCAGAATTAAATACATTATACACACCATCTTCCTGCACCCTCTGCCTTTCTGTGCTCACGAAACAGAGGGCATGGGGACTGAGCATCATGACACTCTGTCTGAGTTTCTCTTCTGCCGGGGAATGCTCTGATTATCCACTGGCTGTATATACACAAGCATGTTTATTTTTTGATAATCGATTTTACACCACTTAAGGCAAGGGAGGCAGATGTGCTACCTGTCAGTGCACCCCAATGAGAGACCCGGAATGCACAGGGATCATAAAACACTTCACAAAAAAAAAACTGTTGCATAGCAGTAATACCAAGGACCAGATTTACAAACATTTTGTGCTGTGTTTTTGTCACAAAAGTGATGCAAACCTGCACAAAATGCTTTTTTGTTATTTACGAGCTTCTTTTTGAGAGCCCTGCATCACATTTGCACAGCGTAAAGTGGTACATGCATGATGCAGGGCTCTCAAAAAGAAGATTTATGAAGCCACACAAAGCCACCCTGCATGGCTTTGAGCTGCCTCATAAATCATTAAATCACTGCGTCACCTTCCTCTGCCCACGGGAGGCATTCCATGGGTGTTGTGGTGGGTTATCCCATGCAACACCCATGGAATTTGATGCTGCCCAGATTTACAAAACCATGTAAACCTTGGGAAGCCTCAAATCAGTACACCTCCCGAGGTAAGGCGTAACAAGGAGAAATAACTTCCTTTCTCCTCGTTTTTTCCTCTTTGCAGAATGAGGAAAACGCCTCTTAGGATTGTGTTTGTGCAGGAAGGTGCCTTTTCCTGCAAAAAACACAATCCTACCTGCATTGGAGGCATCCTTGAACCATGATGCCAGGGTGCCTACATTGGCGCTAGGCTGCCAAAACTGAGCTAGCGCAGGCAGAAAGGACAGGAATGCACTGTATTGTTTAAATACGGTGCATTCTTGCCCTTTCACTTTGGCGTAGGGCAGCACAGCAAGCTGCCTTGCTGCGCTGCCCTATGCCAAAATGACATAAATTAGGTCCTTAGTTTCCAGTGCAAATCTTGTTTTGCACTAAAAAGTTGCCTAAAAGTGACACAAAGCAGTGGGAAGCACTGCTTTGCATTACTTAGCATCAAGAGGGCGTTACATGGGCGTTCCATGCAGCCACCCATGCTTTTTGACGCATAACCCTAACTACTAACAATAGTAGACATGGCAGTTTGTCAAAAATTAACACCACTTGAATGTAGGCGTTAAAAGGAGAAATGTTTTCATTTCCCCTTTCTTTTGCGACTTTGCATGTGTGCTGCAAATGCAAAGTAGGAAAAGTTTTAAAAGTTGTCTAGGCATAGTATTTGGTACTGGAAGGGAAACCTTCAAGTACAAAACCTAATATAGACTCACACACACACCCTGCACTGTTGCGCAAAGATGTGTGTGGGGCGCTTGCCAGCAAAATTCTGCGCTGCCGCTAGGTAGAGGGCAGTAGAGTGTCATATATCTGTAGTTAAGGAGCTCTCCTGCTCCCTCCCTGTCACACAACGCAGCACAGCATTTTTGGCTGCTGCGCTGGGTTAGGTGACACTTTAGTAAATCTAGCCCCAAGTTTGCCATTTTTACACCCTAAGTAAAATGTGTTTGTTGCTTGTGAATATGTGACCTTTGTTGTCTCCTTGGTCCCCTAGGTGCCTGCCTACTATACCTGTATCCCAAAACTGGCCTTCAGGACTACACAATTTGTGCCAAGACACATTTCTGGGTGGCTTCATGAACCAAATAGCAATGTCGCACTAAGCCTTTAGGTTGCTAGAGTATTAGCGCAGGGGTGGAAAGGACAGTATATCTTATTTGCACAGGTCCACTTAATATTTTCTGTCATCATATGCAACACATTGTATTGGAGAGACAAGGCAAAAAAACACATCCTCATGTAACAGTATGTCAAAAGGATATCCAAATGTTGTGACGGGCCAAACTATTAATTTTGAAAATCGATCAGCAGTGCTTTCTGATCTACTTTCCACCGCCATTTTTCTTCTCCGCATGAGCTTGAGAATTGAATTGAAATTAAATTTATAAAGCGCAGCTAATGCCCAGAGGCGTCTTGGCGCTATAGACAAACTGAGAACAAAAGGAACATTAGTGCAGGTAGTGATCAGGTAAGATTCCTTCAGGTGGTCTGTGTGAAAAGCCACGTTTTCAGACCTTTCCTGAAGCTCATCAAGGAAGGTGCTGTTTTTAGGGTAATAGGTAATGTATTCCACAGCGTTGCTACTGATCTAAAAAGGCTCCTACCTCCCCAAGTGGCCTTCTTGAAGGGGGTGGTTGCCATGTTCCTGGCCATTCCTGACCGTAAGGTTCTATTGGGGACATACCATTTTAGTTTGTTCCTGAATTGTATTGGTCCTTGGTTGTGTAGTGATTTAAAAGCCAGGCAAAGGACTTTAAATTTACATCTCTGCCTGACTGGAAGCCAGTGTAATTTTTTTATGGCTTCTCTCGCCGATACATTTTGTGAATTTTTAAAATAAGACGTGCTGCCGCGTTTTGTACTATCTGCAGCCTGTTAATTAGGCCTGAATTAATGGTAAGATAGAGACTATTGCAATAATCTAGACGGGAGAGGACCAAAGCCAGAGTCACTGTTTTTAGGAGTTCCTCTGGTATATATTTCTTAATTTTGTTGATTAATCTTTTAGCACAAAAGGAAATGGATGTGACTTTACTGACTTGGTCCTTGAATTTGAGTTCTTTATCAATGATGATGCCCAAATCCTTAATTTTAGTGGAGGGTACAGGCAGCGCATCAAGTAGTGGTGGCCACCAGTCAGGTGTCCAGAGGGAGGGTTTATTACCAAAAATGATAACCTCCGTCTTAGACGCGTTCAACTTCAAACAGTTGCCATCCATCCAGTCACTCACATTCTTCATACAGATCTTAAAAGCCTCGCCCGGGTACTTTCCTCCATTTGTTAAAGACACCACAATCTGTGTGTCATCGGCATAGGAAGCTAGGGCGAACCCTGCTTCTTTTATTATCAAGGCTAACGGCGCAACATATAGATTAAAAAGCGTGGGGCTCAGGGCAGAGCCCTGAGGGACTCCACATGGTAGGAAGAACTGTTTGGAGGTTGCTGACCCCATTGCTACATTTAATTGCCGATTGGTTAGGAATGATTTTAAGAGTTTGAGTGCGGTGCCTTTTATGCCTGCTTCCTGCAGACGGTCAGCCAGGATCTCATGGCTGACCGTATCAAAGGCCGCCGAGAGGTCAAGCAGCACCAGCGCGGCTGTTCCTCCTCCGTCTAAGATTACACGGATATCTTCTGTGGCTGTAATAAGAGCCGACTCAGTGCTATGATGCTTCCTGAAGCCGTGTTGTGTTTCATCCAATAGTGAGTTGGATTCAATATGTTCAGTAATTTGTTTGTTCATTGATTTTTCAGTGCATTTGGCAGCAAAAGGGAGCCTTGCAATAGGGCGATAGTTACCGGGTACTAAGCTATCGAGATTATCTTTTTTTGAAAGGGGGAGAATGGAGGTGCGTTTCCATTGAGCGGGAAAAATACCGCTGGCGAATACTGTATTAATGATAAAGCCCAGATATGCTGCCAGTTGTGCGGGTATCAGGTGTATTATGTTAGGCGGGCAGGGGTCGTATGGAGAGCCCGACTTAATTGATAAAATGAGGTCTATTAGTTGGTCGTCGGAAGGATTCCTGAATTCGAGATGGTTGGCTATATCTTTCTTAAGGCTAAGTGTATGCTTGCTCTGAATGTTGATGCTAGCAAATTTATCGTAGATGTTAGTCACCTTCTTTTGAAAGGAATTCGCTAGTAAGTTACAGAAATCCTGATTTGATTCCATATGACTGACCTTGTTAGGTTTGACTAGCTTGTTGATAACCAAAAATAGGGTTTTATTGGTATCACAGGCATTTTTTATGTGTTCAGTAAAATAGTCTGTTTTGGCTTTTATGATGTCTTTTTATGTTTTGCAAGTTTAACTTTATATGCGATTTTCTCCTCTGCCATATAATTTCTTCTCCATCTTTGTTCCTGTCTACGACATTCCTGTCTGGATAATCTCAAGTTCTCATTGTACCAGGGTTGGGACAATTTCCTTTTTATTGCTTTACTGGAGATGGGAGTTATTGTATCCAATACCATGTTAAGCCAGCGAGAGAGAATTTCGATGTTGTGATCTGCTGCTGCATCCTGCTGCAGTTGGCAAGGGGTAGCGGCAATCGCCTTAGCAAGTACATCTGGCTGGATTTTATGCCAGGTTCTACTGGTAGTATATTGTACAGTTGGTCTGTACTGTACTGATGTTATGGCCATCATTGACCAGTTGACCACCCAATGGTCTGACCAGGTTAATGGAAGGGATGGAGATATCACAAGATTCTCCCAGTTGGAGAATATGCCATCCAGCATATGGCCGGCTTTGTGTGTCGGACCTTTGCTAACTAGAGGCAGTCCAAATGAGTCCATTAGGTCAATAAGTTTTAATGAATTTGGATCTTCTGTGTTTTCTAAGTGGAAGTTAAAATCTCCCAACACCATAAATTTTTCATTAGTGATTAAGGCTTCCATAATGGAGCAGATTTTATCTATGAAGCTATTCCTATCTCCAGGAGGGCGATACACCAGAATTCCTTTGAGGGCAAGTGAGTCAGATGGTTCAATGGAGAAGGTCATAGCTTCGAAATCTACTGTATGTAGTGGTTCGAATCTGGCCTTATAATTATCTCGATATAAAATAGCCAGGCCCCCACCCCTTTTAAGTTGCCTGTCTGATCTAAAAATGGCGTAACCAGGAGGTGTAGCTGCAACTATTCTCACATAGCTGCAACTATGTGAGAATACATTTTTAGTGAACATGCACTGCTGTTAGTCATTTGGCTTGATAATTATTGATGCAGGATAGATGAGCAGGCGTCTTACACCTGGATTTGTATGTATCTCTTTAAGACCTAATTTTCATCCTGTAGATTGCAGGACATTGACAACCAGATAACTTTTTTCTCTGGTGTCTGCATCTGTGTCATTTTTTCCAAGACCTACATTCTATCACAGAGGCATATCCATATTTCCAACACACTCCACCTTACACCAATATTTTTGCCCATCCATATTAAAGAAATGTTATTACAAATGTCAGTCTCTTAAATGTATATGTCCTTCCTAACCTGAGGTAGTGATAAAGATGTGAGAATATTTGAATGTGGACTTGGACAAAACACCCAAATTTAAACTGTGTGTTCTACTTAAGGGAATTTCCACCCATCTCATTTGTTGGCATGGAATAACCCACAAAACAGAACCCTATATTCATCCGGTCAATTAATTTTTTTGCATTGTAACTTCGGAAACATTTTTCCAACTTTAGTATGGAAGTGAACACCTGGTGCAATCATCCTTCGTCCTTGCTATTCTCTGATCCATTTAAAGTGGCAAACAGGCCGATGTTGCTTTGCTACTTTATGTTGGTGCACCGGGATAGGTGATCCAAATATAGAACAAAGTATCATGTGCCTGTTTGTACTCCTATGTTTTAGGAAATAAGAAAGACTGATTAAGATGGAAACTGCCAAGTGTTGGCTTGAAACTGGAAAAATCAATGGATGAATCCGCGATTTCTTATTGTAGGCCAATCGATGCACTAAAATAAATTGGGTGCAACATCCCCTTTAAGCCTAGAGAAAACAACACAAATGAAAACCTAACATTCTTTTAAACCAAAAATATACAGATAAAGGTAGCTGTGTTTTTGTAAAATGCACTGTACGAAGTGCAAAATAGAGATAATAAGCCTGATATGTTGTTTACACCGAACCATTGATGTCTGCCAATATTTCAACATATAATATTCAAAATGATCTAGTTTAAAAAATGTTCGATGAGAACTAAGTTAATTATTCAAAGTTAAGGTCCAGTTTATGATTCAGGTTTCGTGAGCTAAAAACAGCATTGCTGCTCTAATTAGGACAATTAGTTTTTTCCTTTTCTCTTATTAAAACCAACAGAACACTTTACCCAATTTTCATTTATGAAAAAATATCTATGATAAGCAGCAGTAAAAAGAATGATGTTTCAGAAGAAAGCAGCCAGTCTACCTAGATCAAGGCAATAAGTTTAAAAAGTTTTGCTAGTTTTCTTTTCGCTCTGATCAAATTTAAAACAGCAAGATTACTACTTGGATTTGGATTTTTTTAACATCTGTTGCATTCACCCTAGAGAAACTCTTAATATTCGTACACACGTTACAATTTATTTGATTTGATATATCAAGGCACAAATCAACCTCCCACTTGGCCTCTGATATAAATAGTACTTTTTCAAGGATGTCAAATTTCGACTATGAAAGGAGGGCTTCCTTTCAGTTCTGCTCACATTTTGGACACAAAATACCGCATATCAATGCCGTTTTTGTAATAGTATCTAATGGAGCTAGCCAAGTTTGTTGTTAACAAAAGTTTTTGGGGCAACTGGTCATGATCCTACAATTGAGTGTCTGCAGCCACTGGTCTTGCAACCGTTTACTGTTGCCACTGACAATGTATCTAGAGCCCTCAGTGGGTAACTTAGACTACTGCCCTTTAAAAAATATCTCAGAGTTCTGAAATTGTGTGGGTCAACACCAGATGCTGCTGTAGCAGTGAATCCGAAAATATCAAAAAAATTATAGGAACCTTTACACTGGCAGCTAAATGTACCAAACATCGTATTTCCTTGCAAAATAGATGGGTGCTTCCGGAAAAAGTATTTATTCAAAACAGAAAGATGAACTCGGGTAGCATCTCTATTAGATGGAGTGTTTTTTCAAATGAAATGCAACAATCCACCAGTAGCACAAAAGCATATGTTTCACGATGGTTTTAATACTGTTTCATGTTGTTTAAATATAGATGTTTACTTTAAAAAAAAAATACAAAAACGTCAAGTATATCCTCGAAAAAGTGAGGATTTTAAGAAATATCATGTTGGTGCAATCCTAGCGGTTTTGATGCAGCCCATAAATATTCGGAACCAATAATTTCACATTTTTTCACTGTTTTTTTCTTTGACCATTTAAGCATTTAACCACGAGCTCTATGGTCAGGACTCCAAAAGGCCCTTTTCATTTTTGGTATAACATTTTACAGGGATTTACGGTACAGGTAATAGGTAAGAAAAATATTGCTGTTCTCTCTGGCGGTAACAAATATTAGAGAACAGACATAAATACAATATACCACTTCTGGGACCTTCCTGTAGCACAAGACAAATAAACCAAGAAATACTGGCAGCAAAATGTATAAAATAGCACACCCCAATAATTCATTTGGTCGCGCAATCTGTGTCTTTCCTTTTGCTTGTTTTTATGTAATTCAAAGGCAGGGTCAAAGCATCAGGAACCACAGATTTTGCAACATCTCTTTCCTGTCCCAAATTGGGGTGGCGGGGTGGGGGGGGCGGAGTTGGCACCCGTCTGCACTTTAAACAGTGTCCTCATTGCAATTGCATCCTCTGCTGTCAGCACAATGTGCTAAAGTAAGGCCATTTTAACAGTGCAGGATACTTAAAAAAAAACATTTTCTTGGTTAAAAAAATGATTGTAGGCACTCATGTTTCTTTTGAGGCTTTCATCTTGTGCGTTTACTCATCGTTGTCAGGCTTGACGTCCAGCATGGCATGCAACTCCTCTGCTGTATATCCCAGAAGGCTTTGCAGGTCACATACAAAACGGTACACATAACGTTTGCCAGCTGTCTTGTGGATGATATTTTTGTCATAGTAGTAACGTAGGCCGCGGCTCAATTTCTCATAGTTCATTTTCGGCTTATTTTTCCTTTTACCCCACCTTCTTGCAACCTAGGAAATGAGACACCAGCATTACAAATTGAAAGAAGTTTCAAGAGATGATGACACACACACACACACACTGATAGTTAACCGTCAAACATGCTAGGATGAACTGTGTACAAAAATTGAACATTGTTTTCAATTCATTGAGGATATCAAAGTCATTTTCATACAAAGTCTTGACTCATCTGAACCTTTCTTACATCTTTTAAGTAGCCTTAGCCAGGGTAATTGTGTGTTGGGTCTTACAAACGAGACAGTATTGAAATTCACATTAGATGCGACAGAGGTTCACATAAATGCATCTGGGAGACCCAACATTTGCTTTGAGACTCACTTAACATAGTGTAATCCCCGAACTCTATAAGATTAGAAAAAAAAGACCCCTACCCTTTTTTAATTATAAAGCTCGTCGTATCTGGTATTGTGATATTAAGTCGAAGTACAACTATAGCTTACAGCGCTGTTTGATATTCCAGCATATCCCTCTATCCAGGACTACCGTATGCCACTTCTGAGACTGAGGACTTCAGGCTTCCACTATATATAAGAAGGGCGACATTGTGGCCCAATACAAATCAATCATAACCTCTACATAAAATATTTGTATTTGTCTGTCACTATAGCAATATTTAGTGTATTCCTATTATGTCAAGATCTCTCTCTCATCACAATGATATTTGAAGTTCAGCCAATTAAACGAGAACAAGGTGGAAAGTTTAGTCTCACTTACCTCATCAGGGTCTGAGAGCTTGAATTCCCAGCCGTCACCTGTCCAGCTGATGAAGGACTGGCATGATTTGTCAGTGAGCAACTCGAGCAGAAATTGCCACAGCTGGATAGGTCCACTACCTGGGAACACATACACCAACACAATTCTTAATAATTGGTCACCTGAGGATCCTTTATCCCAAACAAAACATAGTGCAGGACCCTAATATCTTACAGGTCACCCTCAAAGACCTCATCTCACTTGCTTGTTAATGGGATCACTCCACCATGAGCAATCCCATCCCTACGTCACCGAACTCACTGGTGAGTCTGCTAGCAGCCGAAGGATAAGCACCACCACTGCTACACATAGTGATATTGATTGTCCAATTACCATAGACTCTCAAAATCATGCAATAATTCAGTTAGTGTTAACTTTTTCACCCGCTCTGCCAATTCACCATAATAGGAACGCCCCTGTAAACCCAGTGACAAAAGAAGAATGTTGGGTAGGACAGAATGATATGATGTAGAGAAGTGAGACAGTGCTCATATAGTCCGAAACTTTTACTACTATTTATAACTCTAGAAACGATTTTGGTCTGTTCTGTTCACTTTTCCTACACTCCTTTGCTAACGCAGATGGGTGTGAAGAAGCTTAATGGTTGCATTGACTTTCCTGAATTTTCCCTTCCAGCAAACCATAGGCGTTCTGTCCACTAGGTCTCATGATGCAGAAAGATTTGCATACACATTTTCCTTAAATAATTGCTAACTGTTGTTCAATGCAGTACTTTTAGTCTAGTCCATTCCTCAATACCACTGTTGTGGGAAAATGCTGCTAGAAGTAGATGGTTGTATGCCATTATGGTGTGAGCTACAACATGGGAAAGGTGCTACATCATTACCTGCCATTACATCGCAGGAATTCTATCTTTGCAGATACACTTTTAATAGTCATTTTGTATGTGGGGATAAACACCGCAACCAAACACCCCCTGCCTCTTTTTATTTTTCCATGTCATTTATGAAGTTTATGTATGAAGGTATATATACATATATGGCGGTCACCGGTAGGTAGTTGTAGTTAGGACCATGTTTACATAGAAAAAGCGATTTTTGACTTGTCTATATCTTTGGTGCTGTTTGACGAATCTTCGCAAAAGTTCCCAAAAAAGTATGCTGGTGATTCTTGTTACGCATGGAAAGTTCCAGGGTGATCTGTCAAATGGGGACAGAGAAAAAGGTGCTCAAAAAAAGGTGTGTTATCCCATGTTAATTCCCATGGGACTTGTCAACAAGCCTACAGGTCGAACTGCTGGATGGAATTACACCAAATTTAGCAGAAAGGAAGATTTGGTTACGCAGATTACGCTTTTTCTTATTTGGTGTAAATCCGTTCAGTAGTTGTTGAGAAATTTAAGAAAATACAATAAGTGATAACTGTGGCCACGTGGACTTCGCAAATAATAAGCTTGTGCAGGGAAATGCTGAGTTCTGATTGGCTGCCAACACTTCAACCAGGAAGTGTTGGCAGCCATCTTGGGCCTCGGCTTGAGCCAAGTCCCCAAACAAAATGTAAAAAAAATAAAGAAATGGGGGCACGGTAGGAATACCCTGACCACATTAAGTTGGACAGGCCAAAAAAGCATTAAAAAAAAAATACAGTGAAATTGTGATATTCGCTGTAAAAAAAAACAAGGGCCGGCTCCCGCATTTGTTTTAAATTAACTGGTCTGCAGCCACGGGGACCCCACCTACCCGGGGCTATGTACTGCAATGGAGGGGGCCTCGTGCCTCCCCCTCATGGAGCCATAGATGGTCCTGTAACCGCCATCCCCACAGGGACGGTTCCTGCTATGTCCTGGGGTGCCCACCCCTGGAACATAGCCGTTTGCTGTGGCTTGGCGGGAGTTTTAACCGCTCCCGTCAAGCCAAAGCAAACACTTCATTTCAGCAAGCAAGAGCAGTGAAAATGCTCTTGCTTGCTAACAGCGGAGCATTTGTCTGCCTCCCTGCCCGCTGTCAAGCGAGCAGGGAAACAGATGAATTGCTTTCACAGACAAGGAGCTGCATGTTCAGCAGCTCCCTGTGTGTGAAAGCAAAGCCAGCTCCCGCAGGAGGCGGGTAGGCAGCAGGGACCGCGGGGGCCTTGAGGCTCCCCCTGTGGTCCCATTGCAAACTAAATGCCCTGGGGGCACCCAAAGAACCATGGCCTGGCCCGGGGGATGGGGTCCCCGTGGGCCAAAATCGGCCCGGGAGATGGGGTCCCCGGGGCTGAAATCGGTTTGGTGATATCAGTGACAACATTAATGTTTTGAACTAAACAAAAGACAGAAAATCTCCAGTTATGGTTAGCACAGCTAACTATGACTTTCCCCTGGCCATGCACTGCTTATGACCTCACATATTACGTCACTCATGACATGTTCTATGATATCATTTATGGCACCACTCATGAAATCTCAAATGACATAATTGATGACATCACTCATGATATTATCCAAGATTCTTCTGTACACATTGCTCCATAAGCGAGTATGGAGTTAGAGGTCTGAAAGTAAGTACAAAATAGCGCAGAATAATATGAAGCATCATTAATGCCATCACACATACAACCCCCTTAGGTGAACCAATCCTGTGATATGTGTAACAGTCAGCCTATACCATACACTTCATGGGTAGCCAAGTTCATATTAACAATCAACCACAGATAGATGGGTAACCCCAACTGCACACGGTGTTCAATCTGTATGCAGCTGTTCAGAGAAAACTAATTTCCTTCAGATACTCAACTTCTGTTACATGACTAATGCCCTACTACGATTATTTGATACAGGCCTTTTCCTGTATCAAACCCTTCACAGTCAACGAACCTATAGTGAGAAATGAAGTGACTATGAGTAGAAAAGTGGGTACTGTAAACAGTGTTTACTCCATGGAGAGAGTTTTCTCTGTACCACACTGTTTGCAGTCATGAGAAATACACCACAGAGTATTAGAAAGAATCTACTAAGAAAAGTATTAACTCTATGCAAAACTTGTCCAAAGAGACACTATTCAGTACCAATACCCAAGGTCTGAAGGTGCAAAAGGTCGTACTACTGCAGCCTTCATACTGTGGTGAACACTTTACAGATAGCCCATTTTCTGAAGCTAAACAAGCACATGTACATAGGTTAGCACATGGTGCACACACTCTTCTATGTTATGTAGAAACTGTCATGCTGAAATGATTCTGTTTAAAGACTCCAAGCCTGCTTACAATACTGAGTATCGACTAAGTAGAATCTTTTCCCTGTTAGAAACTTTTTCTGCAGAACCAAAAAACGTGTGTGGAACATACTGTACACAAGTTGTCAACTGTAGGCCTGGGCGGAGTTCACAGAGTTCGGAACTCCGTGAAGTGACCCAAAAACTCTGCCATGTTAAGCGGAGTTCCACGTTAGGTCAGTTCGTTCGCGCTGATTTTTAGAGCCTGGTGTTAGTCCCACGCTGGAAAATCAGTGGAAACGGCACCATGTGCAGCGCAAAAGGGCGCTGCTTCTTTCTGCCACTCGAGTAGATGTTCTACTCGAGCCGCAGCTTCCTCAATGCGAACGGAAGGTTTGTCAACGCGAGTGGTAGCGGCCATCCGTGACCACAAGCATAGAGAAATCTCACCAGAAGGTGGTCTGGAGTAAGATTTGCCTCCCGAGCGAGGAAAAAACTACAGTTCGATGACTATAATTCCACAAAGCTTGGAGCCGTATTTATTCATGCTGCCAGAACCACCGCATTTGGAGTAAATGGCTCTTAAGACACTGACCTGAATGGTCCCGGATTATGAAATTTGAGGAATTATGGTCATCGGACCGGACTCCTGTGCTCATGGGTCAAAGGATTACTATATGATGTCAATGTCGGCAGGCGAGGGGCAATTGTCATGTTTTCAAATCCATTGTGTGAGGAGGTACATCATTTGAATAAAAGCGTGCAGGCTTGGAGTTGCACCTGTATAATAACCCAGACCTGCTCCCATGAGAATGTAAGGCAACCCTTACAGGGTGAGATTGCATGAGGGGGACAGATTGCTGAAATTAAGCGTGCATAAAATATGATTATAGACGTTGTTATTTCACTGGTAAATGTCAACAAAAGGCAAGACAATTTATAAAGCATAAACTATGACCATTACCCCGGAAATACAAAGTTTGCCATTTGGGACTTATGCACATGAGAAATGCTAATATGGCGGCTTTGAGAACTGCTAAGTCAATCAGATTGTCAGTCCATCCTCAGGTACCTATGAAGTGTTCACCAATGAGTGCATGGTTTTATTTATTTAAATGAAACTGCAATTTGATGTTCTCTTTTCAGTTGTGAGCATTGACAAAGGCTAATCGCCAAAACGCGTCTGCTCTATTTTGAAAATAAATCACTTATAGACCCCGAGAGTGTCCATCCTGCTTTGTTGTGGGAGTTTTCCGATGTATTCGTGAGTCCACCCACACATTTGGAGCACACACGCCTTAAGGTGTTCGGCAGCAGTGGTGGAGCTTGGAAACTTATTTATGTATGGTGCTAGAACCGCCACCTTTGGAGTTAAATGGCTCTTAGGACACTGACCTGAATGGTCACGGATTATGAAATTTGAGGAATTATGGTCATAGGAACCGGACTCCTGTGCTTATGGGCCAAAGGATTACCATATGATGCCAAAGACAGCAGGTGAGGGGCAATTGGTATGTTTTCAAATCCATTGTGTGAGGAGGTCATCATTTGAATACAGGCGTGCAGGATTGGAGGCGCGCCCTGTAATATAACCAAGAACTGCTCCTGTGAGAACATAAGGCAACCCATACAGGGTGATATTGCATGAGGGGACAGATTGTTGAAATTGAGCGTGCATAAGATATGATTATAGATGTTGTTATTTCACTGGTAAAGGTCAACAAAAGGCAAGACAATTTATAAAGCATAAACTATGAGCATTACCCAGGAAATGCAACGTTTGCCATTTTGGGACTTATGTACATGAGACATGCTAATATGGGGGCTTTGAGAACTGCAAATTCAAATCGATTGTCAGCCAATCCTCATGTGCCTATGAAGCATTCACCAATGAGAGTGTGATTTTAAATATTTAAATGAAACTGAAAATTGATGTTCTCTTTTCCGTTGTGAGCATTGACAAAGGCTAATTGCCGAATCGCGTCTGCGCTATTTTGAAAATAAATCCTTTATAGATGCCAAGAGTGTCCTTCCTGCTTTGCTGTGGGAGTTTTTGGATATATACATACATATATATATAATATATATATATATATACATACATTATCTACTGGCGGTCGCCAGTAGATAGTTATAGTTACAACCTATTATCCATAGGAAATCCGCGACATTCTATTTGAAATAACTCTCTTGCCGGTTGACGTATCTTCGCAAAATTTTCAAACTTTGTGGGGCGCTCCGGTCCGCTCCTACCCTGAAAGTCTCGGGGGATTCGTCAGCGGGGGCCGAGAAAAAGGGGGTCCCAAAACGCGTTTTCCCCATGCAATTTTCCATAGGAAACTTTAGACACGGCTACAGCCCGAACTGCTGAACGGAATTACACCAAATTTGGCAAAGAGGTAGTTCTTGGTTCAGAAAGAACCCTTTTGTTAAATGGTGTAAATCCGTTCAGTAGTTGCTGAGAAAATCAAAAGTAAAAAGATAGATATATCTAGGGCCGCGGATCCTCCCGAGCACGAGCTTTATGTTAATTGGCTGTCAACACTCCAAATCAGGAAGTGTTGGCAGCCATTTTGTCCCTCGGTAGAACCGAGGGACAGAAACAAGTGCGCAAACGCACAAAGGGGGCAGGATAGAAACACCCTGACCCCTAGGTCTGCTCAGGGGTCCCACAAGGACCCCCTGGGCAAAAAAAAATGTTGTTTTTTTTAAAAATCGGCAGGATGCGCTCAGGGAGCGCGAATCCTGCCGGAAGCATCAAGCGCGGACTCCGCGCTTCGATAGTCATTGGCCCCGGGTGGGCCAAGTCCCGAGGGCATGCTGGGGGGGTTAATTTTATGTGTGGGGGGCCTCTAAGGGCCCCCAATCCCGGGGACCACCACCCCCGGGGCTTTATGTATAATGGTGCGGGAGGGCTCTGAGCCTCCCGCAGCCCCGAGGACCACCACCTCCCGGGGCTTCTTTTTTTAAATTAAAAACCTGTGTGGGGGCTCCAGCCCCACACGCCCGGGGACCACCACCTCCCTGGGGCACTAAGAAAATTAAAATGGGGGTCTGTTTTGGACCCTCAAGCCCCGGGGACCACCACCTCCCCGGGGCTTTCAAAATGTAGGGAGGGGGCCGCGCGGCCCCCTCCTGGAGCCTGTGGTGGCCCTGGGGACCGCCACCCCCCACGGCCGGCTCCTGCAGTGTCCCGGGGTGCCTACCCCGGGACACTGCTGTTGCAATGACAGGACGGGAGCCTCGCGGCTCCCGTCCTGTCATTGCAAACTGCTTTGGATATTGGAAGAGAGAGCAGGAAACCTGCTCTCTCTTCCAATATCCAAAGCCGATTGCTTTCCACATGGGGAGCAGCATGTTAGCTGCTCCCCATGTGTAAAGCAATGCCGGCTCCCGTAGGACACGGGAGCCGGCGGGACTGTGGGGGGTTTGGGGACCCCCACAGTCCCCAACGAGAGGCCAGGCCCCGGGGATGGGGTCCCCGGGGCCATGAGTGGCCACGGAGGGGGACCACGCAGCCCCCTCCCCAAAGTAAAAAAATGGAGAAAAAAAAATTAAAAAGTGCAAGGCCGGCCCGAGGGATGGGGTCCCCGGGGCCTTAAATGGCCTGAGGAGGGGGCCACGCAGCCCCCTCCAAATAAAAAAAAAGAGGCCATGCCCCGGGGGATGGGGTCCCGGGGCCAATACAGGCCCAGGGAAGGGGGCCACGCGGCCCCCTTCCCGTTTTTATTTTTATTTTAATTAAACAAAAAGAGGTAAGGCCCTGGGGGATGGGGTCCCCAGGGCCTAAAAATAGGAAAAAGGAAGGGGCCACACAGCCCCCTTCAGGGGAAAAAACAACAACAAAAAAAAACGATCGGGCCCGTAGGCCCCGCCCCCTTCCTTCACCACTCTGCAAACGCGCCCCTGGCGCGTTTGCAGAGAGGGAACGAGTCCCCTTGAATACTGGGGGTCCCTGGGGCCAACTAGCCCACCAGGAACCTCCAGTATGCGCCAGGGGCTGCCTTGCAGAGAGGTGTACAGAGGCCACGCCCCTTTTACACCTCTCTGCAACGCAGCTCTATGGCGCTTTTTGGAGGTATATGGTGGGCTAGTTGCACCCCAGGGACCCTCAGGATTCAAGGGAGTTAATCCCCCGACTTAAAACGCGCCACGGGCGCGTTTGCACAGTGGTGAAGGGAGGGGCGGGGCTTCAGGTGACATGTGTGCAAACAGGCCCCGTGGCGCGTTTTAAGATGGGGAATTAAATCCTCTTCAATCCTGAGGGTCCCTGGGGGCCAACTAGCCCAACAGGTACGTCCAGAAAGCGCCACAGAGCTGCGTTGCAGAGAGGTGTAAAGGGGGTGTGGCCTCTGTACATGTTTCTGCAACGCAGCCCCTGGCGCATACTGGAGGTTCCTGGTGGGCTAGTTGGCCCGTAGGGACCCTCATGATTCAAGGGGACTTAATCCCCCAACTTAAAACGCGCCATGGGCGCGTTTGCACAGATGTCACCTCAGGCCCCGCCCCCTCCCTTCACCATTGTGCAAATATTCCTCTAAAATCAGCCGAAATACGAATTCTGATTTACTCACCTGTTATCAGGAGAGACCTCAGTGCTGCATCTTTCAGCCCAGTACTGGTCCTGAAAAGTAATTTTAACCGTACTTACCAGTAACTTGAATTTCCTTCCATAGGCTAACATTGACTGGTTTCACTTGGAAATTCTTCTAAGTGTGGAGTTTTGGAACTTAAAAATATTCCTCTAAAATCAGCCGAAATACGAATTCCGATTTACTCACCTGTTATCAGGAGAGACCTCAGTGCTGTATCTTTCAGCCCAGTACTGGTCCTGAAAAGTAATTTTAACCGTACTTACCGGTAACTTGAATTTCCTTCCATAGGCTAACATTGACTGGTTTCACTTGGAAATTCTTCTAAGTGTGGAGTTTTGGAACTTTAAAATATTCATCTAAAATCAGCCGAAATATGAATTCCGATTTACTCACCTGTTATCAGGAGAGACCTCAGTGCTGTATCTTTCAGCCCAGTACTGGTCCTGAAAAGTAATTTTAACCGTACTTACCGGTAACTTGAATTTCCTTCCATAGGCTAACATTGACTGGTTCCACTTGGAAATTCTTCTAAGTGTGGAGTTTTGGAACTTTAAAATATTCATCTAAAATCAGCCGAAATACGAATTCCGATTTACTCACCTGTTATCAGGAGAGACCTCAGTGCTGCATCTTTCAGCCCAGTACTGATCCTCAAAAGTAATTTTAACCGTACTTACCAGTAACTTGAATTTCCTTCCATAGGATATCATTGCCTGCTTTTGCTGAAAAAGTTTCTAAGTGTTGATTTTGAAACATACAAATATTCCTCTAAAATCAGCCGAAATCCGAATTCTGATTTACTCACCTGTTATCAGGAGAGACCTCAGTGCTGCATCTTTCAGCCCAGTACTGGTCCTGAAAAGTAATTTTAACCGTACTTACCGGTAACTTGAATTTCCTTCATAGGCTAACATTGACTGGTTTCACTTGGAAATTCTTCTAAGTGTGGAGTTTTGGAACTTTAAAATATTCCTCTAAAATCAGCCGAAATACGAATTCCGATTTACTCACCTGTTATCAGGAGAGACCTCAGTGCTGCATCTTTCAGCCCAGTACTGATCCTGAAAAGTAATTTTAACCGTACTTACCGGTAACTTGAATTTCCTTCATAGGCTAACATTGACTGGTTTCACTTGGAAATTCTTCTAAGTGTTGATTTTGAAACATACAAATATTCCTCTAAAATCAGCCGAAATCCGAATTCTGATTTACTCACCTGTTATCAGGAGAGACCTCAGTGCTGCATCTTTCAGCCCAGTACTGGTCCTGAAAAGTAATTTTAACCGTACTTACCAGTAACTTGAATTTCCTTCCATAGGATATCATTGCCTGCTTTTTGCTGAATAAGTTTCTAAGTGTTGATTTTTGAAACATACAAATATTCCTCTAAAATCAGCCGAAATCCGAATTCTGATTTACTCACCTGTTATCAGGAGAGACCTCAGTGCTGCATCTTTCAGCCCAGTACTGGTCCTGAAAAGTAATTTTAACCGTACTTACCGGTAACTTGAATTTCCTTCATAGGCTAACATTGACTGGTTTCACTTGGAAATTCTTCTAAGTGTGGAGTTTTGGAACTTTAAAATATTCCTCTAAAATCAGCCGAAATACGAATTCCGATTTACTCACCTGTTATCAGGAGAGACCTCAGTGCTGCATCTTTCAGCCCAGTACTGATCCTGAAAAGTAATTTTAACCGTACTTACCGTCAACTTGAATTTCCTTCATAGGCTAACATTGACTGGTTTCACTTGGAAATTCTTCTAAGTGTGGAGTTTTGGAACTTTAAAATATTCCTCTAAAATCAGCCGAAATACGAATTCCGATTTACTCACCTGTTATCAGGAGAGACCTCAGTGCTGCATCTTTCAGCCCAGTACTGATCCTCAAAAGTAATTTTAACCGTACTTACCAGTAACTTGAATTTCCTTCCATAGGATATCATTGCCTGCTTTTTGCTGAAAAGTTTCTAAGTGTTGATTTTTGAAACATACAAATATTCCTCTAAAATCAGCCGAAATCCGAATTCTGATTTACTCACCTGTTATCAGGAGAGACCTCAGTGCTGCATCTTTCAGCCCAGTACTGGTCCTGAAAAGTAATTTTAACCGTACTTACCGGTAACTTGAATTTCCTTCCATAGGCTAACATTGACTGGTTTCACTTGGAAATTCTTCTAAGTGTGGAGTTTTGGAACTTTAAAATATTCATCTAAAATCAGCCGAAATACGAATTCCGATTTACTCATCTGTTATCAGGAGAGACCTCAGTGCTGCATCTTTCAGCCCAGTACTGATCCTCAAAAGTAATTTTAACCGTACTTACCAGTAACTTGAATTTCCTTCCATAGGATATCATTGCCTGCTTTTTGCTGAAAAAGTTTCTAAGTGTTGATTTTTGAAACATACAAATATTCCTCTAAAATCAGCCGAAATACGAATTCCGATTTACTCACCTGTTATAAGGAGAGACCTCAGTGCTGTATCTTTCAGCCCAGTACTGGTCCTGAAAAGTAATTTTAACCGTACTTACCAGTAACTTATATTTTCTTCCATAGGAATCCATTGTCTGGTTTTCAGCAGAAAAGTTTCAAAGTGTCGATTTTCACAAACTACAAATATTCCTTAAAAATCGCCTGTATGACTTAAACGCATTCTTTCAACTGTTTACAGGAGATGCACCAGTGCTGGATCCAGGATCCAACACTGAGTAAGAAAAAGTAACGATAACAGTTTTTACCTGCTAAGTGAATTTCCTTCCATAGGATAACATTGGTGATTCTATGAGAAAAAGTTTCTAAGTGTCAACTTTTAAAATACAATAATATTCCTTAAAAATCACGACTGTAACCAAAACGCTTTTACTCAACTGTTTACAGGAGATGTACCAGGACTGAATCTAGGATCCAGTCCTGTGGTTAGAAAAGTAATCCATAAAGTAACTAATTGCATTTAACTAGAAATTCACATTGAGCTGAATGTTGCATTGTGTTTGAAAATGTGTTGCCCATTGCAACAACTGTAACTACTGTACTTAAAAGTCTATTGCCTATGTGCAAAGTATTTAAACTAAAGTAATTCATTCTGAGAAAGTATTTTTTGTAATTACAATGTAATTTAAAAAATAAAATATGTAAAAGAAATTGTTTCTAAAAATGTAGTAAATCAGTATGAAAAAAATTAATATAAAAATTAATACATTTAAAAATTGTCATTTAAAAAACCTTTGAAATTCACTGAAAAAACCGTAGGTTTCAGGCACGTTATAGTTACAAATTAGCATTTTAAAAACCTTTGAAATTCACTGAAAAAACCATAGGTTTCAGACACGTTATAGTTAGAAATTAGCATTTAAAAACCTTTGAAATTCACTGAAAAAACCATAGGTTTTAGGGACAGTTATAGTTAGTTGGACATTGCACTCGTACAAAACCCGTGAAATTCCCCCGTTATAGTTAGTTCAGCTAACTATAACTCGCGCCCTGCAATGCACTGCTGATGACGTCACATATTACATCACTCATGACATGGTCAGTGACATCACTGATGACATCACTGATGACATCTCAAATGACATCACTGATGACATCATCCACGTGATAATCTGATGCAGCTCCTCACACCCTAATATAACCTTTGATACACCCAATCTAAATTACAGAGTGCCATTCGCAAAACCATAGACACTCCAACACCAATAACTACATACCCACTCACTGATTCTTAGGTCTACACACACACATCCACTCACTCACCCGTACAGTCACTCATACTTATGGTCACTCAGTACAGGACTATCATATGCACTCTTACTCCTATATAGACACTCAAACACCGCCACTCATCCATAGAGGTACTCACACACCTAGTCAGTCATGCAAATAATTAAACACACTGCCATTTACTCACCTATACAGTTATACACACACCAGCTCACTTAATCATACAAATACTAGCACATTGTTACGCTCTTATACAATCACTGATACAAGCACACACTCATCCATACAGCCACTATCACAATCACTCACTCTCGCTTATAGCTATTTATATACTCCAATACACATATATACTGCCTTTCACATATGTAGTTACTCACACATGTACCACTGGGACATACATTCACTCACTAACACACTCTTACACACACTTACCCACCCATACAGTCTATCACAGATGCACTCTTGAAACCATCCACCCAGTGAATCACCCACTCACACATCTATGCACAGTCGCACACACCCCATCCACACAAACACTCAGGCACCCATACAGATACTCATAGAACCAATCAATAACCCATATAGACACTCAAGTAGCTATTCGCAAATCCATGCATCCACTTACACACCAACAGACGGATACAGACATTCACACAGTTTAGTCACTAACCCATGCATTCAGTAAGATACGTTTAATCACTCACTTGTAGAGTCAGTCACGCACGTACTAAATCATCCATTCAGACACTTATACACCCACTCATTCTTCAATACGCCTTTCCCTATATATATTAAACATATTTAAACTTTACAGAAACACACAGTCACTGGATGATGTCATCAGTGATGTCATTTGCGATGTCATCAGTGATGTCATCAGCGATGTCACTGACCATGTCATGAGTGATGTAATATGTGACGTCATCAGCAGTGCATTGCGGGGGCGCGAGTTATAGTTAGCTGAACTAACTATAACGGGGGAATTTCACGGGTTTTGTACGAGTGCAATGTCCAACTAACTATAACTGTCCCTAAAACCTATGGTTTTTTCAGTGAATATATATATACATACATATATATATTCACTGAAAAAACCATAGGTTTCAGGCACGTTATAGTTAGAAATTAGCATTTAAAAAACCTTAGAAATTCACTGAAAAAACCATAGGTTTGAGGGGCGTTATAGTTAGTTGGACATTTCACTCGTACAAAACCATAGAAATTCCCCGTTATAGTTAGTTCAGCTAACTATAACTCGCGCGCTCGCAATGCACTGCTGATGACGTCACATATTACATCACTCATGACATGGTCAGTGACATCACTCATGACATCACTGATGACATCTCAAATGACATCACTGATGACATCACTGATGACATCATCCTTGTGATAGAGTGGCAGACCTCCTCTCACCCTAATATAACCTTTGATACACACACTCAAAAATACAAACTAACATTTTCAAAACAATGGACATACCAATACCAGTTACAACACACCTATTCAGTAATTCCAAGATCTACACACACATCCACTCATTCACCAACAGTCCCTATACAGTCACTCATACATGTACTCACTCATCATATGTACTCATACACCTATACATCCTGTCACACACCGCCACTCATCCATAGAGTTACTCACACACATAGTCACACATGCAAACAAAGTATCAAACATCCATTTACTTGCATATACAGTTATATACACACTACCACACTTACTTCTACAGAAACTTACACATACTTACTCTCTTAAACAATCACTTATAGAAACACCTACTTATTTGTACAGGAACTCTTCCAATCTCTCACTCTCACATATACTCACTTATATACACCAATACTCACATATATTAGTTTAAAACATATGTAGTTACTCATAAAGACACTATTGAGACAGTCATTCACTCACTAACACACCCATACACATACTCATCCACCTATACAGTCCTGCACACATGCTGTCTTCAACACATACAAACAGTGAGTCACTCATTCATGCATCTATGCACTAAGTAATACCCCCACCGAACCATACAGACACTCAGACACTCATACTGATATTCAAAAAACCAACTAATAACCCATATATACACTCATGTAGCTACTCACCAACCCATGCAGCCACTTATACACAAAGTGAGAGACTGATACAGATATTTTCATATTTAAACATTACTCACTAACCCATGTATTCACTAAGATACACTTAGTCAGTTATACAATCAATTTTACAAAAAAATCATCCATTTAGACACTTATATACCCATTTATTCTTCCATCGACCTTGAGATATACATATATAAAACATATTTAATTTTCAGAAAAACACACATTCACTGGATGATGTCATCAGTGATGTCATCAGTGATGTCATTTGAGATGTCATCAGTGATGTCATGAGTGATGTCACTGACCATGTCATGAGTGATGTAATATGTGACGTCATCAGCAGTGCATTGCGGGCGCGCGAGTTATAGTTAGCTGAACTAACTATAACGGGGGAAATTCTATGGTTTTGTACGAGTGAAATGTCCAACTAACTATAACGCCCCTCAAACCTATGGTTTTTTCTAAGGTTTTTTAAATGCTAATTTCTAACTATAACGTGCCTGAAACCTATGGTTTTTTCAGTGAATATATATATATTTATTATACTATGTATACATGTGAAAATGTCTCGGTCCCCTGTTTGCCTCGGTGGCACGGAAAAAATAGGTGGAACTAACGTCAGCACGCCGACGAGGTCCTCTTATGGCTCCGATGACGTCATACAGTGTCGCGAGCGGAGCCGTGCTATTATGACGGCCTCGTTGACGTGGGAGAGCTAGGAAAGAATTTCTGTGGAATGCTGGTGCAGGGGATATTCACTTAAGTGTTCAGGCTAGTCCTTTGGGAGCAACTGTTTATGTTGCCACTCCAGAAACCGAAACCAGTGATCCGAGGGCAGAGGCCATGCAGATGGCACACGAGGTGGGGTGCCCAGTCGTGTGCACCGGCGGGGCAGCGAAGTGACAAGCACCACAACCCACAAAAAAGGTAACGAGGGCACTGAATAACACAGGATCTTCTCTTTGTATCTGGCAGGAACAACAAAGTTAAAATGCCCTAGTACCAAAATGTAGAATTAGTGCTACAACGGTCTTCAAGAGGACCTGCGATGCCGCTTCTGCCTCCCGTACCCTGGAGGCGGCACATGGGTCACGCGGTACGGTCAAACTGCGGTGGGACGCACACTCGTTGACCTCTCATGGCACTGCTCCACACTTCAGGGAGGATGCTTTCCATTAGCTATGTTTTCTGATGACATGTCGCGCCGGCCCGTCCAACAACAGAACTCCTTTAGATCCAAACAGACTCTTCCACTCTCTCACCGGAAGTGAAACCAGGCCACGCGGACACTTTCACAATACAACAGCCGGGAATGCACTTTTCGGTAAAACAACCACATTCCTCCCTCCTAATTAATCAAATAAACGTCTCACTGAAGAACAGGGGCTAGCTTCGATCGGTAAACAGCCGTTACAACGACTTTTTTACTTTGCAATACCATTACAACGCATGCATTACCACGCATGCGTTGTACATCACGAAGTCATTACTGCGCATTTTTAGAACGCATGGTCATTTACCACGCATGCCTTTACAACAAATTTTGTTGTAAAGGTATGTATGGTAAATGACCATGCGTTCTAAAAACATGTAGACGATCCATGTCGTTGTAAGGAAACAGAGGCTGTTCCGTTTCCTCACAACGATGTGCACCGCCCCTCAGAGACGACATGAAGCAGGAACCACGAGGAGAGAGGAACCACGAGGAGTGAGAGGTAAGGGGATTGGGCATGGGGTGGGGTTTCTTTTCTAGGGTTTAGGGTAGTGCAGTGGTGTTTGGGTGGTGTAGGGGGTCGTGCTGGGGGTAGTGTTTTAGGGTTTAGGGTAGTGCAGTGGTGTTTGGGTAGTGTAGGGGGTCGTGCTGGGGGTAGTGTTTTAGGGTTTAGGGTAGTGCAGTAGTGTAGGGGGTCATGCTGGGGGTAGTGTTTTATGGTTTAGGGTAGTGCAGTGGTGTTTGGGTAGTGTAGGGGGTCGTGCTGGGGGTAGATTTAGGGTTTAGGGTAGTGCAGTGGTGTTTGGGTAGTGTAGGGAGTCGTGCTGGGGATAGTGTTTTAGGGTTTAGGGTAGTGCAGTGGTGTTTGTGTAGTGTAGGGGGTTGTGCTGGGGGTAGTGTTTTAGGGTTTATGTTAGTGCAGTGGTGTTTGGGTAGTGTAGGGGTAGTGCTGGGGTAGTGTTTTAGGGTTTAGGGTAGTGCAGTGGTGTTTGTGTAGTGTAGGGGTAGTGCTGGGGGTAGTGTTTTAGGGTTTAGCGTAGTGCAGTGGTGTTTGGGTAGTGTAGGGGGTAGTGTTTCAGGGTTTAGGGTAGTGCAGTGGTGTTTGTGTTGTGAGGGGGTCGTGCTGGGGGTAGTGTTTTAGGGTTTAGAGTAATGCAGTGGTGTTTGTATAGTGTAGGGTGGTTTAGGGTAGTGCAGTGGTGTTTGTGTAGTGTAGGGGGTCATGCTGGGGGTAGTGTTTTAGGGTTTAGGGTAGTGCAGTGGTGTTTGTGTAGTGTAGGGGTAGTGTTTTAGGGTTTAGGGTAGTGCAGTGGTGTTTGTGTAGTGTAGGGGGTCATGCTGTGGGTAGTGTTTTAGGGTTTAGGGTAATGCAGTTGTGTTTGTGTAGTGTAGGGGGTCGTGTTTTAAGGTATATGGTAGTGCAGTGGTGTTTGGGTAGTGTAGGGGGTCATGCTGGGGTTAGTGTTTTAGGGTTTAGGGTAGTGCAGTGGTGTTTGGGTAGTGTAGGGGGTCGTGCTGGGGATAGTGTTTTAGGGTTTAGGGTAGTGCAGTTGTGTTTGTGTAGTCTGGGAGGTCGTGCTGGGGATAGTGTTTTAGGGTTTAGGGTAGTGCAGTTGTGTTTGTGTAGTGTGGGAGGTCATGCTGGGGGTAGATTTAGGGTTTAGTGTAGTGCAGTGGTGTTTGGGTAGTGTAGGGAGTCATGCTGGGGGTAGTGTTTTTGGGTTTAGGGTAGTCCAGTGGTGTTTGTGTAGTGTAGGGAGTCGTGCTGGGGGTAGTGTTTTAGGGTTTAGAGTAGTGCAGTGGTGTTTGGGTAGTGTAGGGGGTCGTGCTGGGGGTAGTGTTTTAGGGTTTATGGTAGTGCAGTGGTGTTTGTGTAGTGTAGGGGTCATGCTGGGGGTAGTGTTTTAGGGTTTAGGGTGGTGCAGTGGTGTTTGGGTAGTGTAGGGGGTAGTGTTTTGGGTTTACGGTAGTGCAGTGGTGTTTGTGTAGTGTAGGGGGTCGTGTTGGGGGTAGTGTTTTTAGGGTTTAGGGTAGTGCAGTGGTGTTTGTGTAGTGTAGGGGGTAGTGTTTTAGGGTTTAGGGTAGTGCAGTGGTGTTTGTGTACTGTAGGGGGTCGTGCTGGGTTCTAGTGTTTTAGGGTTTAGGGTAGTGCAGTGGTGTTTGTGTAGTGTAGGGGGTCGTGTTTTAGGGTTTAGGGTCGTGCAGTGGTGTTTGGGTAGTGTAGGGGTCGTGCTGGGGTAGTGTTTTTGAGTTTAGGGTAGTGCAGTTGTGTTTGGGTAGTGAAGGGGGTCATGCTGGGGGTAGTGTTTTAGGGTTTAGGGTAGTGCAGTTGTGTTTAGGTAGTGTAGGGGTTGTGCTGGGGGTAGTGTTTTAGGGTTTAGGGTAGTGCAGTGGTGTTTGTGTAGTGTAGGGGTTCATGCTGGGGGTAGATTTAGGGTTTAGGGTAGCACAGTGGTGTTTGTGAAGTTTAGGGGGTCGTGCTGGGGGTAGTGTTTTAGGGTTTAAGGCAGTGCAGTGGTGTTTGTGTAGTGAAGTGGTCATGCTGGGGGTAGTGTTTTAGGGTTTAGGGTAGTGCAGTGGTGTTTGTGTAGTGTAGGGGGTTGTGCTGTGGGTAGATTTAGGGTTTAGGGTAGTGCAGTTATGTTTGGGTAGTGTAGGGAGTCGTGCTGGTGGTAGTGTTTTAGGGTTTAGGGTAGTGCAGTTATGTTTGGGTAGTGGAGGGTGTAGTGCTGGGGGTAGTGTTTTAGGGTTTAGGGTAGTGCAGTGGTGTTTGGGTAGTGGAGGGGTAGTGTTTTAGGGTTTAGGGTAGTGCGCCCAACCAGCCACAATATCCGTGGACAAAGGGGATCCTGACTCTTTGGAACGCTCCGTCAATTGAATAATTTGGGTCAAGGGCCCTACCACGTGCAAGACCTATCAATTCCTTTCTTGGGATCCCTCATATACCTGGAGAAAAAGGTACATAGTTTCTCATCAATTTCAGGTGTGTGTGCCACCTTCCCCTTCAGTGAAGGCCTGGGGCATTCTCCCCTCATCCTATTCCTGACCTCCCTTTCAAGGGGTTGATGGATTTTCCCCACCACATACTCTGCCACTTTGGCGTCAGGTGTCCACTCCGCTGACCTAGGATGGTAAATTTGGGTAGGCTCGAACATGTCCGAGTGGACCCCGTCCCCAACCGGGGACTGAGAGGAGTGGGACTCTGGATGCCAGGGACGCCCCGAGTCCTTATCCTCATCGGAGGAGAAATCGTCCTCCGATACACCCTCTCCCTCTAAGGGAAACCCGCCGTTGGGGTCTACAATAGTGGTGACAGTGTCGCAATTTTCTCCGGGCCCCTCCTCCTCCCGGCAGGGTGCATGTTTTAGCGTTCGCGCACTCTTGAGGAAGGTCTCCGTAAGTTTATCAAATCCTTCCAAGTGCCCCGCGTTATGCTTAACGGCCCTTTTATTCCCCATCTGGGAGCTACTGGGACCCGCCACCACCAGATCTGGGTCACTGAACACCCCAGGGATGCTTTTCGCCAGCTTATCAACCTGATCCCTAAGAGGAGCCAGCGCCCTAGAAATAGCCAGAGAGAGGGCTTGGTCCACTGCTGGAGGGAGAAGTTGGGGGGCCATTCCTCCTCCACTTCCTGGTAGGAGGAGTAAAAATGGTCTTCTGGAGAGGATGTGAGGGGTGAGCACAGAACAAATGCCCTTAAAATCCTTAAGGCAGCCCCCTCGCCGGTGCTCCAACAGCTGGGCTTTCCCCGAAGCTGTTATAAGAATAGACTGAGGCGCAATACCAATTACCACCACCAGGTGGCGCTGGTCACTAACGTGGCCGTGTGGGGAAATCACCGCGTAGCGGTGTCAAAATTAGGCAAGGGTTGGTCGGGAATCAAGCGGACACTAAAGGAGTGACCGGATTCCCAAACGCGCGTAAAGACCAGCGGGAGCGCTCGACGGAGCTGCCTCGCTCGGACCAGACGCGCCTGACAGGATCTCACCGCGCGCAGAGCACACAGCGGGAGAAACTGCGAGGGGAGAACGCGCTCGGGCAAGAGCCTGCTGCTCAGGGAATATGAAACAATACCAAGGCAATAATGCTAATAACGTGCACAATTAACCGCTATACAAACAGCAACAACGTCAGATTAAGCCAAGAATGTAAGGAATGCACTTAACTGACGAGCAGTGAAGAAAGAGGAAGCGGAAGGGACGTCACGATATTATATACGATGGACTGTGATATGATTGGACTATAGTTGCCTTGGAGACTACCCCCTAATGGTTCATGGGTTGTGTAGTCTTTTGTTTAATGATTGTTGTGTTACGTTTTCTTTGAACTGCTATGCAAATAAAGTGAGGAAAGATTTGCATAATCCTCGCCTCCGTCCTGCCATAGAATTCATTAAACTTTATTTGATCTGATTTAGAAACATAGATCATAAAAGTGTACATAAAAACAGTAAATCCTCTTTCCTAATACAATACAGTGAGAATTAATTAAAACCAGTAGGTAAAAATGGGTGTTACAAAGCCCGGTTCAGAGCAACTTCAGGTTAACAGAATCGTAAAGGTCAATGTTTCGCAAGATCAATCTCATGTACTTCAGTGCAAAATACGCAATAAGGGGTCCAAGTAAGATGTAACGCTCCAATACCTGACCAGTTTGCACTATATAAAACTGCAGAAAAAATAAAAATAAAAAGTGTTTTGCACACTTCTGTCATTGGGCTATATGTGGGCTACATCTGGGTGATATTTGTGCTACATTTGGGCTCTTTTTTCTCTGGTGGCCATCTTGGGAGACTTATTTGTTATGAAGTTTCCTAATTTCGTCATTTACTGCAGTCTCCTCAGTAGGAAATGCTTTCAGTTTTTTACTTTGATTCCATCAAGAAGGCATTCAGATGTGTCACACATTTGCCATAAATTCAGAATGTTAGCACTCTAGTTGTTCATTAGATCACTGTAGTAAAGCTACTGCTCACCAGGGAGTTAACTGGAAGTCTACTGCTGGTATTGAAAGTGATTGTTTCAGTCTGCATGTCAGAATTTTCTAATGAAATAGAAGAGGATTTGAGATCTCACTTAAAACATGCCCTAAATTTTCTTTCTGCAGCACTAACCATAATTTCTATGGCAAAATGAACCCCCTCATTTTGTTCCTTTTTAAATTAAATGTTTTAAGTGTTACCAGTTTATTCCAATCAAGATGGCTTCAGGTGTGCCATACTTTTGTTATAAGTAAGGCTGTTAGCACTCTAGTTGTTCTTTAGAACACTCTGGGAAGCTGCAGTAGAACACAAAGGCATCAACTGACAGGCTGCTCCTGTTGAAATATAACAGGAAGATATTTGAGATCTCACTTAAAACATGTCCTAATTTTTCTTTCTACAGCACTAACCATCATTTCTATGGCAAAATGAACCCCCTCATTTTGTTCCTTTTTAAATTAAATGTTTTAAGTGTTACCAGTTTATTCCAATCAAGATGGCTTCAGGTGTGCCATACTTTTGTCATAAGTAAGACTGTTAGCGCTCTAGTTGTTCTTTAGAACACTCTGGGAAGCTGCAGTAGAACACAAAGGCATCAACTGACAGGCTGCTCCTGTTGAAATATAACAGGAAGATATTTGAGATCTCACTTAAAACATGTCCTAATTTTTCTTTCTACAGCACTAACCATAATTTCTATGACAAAATGAACCCCCTCATTTTGTTCCTTTTTAAATTCAATGTTTAAGAGTTACCAGTTTATTCCAATCAAGATGACTTCAGGTGTGCCATAATTTTGTCATAAGTAAGACTGTTAGCGCTCTAGTTGTTCTTTAGAACACTCTGGGAAGCTGCAGTAGAACACAAAGGCATCAACTGACAGGCTGCTCCTGTTGAAATATAACAGGAAGATATTTGAGATCACACTTGAAACATGTCCTAATTTTTCTTTCTACAGCACTAACCATAATTTCTATGACAAAATGAACCCCATCATTTTGTTCCTTTTTAAATTAAATGTTTTAAGTGTTACCAGTTTATTCCAATCAAGATGGCTTCAGGTGTGCCATACCTTTGTCATAAGTAAGGCTGTTAGCGCTCTAGTTGTTCTTTAGAACACTCTGGGAAGCTGCAGTAGAACACAAAGGAATCAACTGACAGTCTCTGCCCTTGTTGGATGTACATGTTTTACTGAGAATGTCAGACTTCATTCTCACATGACTGAGAAAGATAATGTGAATTTACAGAAAATATGCTCTCATTTTAGCTTCTGGAGCACCTTCCAAAACTGTATGGGACAAGCATGTGAAAATAGTTTTCTCTCAAACATGATTCATGATATCCCAGCAGAAGGTTTTTCACAGGGTAAAATCACCTTAGAACACACCACAATTCCTGAAATTAGTATGGTACCATCAACAAATGAATTCTAATGTAACTAAAGTCTGTTATCACCCTTTATAGTTCTCCTTTTGGTAACCCTCAAAATCTTCGATTCACTACAATGCATTTCAATGGGGTACTATCATTTATATTGGTCCCAAGATGGCTGCCAGCAATTCCAGGATGAAGTGCTGACAGCCAATCAGATCTCACGATGACATGTGTGGTTAGGCTCCGCCCAGATATATATGTGTTTTTACTTTTGATTTTCTCAGGAACTACTGAACGGATTTACACCATTTAACAAAAAGGGTTCTGTCTGAACCAAGAACTACCTCTTTGCCAAATTTGGTGTAATTCCGTTCAGCAGTTCGAGCTGTAGCCTTGCATAAAGTTTCCTATGGGAAATTGATTTTTTGACTCTTATTTTTTGAATTTCTCCGCAACTACTGAACGGATTTAGACCATTTAAAAAAAATGTTGCTTTCTGAACCAAGCGCTACCTTTTTGCCAAATTTGGTGTACTTCCGTTCAGCAGTTCGGGCTGTAGCCGTGTCTAAAATTTCCTATGGGAATTAACATGGAGAAAACACGTTTTGGGACCCCCCTTTTTTCTCGGCCCCCGCTTGCCGAATCACCCCGAAGCTTTCAAGATAGGAGCGGACCGGAGAGCCCCACAAGTTTTGAAAATTTCGCGAAGATTCGTCAAAGTTGTTTCAGACACTTATACACCCACTCGTTCTTCAATACGCCTTTCCCTATATATATTAAACATATTTAAACTTTACAGAAACACACAGTCACTGGATGATGTCATCAGTGATGTCATTTGAGATGTCATCAGTGATGTCATCAGTGATGTCATCAGTGATGTCACTGACCATGTCATGAGTGATGTAATATGTGACGTCATCAGCAGTGCATTGCGGGGGCGCGAGTTATAGTTAGCTGAACTAACTATAACGGGGGAATTTCATGGGTTTTGTACGAGTGCAATATCCAACTAACTATAACTTTCCCTAAAACCTATGGTTTTTTCAGTGAATATATATATATATAGGCCAAGGTGTATTGAAGAATGAGTGGGTGTATAACTGTCTGAATGGATGATTTAGTAGATGCGTGACTGACTGTATAAGTGAGTGATTAAACATGTCTTACTGAATGCATGGGTTAGTGACTAAACTGTGTAAATGTCTGTATCAGTCTGTCTGTTGGTGTGTAAGCGGCTGCATGGGATGGTGAGTAGCTACATGAGTGTCTATATGGGTTATTGATTGCTTATCTGAGTATCTGTATGGGTACCTGAGTGTCTGTGTGGGTGGGGTGTGTGTGACTCACTGCATGGATGTGTGAGTGGGTGATTCACTGGGTGTATGGGATAAAGAGTGTGTCTGTGAGGGGATGTATGGGTGGGTGAGTGTGTGTATGGCTGTGTTGGTGAGTGAATGGATATCTCAGTGGTACATGTGTGAGTAACTACATATGTGAAAGGCAGTATATGTGAGTGTTGGAGTATATAAATGACTATGTGTGAGAGTGAGTGATTGTGAGAGTGGCTGTGTGGATGAGTGTGTGCTTGTGTCAGTGATTGTATAAGAGAGTAAGTATGTGTTAGTATCTGTATGAATAAGTGAGGTGGTGTGTGTATAACTGTATAGGTGAGTAAATGGGAGTGTGATTGATTCTTTGCATGACTGACTAGGTGTGTGAGTAACTATGGATGAGTGGTGGTGTGTGAGTGTCTGTATAGGCATATGAGTGCAAATGATAGTGCTGTATTGATGAGTGACTACATGTATGAGTGACTGTATGGGTGAATCAGTGGATGTGTGTGTAGGCCTAGGAATCAGTGAGTGGGTATGCAGTAACTGGTATTGGTGTGTCTATGGTTTTGTAAATTGTAGTCTGAATTTTAGAGTGGGTGTATCAAAGGTTATATTAGGGTGTGAGGAGGTGCATCAGATTATTACGTGGATAATGTAATCAGTGATGTCATCAGTGATGTCATTTGAGATGTCATCAATGATGTCACTGACCATGTCATGAATGATGTAATATGTGACGTCATCAGCAGTGCATTGCGGGGGTGCGAGTTATAGTTAGCTCAACTAACTATAACGTCCGAATTTCTCTGGTTTTGTACGAGTGAAATGTCCAACTAACTATAGCGTCCCTGAAACCTGTGGTTTTTTCAGTGAATTTCTAAGGTTTTTTAAATGCTAATTTCTAACTATAACGTCCCTGAAACCTATGTTTTTTTCAGTGAATTTCAAAGGTTTTTTAAATGCTAAATTCTAACTATGCCTACAGAGGTATGACATGTGCAGAAAGAGGAAGAAAGGCCCAGGAAAGAAGCAAGAGAAATGCAGGAAGAGGCAACAGAAGTCCAAAAAGACGAAGAAAGGTGCAGAAAGAAGCAAGAGATATGCAGAAAGAACCAACAGAGGTGCAGAAAGAGGCCTTGTTGCAAAGTCATCCTGTGCCCCCAACTTTTTGCTGACTGGTACTGGTGGTAACTGACTCTGACTAACCAGGCCAGGAGCCAGTGCTATGCTGAAAGACACTTAGAATACAGTGAAAACACCTACATACACTAGGGTACACTATGGGTTGGGGTACCCCTGTGATTGGCATGACCTTCCCTGTAAGGCCCTAGTACATATTAGGGCAGGGGGATTACAACTACCTCTAAGTCAGAGGTGCAGAAAGAAGCAAGAGGGGTACATAAAGAGGCAAGAAAAGTGCAGAAAGAAGCAAAAGACGTTCAGAAAGAGGCAAGAGTACTGAAGAAAATGGCAAGAGAGGTGCAGGAAGAGGCAGGAGAGGTGCACAAAGAGGCAAAAGGGGTACAGAAAGAGGCAAGAGGGATGCAGAAAGAAGCAAGAGAAGTGCAGAAAGAAGCAACAGAGGTGCTTAAAGAGGCAAGAGGGGTGCAGAAAGAGGCAAGAGAATTGCAGAAAGAAGCAACAGAGGTACAGAAAGAAGGAACAGGGGTGCAGAAAGAGGTAACAGGGATACAGAAATTTGCAAGAGAGGTGCAGAAAGAAGCAAGAGCTGTGCAGAAAGAACCAACAGAGGTGCAGAAAGAGGCAAGAGGGATACAGAAAGAGGCAAGAAAAGTGCAGAAAGAAGCAAAAGAGAAGCAGAAAGAGGCAAGAGAACTGCAGAAAACAGCAAGAGAGGTGCAGGAAGAGGCAAGAGAGATGCACATAGAGGCAAAAGGGGTACACAAAGAGGCAAGAGGAGTGCAGAAAGAAGCAAGAGAAGTGCAGAAAGAAGCAACAGAGGTGTTTAAAGAGGCAAGAGGGGTGCAGAAAGAGGCAAGAGAAGTGCAGAAAGAAGCAACAGAGGTACAGAAAGAGGGAACAGGGGTGCAGAAAGAGGTAACAGAGATACAGAAATTTGCAAGAGAGGTGCAGAAAGAAGCAAGAGCAGTGCAGAAAGAAGCAAGAGAAGTGTAGAAAGAAGCAAGAGAGGTGGAGAAATAGGGAAGAGGGGTGCAGAAAAAGGCATGAGGGATGTAGAAATTTACAAAAGAGGTGCAGAAAGAAGCAAGAGCAGTGCAGAAAGAACTCACAGAGGTGCAGAAAGAGGCAAGAGGGGTGCAGAAAGAGGTAGGAGAGATGCACAAATTGGCAAGAGAGGTACAGAAAGAGGTAGGAGGGGTGCAGAAAGAAGGAAGAGAAGTGCAGAAAGAAGCAACAGAGGTGCTGAAAGAGGCACAAAGGGTGCAGAAAGAGGCAAGAGAAGTGCAGAAAGAAGGAACAGAGGTACAGAAAGAGGCAAGAGAGGTGCAGAAACAGGCAGGAAAGGTGCAGAAAGAGGGAACAAGGGTGCAAAAAGAGGCAAGAGAGGTGCAGAAAGAGGGAAGAAGGGTGCAGAAAGAGGCAAGAGGGGTGCAGAAAGAGGCAAGAGGGGTGCAGAAAGAAGCAAGCAAGGTACAGAAAGAGGCAACAGAGGTGCAGAAAGACGCTAGAGAAGTGCAGAAACATGCAAGAGAAGTGCAGAAAGAGGCAAGAGAATTGCTGAAAGAAGCAACAGCGGTGTAGAAAGAAGCAAGAGAAGTGCAGAAAGAGGCAAGTGAGGTGCAGAAAGAAGCAACCGAGATGCAGAAAGAGCCAAGTGAACTGCAGAAAGAAGCAAGAGAAGTGCAGAAAGAGGCAAGTGAGGTGCAGAAAGAAACAAGAGAACTGCAGAAAAAGGCAAGAAAGGTGCAGAAAGAGGCAGGAGAGCTGCACACAGAGGCAAGAGGGTACAGAAAGAGGGAAGAGGGTGCAGAAAGAAGCCAAGTGCAGAAAGAAGCAACAGAGGTTCTTAAAGATGCAAGAGGGGTGCAGAAAGAGGCAAGAAAAGTGCAGAAAGAAGCAACAGAGGTGCCAAAAGAGGCAAAGAGGTGCAGAAACAGGCAAGAAAGGTACAGAAAGAGAGAGCAGGGGTGCAGAACGAGGTAAGAGGGATACAGAAATTTGCAAGAAAAGTGCAGAAAGAAGCAAAAGACGTTCAGAAAGAGGCAAGAATACTGAAGAAAATGGCAAGAGAGGTGCAGGAAGAGGCAGGAGAGGTGCACAAAGAGGCAAAAGGGGAACAGAAAGAGGCAAGAGGGATGCAGAAAGAAGCAAGAGAAGTGCAGAAAGAAGCAACAGAGGTGCTTAAAGAGGCAAGAGGGGTGCAGAAAGAGGCAAGAGAATTGCAGAAAGAAGCAACAGAGGTACAGAAAGAGGGAACAGGGGTGCAGAAAGAGGTAACAGGGATACAGAAATTTGCAAGAGAGGTGCAGAAAGAAGCAAGAGCCGTGCAGAAAGAACCAACAGAGGTGCAGAAAGAGGCAAGAGGGATACAGAAAGAGGCAAGAAAAGTGCAGAAAGAAGCAAAAGAGAAGCAGAAAGAGGCAAGAGAACTGCAGAAAACAGCAAGAGAGGTGCAGAAAGAGGCAGGAGAGATGCACAAAGAGGCAAAAGGGGTACACAAAGAGGCAAGAGGAGTGCAGAAAGAAGCAAGAGAAGTGCAGAAAGAAGCAACAGAGGTGTTTAAAGAGGCAAGAGGGGTGCAGAAAGAGGCAAGAGAAGTGCAGAAAGAAGCAACAGAGGTACAGAAAGAGGGAACAGGGGTGCAGAAAGAGGTAACGGGGATACAGAAATTTGCAAGAGAGGTGCAGAAAGAAGCAAGAGCAGTGCAGAAAGAAGCAAGAGAAGTGTAGAAAGAAGCAAGAGAGGTGGAGAAATAGGGAAGAGGGGTGCAGAAAAAGGCATGAGGGATGTAGAAATTTACAAAAGAGGTGCAGAAAGAAGCAAGAGCAGTGCAGAAAGAACTCACAGAGGTGCAGAAAGAGGCAAGAGGGGTGCAGAAAGAGGTAGGAGAGATGCACAAATTGGCAAGAGAGGTACAGAAAGAGGTAGGAGGGGTGCAGAAAGAAGGAAGAGAAGTGCAGAAAGAAGCAACAGAGGTGCTGAAAGAGGCACAAAGGGTGCAGAAAGAGGCAAGAGAAGTGCAGAAAGAAGGAACAGAGGTACAGAAAGAGGCAAGAGAGGTGCAGAAACAGGCAGGAAAGGTGCAGAAAGAGGGAACAGGGGTGCAAAAAGAGGCAAGAGAGGTGCAGAAAGAGGGAAGAAGGGTGCAGAAACAGGCAAGAGGGGCGCAGAAAGAGGCAAGAGGGGTGCAGAAAGAAGCAAGTGAGGTGCAGAAAGAGGCAACAGAGGTACAGAAAGACGCAAGAGAAGTGCAGAAACATGCAAGAGAAGTGCAGAAAGAGGCAAGAGAATTGCTGAAAGAAGCAACAGAGGTGTAGAAAGAAGCAAGAGAAGTGCAGAAAGAGGCAAGTGAGGTGCAGAAAGAAGCAACCGAGATGCAGAAAGAGCCAAGTGAACTGCAGAAAGAAGCAAGAGAAGTGCAGAAAGAGGCAAGTGAGGTGCAGAAAGAAACAAGAGAACTGCAGAAAAAGGCAAGAAAGGTGCAGAAAGAGGCAGGAGAGCTGCACACAGAGGCAAAAGGGGTACAGAAAGAGGGAAGAGGGGTGCAGAAAGAAGCCAAGTGCAGAAAGAAGCAACAGAGGTGCTTAAAGATGCAAGAGGGGTGCAGAAAGAGGCAAGAAAAGTGCAGAAAGAAGCAACAGAGGTGCCAAAAGAGGCAAAGAGGTGCAGAAACAGGCAAGAAAGGTACAGAAAGAGGGAGCAGGGGTGCAGAACGAGGTAAGAGGGATACAGAAATTTGCAAGAGAGGTGCAGAAAGAAGCAAGAGCAGTGCAGAAAGAAGCAAGAGAAGTGCAGAAAGATGCAAGAGAGGTGGAGAAATAGGGAAGAGGGGTGCTGAAAGAGGCATGTGGATGCGGAAATTTATAAGAGGTACAGAAAGAAGCAAGATCAGTGCAGAAAGAACTAACAGAGGTGCAAAAAGAGGCAAGAGGGGTGCAGAAAGAGGTAGAAGAGATGCACAAATTGGCGAGAGGTACAGAAAGAGGCAGGAGGGGTGCAGAAAGAAGCAAAAGAGGTGCTGAAAGAGCCGCAAAGGGTGCAGAAAGAGGCAAGAGAAGTGCAGAAAGAAGCAACAGAGATACAGAAAGAGGCAAGAGAGGTGCAGAAACCGTCAGGAAAGGTGCAGAAAGAGGGAACAGGGTGCAAAAAGAGGCAAGAGAGGTGGAGAAAGAGGGAAGAGGGGTGCAGAAAGTAGCAAGAGGGGTGGAGAAAGAAGCAAGTGAGGTATAGAAAGAGGCAACAGAGGTGCAGAAAGACGCAAGAGAAGTGCAGAAACAAGCAAGAGAAGTTCAGAAAGAGCCAAGAGAATTGCTGAAAGAGGCACAAAGGGTGCAGAGAGAGGCAAGAGAAATGCAGAAAGAAGAAACAGAGGTACAGAAAGAGGCAAGAGAGGTGCAGAAACCAGCAGGAAAGGTGTCAAAAGAGGGAACAGGGGTGCAAAAAGAGTCAAGAGAGGTGCAGAAAGAGGGAAGAGGGGTGCAGAAACAGGCAAGTGGGGTGCAGAAAGAAGCAAGAGAGGTGCAGAAAGAAGCAAGTGAGGTGCAGAAAGAGGCAACAGAGATGCAGAAAGACGCAAGAGAAGTGCAGAAACAAGCAAGAAAAGTGCAGAAAGAGGCAAGAGAATTGCATTGCTGAAAGAAGCAATAGAGGTGTAGAAAGAAGCAAGAGAAGTGCAGAAAGAGGCAAGTGAGGTGCAGAAAGAAGCAACCGAGATGTAGAAAGAGGCAAGCGAACTGCAGAAAGAAGCAAGAGAAGTGCAGAAAGAGGCAAGTGAGGTGCAGAAAGAAGCAAGAGCAGTGCAGAAAGAACCAACAGAGGTGCAAAAAAGAGGCAAGAGGGGTGCAGAAAGAGGTAGGAGAGGTGCACAAAGAGGCAAGAAAGGTACAGAAAGAGGCAGGAGGGGTACAGAAAGAAGGAAGAGAAGTGCAGAAAGAGGCAAGAGAATTGCTGAAAGAAGCAACAGAGGTGTAGAAAGAAGCAAGAGAAGTGCTGAAAGAGGCAAGTGAGGTGCAGAAAGAAGCAAGAGCAGTGCAGAAAGAACCAACAGAGGTGGAAAAAGAGGCAAGAGAGGTGCAGAAACAGGCAGGAAAGGTGCAGAAAGAGGGAACAGGGGTGCAGAAACAGGCAAGAGAAGTGCAGAAAGGGAAAACAGGGGTGCAAAAAGAGGCAAGGGGATGCAGAAAGAAGCTAGTGAGGTGCCGAAAGAGGCAACAGAGGTGCAGAAAGATGCAAGAGAGGTGCAGAAACAAGCAAGACAAGTGCAGAAAGAGGCAAGAGAATTGCTGAAAGAAGCAACAGAGGTGTGGAACAAAGCAAGAGAAGTGTAGAAAGAGGCAAGTGAGGTACAGAAAGAGGCAAGAGAGGTTGAGAAATAGGGAAGAGGGGTGCAGAAAGAGGCATGAGGGATGCAAAAATTTGCAAAAGAGGTGCAAAAAGAGGCAAGAGGGGTGCAGAAAGAGGTAGAAGAGATGCACAAATTGGCAAGAGAGGTACAGAAAGAGCAAGAGAAGTGCAGAAAGAAGCAACAGAGGTGCAGAAAGAGGCAAGAGAGGTGCAGAAACAGGCAGGAAAGGCGCAGAAAGAGGGAACAGGGGTGCAAAAAGAGGCAAGAGAGGTGGAGAAAGAGGAAAGAGGGGTGCAGAAAGAAGCAAGAGGGGTAGAGAAAGAAGCAAGTGAGGTGTAGAAAGAGGCAACAGAGGTGCAGAAAGACGCAAGAGAAGTGCAGAAACAAGCAAGAGAGGTGTAGAAAGAGGCAAGTGAGGTGCAGAATGAAGCAAGAGCAGTGCAGAAAGAACCAACAGAGGTGTAAAAAAGAGGCAAGAGGGGTGCAGAAAGAGGTAGGAGAGGTGCACAAATTGGCAAGAGAGGTACAGAAAGAGGCAGGAGGGGTGCAGAAAGAAGGAAGAGAAGTGCAGAAAGAAGCAACAGAGGTGCTGAAAGAGGCACTAAGGGTGCAGAAAGAGGCAAGAGAAGTGCATAAAGAAGCAACAGAGGTACAGAAAGAGGCAAGAGAGGTGCAGAAACAGGCAGGAAAGGTGCAGAAAGAGGGAACAGGGGTGCAGAAAGAGGCAAGAGAGGTGCAGAAAAAGGGGGAAGGGGTGCAGAAAGAGGCAAGAGTGGTGCAGAAAGAAGCACATGAGGTGCAGAAAGAGGCAAGAGGGGTGCAGAAAGATGCAAGAGAGTTGCAGAAAGAAGCAAGAGAAGTGCAGAAAGAGGCAAGAGAATTGCTGAAAGAAGCAACAGAGGAGTAGAAAGAAGCAAGAGAAGTGCAGAAAGAGTCAAGTGAGTTGCAGAAAGAAGCAAGAGAAGTGCAGAAAGAGGCAAGAGAATTGCTGAAAGAAGCAACAGAGGAGTAGAAAGAAGCAAGAGAAGTGCAGAAAGAGTCAAGTGAGGTGCAGAAAGAGGCAAGAGAGGTACAGAAAATGGCAAGAGAACTGCTGAAAGAGGTAAGAGGGATGTAAAAAGGGAAGACGGGTGCAAAAAGAAGCAAGAGAGGTACAGAAAGAGGCAAAAGAAGTGCAGAAAGAAGCAACAGAGGTACAGAAAGAGGCAAGAGAGGTGCAGAAAGAGGCAAGTGAGGTGCAGAAAGAGGCAAGAGAGGTGCAGAAAATGGCAAGAAAACTGCTGAAAGAGGCAAGAGGGATATAAAAAGGGAAGAAGGGTGCAAAAAGAAGCAAGAGAGGTACAGAAAGAAGCAAGAGAAGTGCAGAAAGAAGCAACAGGGGTGCAGAAAGAGGCAAAAGAACTGCAGAAAGAGGCAAGAGAGTTGCAGAAATAGGCAATAGGGGTGCATAAAGAAGGAACAGGTGTGCAGACAGAGGCATGAGAGGTGCAGAAAGATGGAAGAGGGGTGCTGAAAGAGGCAAGAGGGATGCATACATTTGCAACAGAGGTGTAGAAAGAAGCAAGAGCAGTGCAGAGTGAACCAACAGAGGTGCAGAAAGAGGCAAGAGAGGTACAGAAAGAGGCAAGAGAAGTGCAGAAAGAAGCAAAAGAGGTACAGAAAGAGGCAAGAGAACATCAGAAAAAGGCAAGAGACGTGCAGAAAGAGGAAGGAGAGGTGCAGAAAGAGGCAAGAGAGGTGCAGAAAGAGGCAAGGGATCTGCAGAAAGAAGACAGTGAGGTGCAGAAAGAGGAAGAAAAGTGCAAAAAGAAGCAAGAGAAATGCAGAAAGAGGCAAGAGAGGAACAGAAAGAAGAGAGGTTTGTCCACCATTAGTACCAATTTAACACCCACATTTAGCAATAAGTAACAAGTGACCATTCCAGATTTACAAAGGGCCTTCCACCACGCTGTAACACGTGATGCTGCATTTTTGGGAACATTTGAGCCGTTTGAGCTAGAAACAAGGCTTTTTTTGTTCAAATCTGCAGATTAGGCAGCAGATGATGGAATACTTGGCAAATGCGGAAAATGTTTAATTATTTTTAAAAAATTGGCGCAGCTGAACAGTCTCATAATTCCAGTGGCCCTGCTCATACCTCTGACTAGGTCCAGAAGTGCTTCTCAGTGGTTCCTTCTTTTTTTGTGTCTCATTGAGTTTATAGTTTAGCTTCTATGGAAACGAGGAAGACTAAACCTGAGATTACCACTCCAGAACACAGACTACAATACCACATAATTACTCTCCAAAACACATAATCCCACTCCACATAGTTCCTATACACTAAATACCACATACTTTCTATTCACATAATTTCACTGCACAGCATACCACATAATTCCACTACACACAACGTACATCAACCCTACACCAAAAAACTTTAGTAAAAATCTTTTACATTTACAACGCCAATAGCTCTAACTCTCGCAAATGCGAGACCTATTACATTACAAATGCTTCTTTAACTGGTAGTCGTGTTTGCAGAGTGGTGCAAAAAGGGGGCTGGGCCTCGGACCAGCGCTCAGGAATTCCGCTGCGTAGGACTTACAGGAGGTACCAGGAGGGCTTCTTGGCCCCCAAAGTCCCTCAGGAGTAAAGTGGACTTCATCCCCCAACCAGTACTGTGCCAGGAGGTGCGTTTGCAGAGTGGTGGAGAAAGGGGGGGCGGGGCCTCCAAGGACCTCTTAGCAATCCCACTGTGTGGGACTTAGTGGAGGTAAAAGGAGAGGTAGTTGGCCCCCAAGGACAACCTTGCGGGCCAATTACCCCTCCTATTACCTCCAGTAAGTCCCACACAGCGGGATTGTTAAGTTGTCATAGCAGGCCATGCCCCCTTTCCCCACCACTCTGCAAACGCACTCCCTAGAGCGCTCTTGGATAGGGATTAAAGTCCCCTTCACTTGCTGGTTGTCCTTAGGGGCCAACAAGCCTACCTGAAACCTCCAGTATGCCCCAGATAGTGGGATTGCTGATAGGTGGACACAGGCCATGCCCCCTTTGTCCACCACTCTGCAAACGCGCCTCCTGCCTCGCTCTTGGTTGGGGGATGAAGTCCCCTTGCCTCCTGAGGGATCCTGGGGGCCAACTAGCCCACCAGGTACCTCCAGTAAGCCTCACACAGCTGGAGGTACCTGGTGGGCTAGTTGGCCCCCAGGGACCCTCAGGAATGAAGGGGTCTTAATTCCCCAACTTAGAACATGCCAGGGGGCGCGTTTGCAGAGTGTTGCAGGGAGGGGGCGGGGCCTCCGGCGAGATGCCGGCTTTTATTTTTTTAAAATATTTTTAGAAGAGGGGCTGTGTAGCCCCCCTTCTTTTAGTATTTTTTGGGCCGTGGGGACCCCATCCCCTAGGGCCTGAGCATTTTTTATTTTTTTAAAAATGGGAAGGGGGCAGTGTGGTCTACCTTCCCTGGGCCACTATTGGCCCCGGAGACCCCATCCCCCGGGGCATGGACAATGCTTTTTTTTATCTTTTCATTTAGGGAGGGGGGCCGCATGACCCCCCTTACCTGGGCCACTATTGGCCCCGGGGACCCCATCCCCCGGGGCCGGCCCTCAAGTTGGGGACCGTGGGTCCCTGCAGGCTCCCTGCCTCCTGCGGGAGCCGGCATTGCTTTTGGACAAGGGGAGCTGCTAACATGCAGCTCCCCTTGTCCAAAAGCAATACTGCTTTGCTTCGTGGAAGCGAGAGCAGGTTTCCTGCACTTGCTTCCAAGAAGCAAAGCAGTGTTTGCTATGGCAGGGCAGGAGCCGTGCTCCCGCCCTGCCATAGCAAACAGGCACCCCGGGACATTGCAGGAGCCGGCCCTGGGGGGTGGTGGTCCCCAGAGCCATCTAGGACTCCAGGAGGGGGGCCATGCGGCCCCCCTCCCAACTGTTTAAAGCCCCGGGGAGGTGGTGGTCCCCAGGGCCGGGGCCACAATGGCCCCCCCCATTTTATTAAACAGTGCGCTGGGGAGGTGGTGGTCCCCGGACCAGTGTGCAGACGAAGTAGCCCTGGGGAGGTGGCAGTCCCCTGGGCCGCGTGGCCCCCCACATGTAAATCATGTAGCCCCTGGGAGGTGGTGGTCCCCGGGGCTTGGGGGGCCCGGGAGGCCCCACCGCCAAAAATAAATGATAGCCCTGGGGAATTGATGGTCCACGGGGCATGGGGGGTGGCCACGAGGCCCCCCACCTTAAAATAACAAAGCCCCGGGGAGGTGGCGGTCCCCGGGGCAGCGTGGGGGGGGAGGAGCCCCCCACTCATTTTAAATAAAAAGCCCCAGGGAGGTGGCGGTCCCCGGGGATGCGGAGGGGCCCGTGCCCCCCGCACATGATTAATTAAGCCCCGTGGAGGTGGCGGTCTCCGGGGCTGCGGGGGCCCCCGCGGGCCCCCGCTAATTAATTAGGCATTGCCCCCGGGACCTGACCCACCCGGGGGCTTATAGAGAACGAAGCGCGGGAGGCCGTGCTTCGTTTTTGTAAAAAAAATTCGGCCGGATTTGCGCACCTAGCACAAATTCAGCCGTTTTTTTAAACAAAAAAAAGCTTTTTTTGGCCCTGGGGCTCCTTGTGGGACCCCCTGAGCAGGCCTAGGGGGTCAGGGTGTTTCTACCCTGCCCCCTTTTTCTTTTTTTTAAATCATTTTCTTACCTTTTTCTTGTGACTCGGTTCAACCGAGTCACAAGATGGCTGCCAACACTTCCTGGTTTGGAGTGTTGGCAGCCAATAAAAATGAAGCTCGTGATCGGGAGCGTTCGCAGATCCTCCCCGGCCCTCAGATATCGATATTTTTATTTTTTGAATTTCTCAGGAACTACAGAACGGATTTACACCATTTAAAAAAAGGGCGCTTTCTGAACCAAGAGCTACCTTTTGCCAAATTTGGTGTAATTCCGTTCAGCAGTTCGGGCTGTAGCCTGTTCCAAAATTCCTATGGAAATTAACATGGAAAAAATGCGTTTTAGGACCCCCTTATTTCTCTGCCCCCGCTTGACGAATCACCCCGAAACTTCCAAGACAGGAGCTGACTTGAGTGAACAATTAGTTTGGAAAAGTTCGCGAAGATTTGACAAACGGCGCCAACGATATTGGCAAAAGAAAATACGCTTTTTGAATAGAAACAAGGTCCTAACTATAACTAACTACTGCCGACCGCCAGTAGGTAATATGTAATATATATATATATATATATATATATATATATAAATATATATATATATTATCTACTGGTGGTCGCCAGTAGATAGTTATAGTTAGGACCTATTTTCCATAGGAAATCCGCAACATTCTATTCCCAATAACTTTGGCGCAGGTTGACGAATCTTCGTGAAATTTTCAAAACTTATGGCCCGCTCCGGTCCGCTCCTTTCTTGAAAGTTTCGGGGTGATTCGTCAAGTGGGGGCCGAGAAAAAAGGGGGGTCCCAAAACGTGTTTTCCCATGCAATTTTCCATAGGATCCTTTAGTCTCAGCTACAGCCCGAACTGCTGAACGGAATTACACTAAATTTGGCAAAAAGGTAGCCCTTGGTTCAGTGTCGTGCCTTTTGGTTAAATGGTGTAAATCCGTTCAATAGTTCCTGAGAAAATCAAAAGTAAAATCACATATATATCTATGGCCGCGGTGGATCCGCGCACCCTGAGCGCACCCTCCCGACCACAAGCTTCATGCTAATTGGCTGACAACACTCCAAACCAGGAAGTGTTGTCGGCCATCTTGTGACTCGGTAGAACCGAGTCACAAGAAAACAGGGAAAAAAAATGCGCAAAAGAAGCGAAGGGGGCAGGGTAGAAACACCCTGACCCCTAGGCCTGCTCAGGGGTCCCACAAGGACCCCTGGGCAGAAAAGCATTTTTTTAAATCACGGCGGGATGCGCGCCGGATACGCGGATCCCGCCGTGATTAAAAATCGAAGCGCGGTCTCCGCGCTTCGAGGGTATTTTGCCCCCGGGTGGGCCAAGTCCCGTGGGCATGGGGGTGGGTTTATATTTTAGGGGGCCTCTAAGGCTCTCAAGCCCGAGGACCACTACCCCCGGGGCTTCAAATAAATAATGCTGGCCGGGGGCACACGAACCCCCGCAGCCCCGGGGACCGCCACCCCCCGGGGCTATTTAAAAAAAAATAATAATAACCTGTGAGGGGTGGCTCCAGCCCCCCCACACGCCCCGGGGACCGCCACCTCCCCGGGGCACTAGTATTTAAATTCGGGGGTCCGTAATGGACCCCCGGCCCCGGGGATCACCACCTCCCCAGGGCTGTGCAATTGTTGGGAGGGGGGCCGCGCGGCCCCCCTCCTGGAGCCTGTGGTGGCCCTGGGGACCGCCACCCCCCAGGGCCGGCTCCTGCAGTGTCCCGGGGTGCCTACCCCGGGACACTGCTGTTTGCAATGGCAGGACGGGAGCCGCGCGGCTCCCGTCCTGTCATTGCAAACTTGCTTTGCTTCATTGAAGCGAGAGCAGGGAAACCTGCTCTCGCTTCAATGAAGCAGAGCAGATTGCTTTTCCATAAGGGGAGCTGCATGTCAGCAGCTCCCCTTATGGAAAAGCAATGCCGGCTCCCGCAGGACGCGGGGAGCCGGCGGGACCGTGCGGGGATTGGGGACCCCCCCACGGTCCCCAACGAGTGGCCAGGCCCCGGGGGATGGGGTCTCCGGGGCCTTAAATGGCCTGAGGAGGGGGGCCACGCAGCCCCCCTCCAAATATTAAAAAAAAAAAAAAAAAAAAGAGGGCATGCCCCGGGGGATGGGGTCCCCGGCCAATAGAGGCCCAGGGAAGGGGGGCCACACGGCCCCCTTCCCGTTTAAAAAAAAAAAAAAGATAATCCTCAGGCCCCGGGGGATGGGGTCCCCGGGGCCAAAAATGGCCGAGGAAAGGGGGGCCATGCAGCCCCCTTCCCATAAAAAAAAAAGGAAAGAAAAAAAAAAAAAGACCAGCATCGTGCCGGAGGCCCCGCCCCCTCCCTGCAGCAGTCTGCAAACGCGCCCCCTGGCGCGTTGTAAGAAGGGGAAGTAATTCCCCGTGAGTACTGGGGGTCCCTGGGGGCCAACTAGCCCACCAGGAATCTCCAGTATGCGCCAGGGAGCTGCGTTGCAGAGAGGTGTTCAGAGGCCACGCCCTTTTTTACACCTCTCTGCAACGCAGCTCTGTGGTGCTTTTTGGAGGTACATGGTGGGCTAGTTGGACTCCAGGGACCCTCAGGATTCAAGGGGACTTAATCTCCCAACTTAAAACGCACCACGGGGTGAGTTTGCACAGTGGTGAAGGGAGGGGGCGGGGCTTCAGGTGACATGTGTGCAAACAGGCCCCGTGGCGCGTTTTAAGATGGGGAATTAAATCCCCTTCAATCCTGAGGGTCCCTGGGGGCCAACTAGCCCACCAGGTATGTCCAGAAAGCGCCACTGAGCTGCGTTGCAGAGAGGTGTAAAAAGGGGCATGGCCTCTGAACACCTCTCTGCAACGCAGCTCCCTGGTGCATACTGGAGGTACAGGGTGGGCTAGTTGGACCCCAGGGACCCTCATGATTCAAGGGGACTTAATCCCCCAACTTAAAATGCTCCACGGGGCGTGTTTGCACAGTGGTGAAGAGAGGGGACGGGGCCTGATGTGACAAGTTAGTTAGTTAGTTTTAATCCACCTGCCCTATTATGTACTAGGGACTTACAGAGGAGGTCATGCTAATCACAGGGGTACCCCAACGCATAGTGTTCCCTAGTGTATGTAGGTGTTTTCACTGTATTCTAAGTGTCTTTTAGCTTAGCACTGGCTCTAGGCCTGGTTAGTCAGAGCCAATTAACACCAGTACCCGTCTGAAAAAGTTGTGGGCACAGGATGATTTTGCAACAAGGCCTCTTTCTGCTCCTCTGTTGGTTCTTTCTGCACGTCTTTCTTCTTCCTGCACTTTTCTTCATCTTTGTGGACTTCTGTTGCTTGTTTGTGCATTTCTTTTGCTTCTTTCTGTGCGTTTTTCTTCTTTCTTCACATGTCCTACCTCTGTAGGCATAGTTAGAAATTAGCATTTAAAAAACCTTTGAAATTCACTGAAAAAACCATAGGTTTCAGGCACGTTATAGTTAGAAATTAGCATTTAAAAAACCTTAGAAATTCACTGGAAAAAACACAGTTTTCAGGGACTTTATAGTTAGTTGGACATTTCACTCATATAAAACCAGTGAAATTCAGCCGTTATAGTTAGTTGAGCTAACTATAACTTGTGCCCCCGCAATGCACTGCTGATGACGTCACATATTACATCACTCTTGACATGGTCAGTGACATCACTGATGACATCTCAAATGACACATGGAGTCAACAGCACTGTGCCTTCCTTGATATGCAATTGGAGGTCCAAGGGGAAGAGCTAACACCAGGATTCACAGGAAACCTACCGCAACTAACTCCATTTTGCACGCGAACAGCGGCCATCCATGTGCATTGAAATGGAGTATCCCGAACAGTCAGATGTTAAGAGCAAGAAGGATCTGCTCCACCGAGGAATTGCACAATGATGAAGTGAATAGATTGTCTGGAATGTTTAGACAAAGAGGATATCCTAAAAACGTCCTTGATGATGCGCATCGTAGAGCAAAGGAGAAATCAAGAAGGGAATCACTTTATCCTCAAAAGTCCCAGGAAGAAAACAGTAATGACATCAAGAGAATCTTTCTGGAGTACAATTTGGCACAGCCGGCTGTGGCATCAATCCTCAAAAAACATTGGTGTGTGTTGAAAAATGATGAACACTTAATGAAAATCTTTGAAAAAGGCCCACAAATCACATCAAAAAAGGTCAGGTCATTAGGTGATATTCTAACAGCTAGTCACTTTATTCCCAGGAATATTCGACCAGAAATGGGTTTATGGCTATCGAAAAGTCAGGAAGGATTTGTGAAATGTACTTCATGTAAAGCCTGTGAGTATGGAGTAAACAGCAAGAGTTTCCACACAATGGATGGTCGGGAGGTACCGATCAGAGAAAGAATAACATGTAATACAGAATTTGTTATTCATACACTGAAGTGTGGCTGCAACAAGCTGTACATAGGCAGCACTAAAAACAAGTTGAAATTAAGAATCTTACAGCATATAAGAGCAATCAGAAACGGGGATAAGTCCTACCCGATGGCTTGCCACTTTGATCAAATGCATAACCGATCCTTGTCAACTTTCTCATATTGGGGTATCAAACATATCAAACCCCATCTAAGAGGTGGAAACAGAGAAAGTGAGCTGCGTAAACAGGAATCCCGATTGATCCTAATGATGGGAACAGAAACACCATGGGGCCATAACAAGGATGCAGAACTCTTTGTGCATTTATGAATATGTGTAAATTTATGAACTGCATAATGGTGATGGTGATGTCAGCGTAACCATGAAGATTTAAATGTACAAAATTAACTTTGTGATAAGTGTGGATACTGAAATTATGAAATATTGGATTGCTTTAAAGATATTTTATCAATTGAATAGCATTTAAGAGAATACATGTATATATTATAGATTTATATTTGAAAACTTAAGCAGATAGAGTGTAATATCCTGGAAAGACTATATACCGATGGGCACCTTGTTATGGATAATCGTTTGATTAAGATGAAGGAAACAATTATTTATAGCAGGTAGAGCGTGGCATAAGCACTTTATTTGAACACTTTGCACTTTGTTATTAACGAGGGCAACAGGGCTCTAAGGAATACGAAAGGGCAGCGAGTGGATTAGAAACATCACAGTTGCCATTGGCGATGTATTTTCTAATAGTCCTTGGTATTTTCCATTATGAGTGGGAATTATTTATTGCACATGTCACTTTAGACGACAGCACGTGACACTTTAATTAAGAACGATCACTAGTGAGGACAAATATTTTTATAGCACATTATGTTTTGCACATGTCACTTTAAACGATAGCACGTGGCACTTTATTGAAAATTGATCATTAGTGAGGAGACAGAAAAAAACTTTTCTTATCTGTGTTCTAGTCATTTTTTGGTAATATTGGGAATATTTTAGAAAAACAACTGATCGGTGCTTTTTAGAATAAACTTTCTGGAGTGGGGTAGAATATTGATATTGAGATGAATAAAAAACAATAAGCGATATACACATTGGCACTCTAAGATTGATCAAAGAAACAAGACAACATTTATGAAAAATATATTTTTGTATGTTCTTGCATTTATCACATTATAAGAATTTGTTAGGAATTAATTTGAAGGATTATTACATAAGAAGCATCTTTCTCTTTGTCGTGTAGCCTAAGTAGAAGTACTCAGTTTCATTTGATACAAGTGCATTTGGAAATAAGAGTTGACTGCCTGAGAAATAATTGATTTACAACCTTATTGTTCCTTTATTATTGTTTTATGATTTTATGAAAACGAATATAACAATAGGCGCATCGTAATTGGAGATAATGAGATAAGAATATACACTTCAAAAAATGTTATGTATAAAAATAGAAAAACCGAACAACAATATGGAATGAAGTAAAGAAAGAGAGAAAAAGAAAAGAAAAATAATGATAAAAATAAGAAATGAGAAAAGAGGAAAAATAGAGAGAGAAGAAAAATATATCATGTATGCTCAAATGTATTGAAACTCTTTTCAATGTGATGAAGTTAATCATTAATGGCGGAGAACATAGGTTAGAAGTTGCCAGAATTAACAAGAAATATCGCTCTAGTGGTCACTTAGGGTCAAGGACACTGAAAAAGGATATGTAATTTAAGCAGCACAATGTCGAACCCACAGTGACCCAGTAGAAGGCAGTATGCCGAAACACGTCGGTCTTGATTCTTAACGAGAAGGACTATGGAATGCTAATTGTTTTTGCCGAAAATAAAATAGGAACTGTAAAACTGACCTGAACAGTGGACTGGTGTTTGTTTGAATGTGCCGCCGGATCGGATGTTCAGGCGAAAGAACATCAATGGAGGAATATATATATGTGTATATATATATATATATGCAAAACAAAACTCTCCCCTGTTTGAAGAGCACTCCAGGCGCAGACGTAGTGAAAGCAGCCAGCATTTCTTTATTCAGAATGGATTTAAAAGCCTAACGCGTTTCGGAGTAAGAACTCCTTGCTCACAGGCATCTCCATGGGCTGCGCAGTATTTAAGAAGACATTGTCCCAGCATGCTCTTTTCACAGGTGAGTTCATTATATTGCATGCTGGGATGTATAGTACTTCAGTTCGAAATGCCTTCATTTTCAAAGTTTAGTCCCTTAGTAGGTTCTGCACCTGCCACACACTATTTATTGATTGTGTCATTTGCCCTCCAGTGGGCCTCTGAAATCAGGAAAGCTGGAAATTTGGCATGTCTGTTCCTCCCATACAGACTCGAAAGTTCCGTGTCCGTGGCCCCTATTTCAGGGTGGTGCCTCTTCACGGCTGGATTGCCGTAATAAGATGCAAAACAAAACTCTCCCCTGTTTGAAGAGCACTCCAGGCGCAGACGTAGTGAAAGCAGCCAGCATTTCTTTATTCAGAATGGATTTAAAAGCCTAACGCGTTTCGGAGTAAGAACTCCTTGCTCACAGGCATCTCCATGGGCTGCGCAGTATTTAAGAAGACATTGTCCCAGCATGCTCTTTTCACAGGTGAGTTCATTATATTGCATGCTGGGATGTATAGTACTTCAGTTCGAAATGCCTTCATTTTCAAAGTTTAGTCCCTTAGTAGGTTCTGCGCCTGCCACACGCTATTTATTGATTGTGTCATTTGCCCTCCTCTGAAATCAGGAAAGCTGGAAATCCATTCTGAATAAAGAAATGCTGGCTGCTTTCACTACGTCTGCGCCTGGAGTGCTCTTCACACAGGGGAGAGTTTTGTTTTGCATATATATATATATATATATATATTCAAACTGCAGCCGCTCCTTCCGGACCGCTGGGACCCATAGAGAGTGGCGCGCACACCGGCGGAGCACACCGGTAATCCAATTTCCTACAGTTGCAAAGTCAGCGCGCTCTCAGTAACACACACGACTCCGTATAGATGCCCAAACACCGTTTAATCCACAACGCGTTTCGGTTCCAAAGAACCTTGATCACGTGAATTTTACACCAAATCAGAGGGACTCAAATAGTACATAGTATAAACAGTGAAAAAGGACAAGTGAGCAATAATCATAGCGGACATGTTGGAATGGCACAGAAGTCCTGAAAAGTATACAAAACTTAATACAGTCGAGTTTAAAAATATGTACATCTATGTGTCACATGTTAAATCCATTTTACATAGTGTATGAGAAAACAAAAATCATTGTGCCAGAACGAGCCCTAGGTATCAGTACCTGTTATCAGCGCCAAGTAATGATCGGCGTGTAAACAAAACTTTATTGCTGCCCTAATTGCAGACAAAAAGTAAAAATAAATATACATAATGTTACTGCATATTAAATGAATGCTAATCCATGTTTTGCACATTCAAATTGGAGTTTTCGGGCACTTGCCCGTTATGTGATCAGTAGTGTTGTCTTTGCCTAGGACACTTGTCCATGATAATGTGCCTATGAATCTTGGCATTTACGAGTTAGCACTGTTACATGGCACAAATTGTTTTGATGGGGCTGCGGTGTCAGAAGGAGGATGTTGTCCACTTGGATTAGCATTCATTTAATATGCAGTAACATTATGTATATTTATTTTTACTTTTTGTCTGCAATTAGGGCAGCAATAAAGTTTTGTTTACACGCCGATCATTACTTGGCGCTGATAACAGGTACTGATACCTAGGGCTCGTTCTGGCACAATGATTTTTGTTTTCTCATACACTATGTAAAATGGATTTAACATGTGACACATAGATGTACATATTTTTAAACTCGACTGTATTAAGTTTTGTATACTTTTCAGGACTTCTGTGCCATTCCAACATGTCCGCTATGATTATTGCTCACTTGTCCTTTTTCACTGTTTATACTATGTACTATTTGAGTCCCTCTGATTTGGTGTAAAATTCACGTGATCAAGGTTCTTTGGAACCGAAACGCGTTGTGGATTAAACGGTGTTTGGGCATCTATACGGAGTCGTGTGTGTTACTGAGAGCGCGCTGACTTTGCAACTGTAGGAGATATATATATATATATATATATATATATATATATATATTCACTGAAAAAACCATAGGTTTTAGGGAAAGTTATAGTTAGTTGGACATTTCACTCGTACAAAACCATAGAAATTCCCCGTTATAGTTAGTTCAGCTAACTATAACTCGCGCCCCGCAATGCACTGCTGATGACGTCACATATTACATCACTCATGACATGGTCAGTGACATCACTGATGACATCTGAAATGACATCACTGATGACATCATCCAGTGACTGTGTGTTTCTGTAAAGTTTAAATATGTTTAATATATATAGGAAAAGGCGTATTGAAGAACGAGTGGGTGTATAAGTGTCTGAGTGGATGATTTAGTAGGTGCGTGACTGAGTCTATAAGTGAGTGATTAAACGTATCTTACTGAATGCATGCAAGAGAAGTGCAGAAAGAGGCAAGAGAGGTGCAGAAGGAAGAGAGTGAGGTGCAGAAAGAGGCAAGTGAGGTGCAGCAAGAGGCAAGAGAGGTACAGAAACAAGCAAGAGAAGTGCCGAAAGAGGCAAGAGAATTGCTGAAAGAAGCAACAGAGGTGTGGAAAGAAGAAAGAGAAGTGCAGAAAGAGGCAAGAGAGGTGCAGAAAATGGCAAGACAACAGCAGAAAGAGGCAAGAGGGATGCAAAAAAGGGAAGAAGGGTGCAGAAAGAAGCAAGAGAGGTACAGAAAGAAGTAAGAGAGGTGCAAAAAGAGGAAAGACGAGTGCAGAAAGAGACAACAGGGGTACAGAAAGAGACAACAGGGGTGCAGAAAGAAGCAAGAGAAGTGCAGAAAGAGGCAATAGAAGTGCAGAAAGAGGAGAGAGAAGTGCAGAAAGAAGCAAAAGAGGTGCACAAAGAGGCAAGAGGGGTGCAGAAAGAGGCAAGAACAGTGCAGAAAGAACCAAGAGATGTGCAGAATGAGGCAAGAGAGATGCAGAAAGAGGCAAGAGATGTGCAGAAAAAGGAAGAAGGGTGCAGAAAGAAGCAAGAGAAGTGCAGAAAGAGGCAAGTGAGGTATAGAAGGAGGGAAAGAGAACTGGAGAAAGAGGAAGGAGAGTTGCAGAAACAGGCAAAATGGGTGCAGAAAGAGGGAACAGGTGTGCAGACAGAGGCAAGAGAGGTGCGGGAAGAGGGGTACAGAAAGAGGCAAGAGGGAGGCAGAAATTTGCAACAGAAGTGCACAAACAAGCAAGAGCAGTGCAGAAAGAACCAACAGAGGTGCAGAAAGAGGCAAGAGGGGTACAGAAAGAGGCAAGAAAAGTGCAGAAAGAAGCAAAAGAGGTGCAGAAAGAGGCAAGAGAACTGCAGAAAAAGGCAAGAGAGGTGCAGAAAGAGGCAGGAGAGGTGCACAAAGAGGCAAAAGGGGTACAGAAAGAGGCAAGAGGGATGCAGAAAGAAGCAACAGAGGTGCTTAAAGAGGCAAGAGGGGTGCGGAAAGAGAAGTGCAGAAAGAAGCAACAGAGGTGCCGAAAGAGGCAAGAGAGGTGCAGAACCAGGCAAGAAAGGTACAGAAAGAGGGAACAGGGGTGCAGAAAGAGGTAAGAGGGATACATAAATTTGTAAGAGAGATGCCGAAAGAAGCAGGAGCAGTGCAGAAAGAAGCAAGAGAATTGCAGAAAGAAGCAAGAGAGGTGGAGAAATAGGGAAGAGGGGTGCAGAAAGAGGCATGAGGGATGCAGAAATGTACAAAAGAGGTGCTGAAAGAAGCAAGAGCAGTGCAGAAAGAACCAACAGAGGTGGATAAAGAGGCAAGAGGGGTGCAGAAATAGGTAGGAGAGGTGCACAAAGAGGCAAGAGAGGTATAGAAAGAGGCAAGATAAGTATAGAAAGAGGCAAGATAAGTGTAGAAAGAGGCAAGAGAAGTGCAGAAAGAGGCACTTGAGGTGCAGAAAGAGGCAAGAGAGGTACAGAAAGAGGCTTGAGAAGTGCAGAAAGAGGCAAGAGAAGTGCAGAAAGAGGCAAGAGAGGTGCAGAAGGAAGAGAGTGAGGTGCAGAAAGAGGCAAGTGAGGTGCAGAAAGAGGCAAGAGAGGTACAGAAAGAGGCAAGGGAAGTGCAGAAACAGGCAAGAGAAATGCACAAAGAGGCAAGAGAGGAGCAGAAAGAGGCAAGAGAGGTATAGAAAGAAGCAAGAGAAGTGCAGAAAGAGGCAAGTGAGGTGCAGAAAGAGGCAAGAGAGTGCAGAAAGAGGCAGGAGAGGTATAGAAAGAAGCAAGAGAAGTGCAGAAAGAGGAAAGTGAGGTGCAGAAAGAGGCAAGAGATCTGCAGAAAAAAGCAACAGAGGTGCTGAAAGAGGCAAGTGAGGTGCAGAAAGGGGCAAGAGAAGTGCAGAAAGGCAAGTGAAGTGCAGAAAGAAGACAGTGAGGTACAGAAAGAGGAAGAAAGGTGCAGAAAGAAGCAAGAGAAATGTAGAAAGAGGCAAGAGAGGCACAGAAAGAAGAGAGGTTTGTTCACCATTAGTACCAATTTAACACCCACATTTAGCAATAAGTAACACATGAACATTCCAGCTTTGCAAAGGGCCTTCCACCATGCTATAACACGTGACACTGCATTTTTGGGAACATTTGAGCCGTTTGAGCTAGAAACAAGGCTTTTTTGTTCAAATCTGCGGATTAGGTAGCAGATGATGGAATATTTGGCAAATGCGGGAAATGTTTAATTATGTGAAAATTGGTGCAGCCGAACAGTCACATAATTCCAGTGGCGCTACTCATACCTCCGACTAGGTCCAGAAGTGCTCCTCAGTGGTTCCTTTTTTTTTGTGTCTCATTGAGTTTATAGTTTAGCTTCTATGGAAACTATGAAGACTAAACCTGAGGTTACCACTCCACAACACAGACTACAAACCACATAATTACTCTCCAAAACACAGAATCCCACTCCACATAATTCCTATACACTAAATACCACATACTTTCTATTCACATAATTTCACTGCACAACATACCACATAATTCCACTACACACAACATACATCCACTCTACACCAAAAAATAGTAGTAAAAATCTTTTACATTTACAACGCCAATAGCTCTAACTCTCGCAAATACGAGACCTATTACATTACAAATGCTTCTTTAATTGGTAGTCGCGTTTGCAGAGTGGTGCAGAAAGGGTGCTTGGCCTCCGACCAGCGCTCAGGAATTCTGCTGCGTAGGACTTACAGGAGGTACCAGGAGGGCTTCTTGGCCCCCAAAGTCCCTCAGGAGTAAAGTGGACTTCATCCCCCAACCAGTACTGTGCCAGAAGGCGCGTTTGCAGAGTGGTGGAGAAAGGGGACGTGGCCTCCGAAGACCTCTTAGCAATCCCACTGTGTGGGACTTACTGGAGGTAACAGGAGGGGTAGTTGGCCTCCAAGGACATCCATGGGGCCAACTACCCCTCCTATTACCTCCAGTAAACCCCACACAGTGGGATTGCTGAGAGGTGGACACAGGCCACACCCCCTTTCTCCACCACTCTGCAAACGCACCTCCTGGCGTGCTCTTGGTTGGGGATGAACTCCCCTTTCCTCCTGATGGTCGCTGGGGGCCAACTAGCCCTCCTGTTACCTCCAGCAAGCCCCATACAGCTGGTTTGCTGCGAGTGCTCAAACGCCATGCCCCCTTTTTACACCACTCTGCAAACGCGGCTCCTGGCGCACTGCTGCTCGGGGGATGAAGTCCACTTTAGTTCTGAGGTCCTCAGGACTCAAGAGGACCTCATCGCCCCACGAGCAATGCGCCAAGAGGCACGTTTGCAGAGTGGTATAAAAAGGGGCGTGGACCCATCGGACCATCTCAGCAATCCCACTGTGTGGGGCTTACTGGAGGTACCTGGTGGGTTAGTTGGCCCCTAAGGACCCATAAGACTCTAGGGGACTTCATCCCCCAACCCAAAACGCGCCAGGAGGCTTGTTTGCAGAGTGGTGCAGGGAGGGGGCGGGCCACCGGCGAGATGCCGGTTTCTGTTTTCTTTTTCTTTTTTAGAAGGGGGGCTGTGTGGCCCCCCTTCTCTTAATATTTTTTGGGCCCTGGGGACCCCATCCCCCAGGGCTTGAGCCATATTAATTTGTTTTTTAATTAAAAAACGGGAAGGGGGCCGCACGGCCCCCCTCCCGAGGTCGATTACGGGCCCCGGGGACCCCATCCCCTGGGGCTTTGCCTCTTTTCCCCATTTTTTTTTTAATGGGGGGGCGCGTGGCCCCCCTCCCGGGTCACTTTTGGCTTTGGGGACCCCATCCCACGGGGCTTGGCCAATCCTTTTTATATTTTTTTATTTTCCCGGGAGGGGGGCTGCGTGGCCCTGCTCCCCTGGGCCACTTCTGGCCCCGGGGACCCCATCCCCTGGGGCCTGGCCAGCCTTTTTGGGGGAGGGGGCCACGTGGCCCCTCCTGATGCCAATAATGGCCCCGGGGACCCCATCCCCGGGGCCTGGCCTTATTTATTTATTTGAAATTACAAAAGGGAGGGGGCCATGTGGCCCCCCTTCCCTGGGCCACTGCTGGCCCCGGGGACCCCATCCCTCGGGCCTGGCCTCAGCATTGCGGACCGCGGGGGGAGCCCCAATGCCCCCATGGTCCCTGCCAGCTCCCCGCCTCCTGCAAGAGCCGGCATTGCTTTTGGGCAAGGGGAGCTGCTAACATGCAGCTCCCCCTTGTCCAAAAGCAATTCTGCTTTACTTCTTGGAAGCGAGAGCAGGTTTCCTGCACTCGCTTCCGAGAAGCATAGCAGTGTTTGCTATGGCAGGGCAGGAGCCGTGCTCCCCCCTGCCATAGAAAATGGCAATGTCCCAGGGGTGGGTACCCCGGTACATTGCAGGAGCCGGCCCTGGGGGGTGGTGGTCCTCAGGGCCATGAAGGGCTCCAGGGGGAGCCACGTGGCCCCCTCCCAATGTAAACATAGCCCCGGGGAGGTGGTGGTCCCCGGGGCCGGGGGTCTGCTATGGACCCCCATATTTAATTCACTGAATGCCCCGAGGAGGTGGTCCCCAGGGCTTGGGGGGCCTGCGAGGCCCCCCACACATGACACCAATGCCCCGGGGAGGTGGTGGTCCCCGGGCAGCGTGGGGGGCAGGAGCCCCCCCACGCCTTTAATTTTTTTTAAAAAGCCCCAGGGAGGTGGCGGTCCCCGGGGCTGCGTGGGAGGGCAAGAGCCCCCCCACGCTTTTTGTTTATTTTTAAATAATAAAGCCCCGGGGAGGTGGAAGTCCCCGGGGCTGCGGGGGGCGGTGAGCCCCCCGCATTTGAATAAGGATCACCCCGGGGAGGTGGCATCCCTGGGGCTGCGGGGGCCCGTGCAGCCCCACATACATTATAAACATTGCCCCCGGGACCTTGCCCACCTGGGAGCTTATAGAAAACGAAGCGCGGGAGCCTGCACTTCATTTTTATTTTACTTTTTCAACCGGATTTGCGCACCCAGTGCGAATTCGGACCATTGTTTTTTTTTAAAAATGGTTTTTTTTGCCCTGGGGGTCCTTGTGGGACCCCCTGAACAGGCCTAGGGAGTCAGGGTGTTTCTACCCTGCTCCCTTTTCTTGATTTTTACCTTTTTTTCTACTGTTTTCTTGTGACTCAGTTACCGAGTCACAAGATGGCTGCCAACACATACTGGTTTGGAGTGTTGGCAGCCAATCAGAATGAAGCTCGTGCTCGGGAGGGTTCGCGAATCCTCCTCGGTGCTCAGATATCAATATTTTTATTTTTTGAATTTCTTAGCAATTACTGAACGGATTTATACCATTTAAAAAAAAAGGTCACTTTCTGAACCAAGGGCTACCTTTTTGCCAAATTTGGTGTAATTCCGTTCTGCAGTTCAGGCTGTAGCCGTGTCTAAAGTTCCTATGGAAATTAACATGGGGAAAACGCGTTTTGGGACCCCCATTTTTTCTCGGCCCCTGCTTGACGAATCACCCCGAAACCCTCAAGACAGAAGCTGACCTGAGCAAATCATTAGTTTTGAAAATTTCGCGAAGATTCGTCAAACGGCGCCAAAGATATTGGCAAAAGAAAAAACGCTTTTTGAATAGAAACAAGGTCCTAACTATAACTACCTACTGGCGACCGCCAGTAGGTAATATATATATTACCTACTGGCTGCCACCAGTAGGGAGTTATAGTTAGAACCTAGTTTCCATAGGAAAAGCATTTTTTGACTTGGCTATAACTTTTGCTGCGTTGTTTGACCAATCTGCATGATATTTTGCCAAAAAAGTGTCACAGTGGGTACTATTGATTGGGAAAGTTTGGGGGTGGTTCGTGCAGTGGGGATCGAGAATTTGGGGTGCAAAATAAGGTTGCGTTTGTAATGTTAATTCCCATAGGAACCTTTAGCCACCTATACAGCCCAAACTGCTGAACGGACTTACATCAAATTTGGCAGAGAGGTAGATGTCAGTTCAAGGAAGTACCTTTTTGCTTATTTGGTGTAAATCAGTTCAGTAGGTTTTGAGAAACTTAAGTTTAAAATTATAGTGATATCTCTGGCCGCGGATATTTTGCAAAGTTTTGCGATGATTCGCGAATGCACGCGCCAATGGGAATGCTCTGATTGGCTGGACGGAATCTGAACAGAATGTTGCGGCCGCCATTTTATTGCTCGGGAACGGTTCCCAGGGCCGAAAATGGTGTGAAAGCCCACATAAGGGGTCAGGGTGGAGATACTCTGACCCCATGGTTGAGAAATGTAAGTGTTAGTGTCAGAAGTTATATGCCCAAAAATGATTTTTTTAATCACGCACGATATTCGTGACAAAGCCACAACCGCCAGCGCCCCCCCCCTGTGTACCATCACGGGGACATTGCGACTATCAACGTCATCGTGAATATTGGTGAAAATATTTTATTAATATATCAATGAATCATTAGTATGCATTGGTATAGAGATTTTACTAAATGTTTTTATAGAGTTATTTATATAGTGAGTTATCTATGTGATAGTTAAATTTAAGTATATAGTTATAATTTTTTAATGTGGTGGTAAATATAGAATTCCTACTTTTGATTTCCGCTTTCGCGATGTACCCGTGGGGATCGTGATGACCGACGTCATTGCGATCTCCGGTCTTACAGCAAAAACGGAAAATAGGTTTTGGAGATGGCTGTTCTAGAAATACAGTAGAAAGACATGAGTTTGAAGTGTACAATAATAAACCTCTAGTGTGTAGAATACTGTAATGTGCGTGCATAAATGTGTTTTCACTTTATGGGACAGGCACGATCGTTGCGGTTCACGACGTCATTGCGACGCCCCAAAAATCGCGAAAATGGGAAATTGGTCTGAAAGATGGTTTTTAAAGAAACTTAGTACAAAAATATGAGTTTAAACATGCTTTGAAAGAAGTATGTATATGGCAATGTGAGGAGGGCAATGTACAGAATGGATTTTTGGATGTGTTGGTAGCCATTGAATGTCTGCTTTTCTTTTCCGTTTTTGTGACATGTCCGCGGGAATCGCGATGTCATCACGAAGATCTCCAAAAACTAAAGGAAACAAAAAACCTTTAGAAAAGAAACTTCACAATATTTTGGGTACTAGAATTGCTCAGACAAGAGCCGTTGCATTCGTTGTGTGTATTTGGCTGCTATCCATAAGACCGTATGCACAGCTTCAGGTTACTTAGAAACACCCTGTTGCCTTCATCTGTAAAGTGCACTCCATCATTTCTATAAATTCCATGCATGTCAAAACGCATATTGTTGTTATAGATACACCCCATGCGATAGTCTCTGAGGACTTCAGAAATAGTTTTATTAACATCTTTTCTGGCTTTGGCAATCTGCGGAAAAATTTATTTGACCACTTCCATTTCTGTCTTTGGCATATATTAGTGTACACCAAGACAGTGTGAGGGAAAAGCAATATCAGTTCTGCAAAGGTTTCTTTCACTAGGATTTCCAGCGCTACCCCAGTCAATGTGCCTAGGTCATTGCCACCACAGTGCACAATCATGAGGTGAGGAGCTTGGGAATCCACAATGGATGTAACCAAAGCCAGCAACTGATAAATCTTTAACCCTTTCTGGCCAAACCAAGTAATCTGCACATTTGGCAAACCAGTTCCTGTCAATACCTCTCTTTTTTTGAGCCTCTTTAGCCCAATAGATATAGCTGTGGCCCACAATCCATACTCTAAGCATTTTGAAGTGAAGGAGCAATAGTAGTCAGGAGAAGGCTGGAGCTGAATAAGGTAGTTTTCTAAAGGAAAATAAGTTAAAATGGAGGTGTTTTAAAAAAATAAAATAAAAATATATATATATATATTTCATTGGATGCTATCAGCATGAAAGTGAATAAAATTAGGTAGTGTGTTGGATGGCTCAGGAAGAAGTCTTATTATTGGCTGTTGTTTAAAAAAGAAATGTAATACAGACATTGATATGTTTTTGAATCTGTGGAGTAAACCACACCTGCTGTATCTCATTTGGAAGTAGCATGTTCCTTCTAGAATGTGATGTGAACTTGTGACCTACTGGTTCCACTGGGTTGCTAGGTACACTGAGCTCATCCCTCTGCGTATGCGCCTCCTGGCATAGTACTAGTTGGGGGGATGAAGTCTCCTTGGCTATTGAGGGTATTTGCGGGCCAAGTATCCCTTTTGTTACCTCTAGCAAGTTCTACAGAGTCAGTTTGCTAAGAGGTCTTCGGAGGCCACACCCTCTTTCTGCACCAGTCTGCAAACACATCTCCTGGCATACTACTGGTTGGAGAATAAAGTTGTCTTGGATGCTAAAGGACGTTGGGGACCAAGAAGCCCTCCTGGTACTTTCTATAAGATTTCTGAGAGCTGGTCAGAGGCCCGCCCCTTTTCCAGACCATTCTGCAAAGACCATTGCTACTTAAAAAAACATGAAAATTCACTGAAAAAAAACAAAGGTTACAGGACTGTTATAGTTAGGAAATAGTATTAAAAAAACCTTAGATATTCACTGAAAAAAATCAAAGGTTACAGGGATGTTATTGTTAGGCTGACATTTCGTGCATTGCGGGGGCGTGAGTTATAGTTAGCTCAACTAACTATAACAGCCAAATTTCTCTGGGTTTGTACAAGTGAAATGCCCAACTAACTATAACGTCCCTGAAACCTTTGGTTTTTTCAGTGAATTTCTATGGTTTTTTAAATGCTAAATTCTAACTATAACGTCCCTGAAACCTATGGTTTTTTTCTGTGAATTTCTATGGTTTTTTAAATGATCATTTCTAACTATAACGGCCCTGAAACCTATGGTTTTTTCAGTGAATTTCTAAGGTTTTTTAAATGCTAATTTCTAACTATGCCTACAGAGGTAGGACATGTGCAGAAAGAGGAAGAAAGGCGCAGAAAGAAGCAAGAGAAATGCAGAAAGAGGCAACAGAAGTCCAGTAAGAGGAAGAAAGGTACAGAAAGAAGCAAGAGAAATGCAGAGAGAGGCAACAAAAGTACAGAAAGAGGAAGAAAGGTGAAGAAAGAAGTAAGAGATGTGCAGAAAGAACCAACAGAGGTGCAGAAAGAGGCCTACTTTGACTGTACCTTACAACAGACTCATACAAAGCACCCTAATCACTAATCCTTCTCCAAAGATGTCTTAAACCTCACCTTTCTCTTGAAGGTTCACTATTAATCGACTGCTCAGAATGTTAGGCCTGCCAAATATAAAACAGCAATCCTAAGCATATCACTGTTGTAAGTCTGACCAAGTTTGTGAAGGTATGCATGCGTGTCTATGCTTTTACCTAGTGACATATTAAATGAAAATAAACATACAAACACTTGAATACCTGTGTTTCAAACAGCATACTCTGTAAATGTGTGTAAAAAAAGGTGTATGCATTTCTTTCTGCTCATAATACAGGGCACATATATTTGAGGGGCTCTCTAACACATATATACATAAGACATGTCTGCCTGTGCAACCAAATGACAGAGCAGAACTAAGAAGACTTGACCACCTATAAGAAAAGCTACCCGCTTTTTAAGCTACCATCTTCAGATGCATAACACATGCAAGAATACATGTGCAAGTAGACATATACCTCAGTCACGAGAGCACGCAGACCTTTAAACTTGACAGCTTGCACTTCCCATTTGAATATAGAAACAGGTGAGAGAAGTACAGGAAGGAGCAAGAGTATTGCAGAAAAAAACAAGAGAAGTGAAGAAAGAGTAAGAAATGTACAGAAAGAGGCAAGAGAAGTGCAGAAAGAGGCAAGAGAGAATAGAAAGAGGCAAGAGAGGAGCAGAAAGAGGTAAGTGAGGTACAGAAAGAGGCAAGAGAAGTACAGAAAGAGGCAAGATAAGTGCAGAAAGAGGCAAGAGAGGTACAGAAAGAAGCAACAGAGGTGCAGAAAGAGGCAATAGTGGTGCAGAAAGAGGCAAGAGGGGAACAGAAAGAAGCAAGAGGGGTGCAGAAAGAGGCAAGAGGGGTACAGAAAGAAGCAAGAGAAGTGATGAAATAGACAAAAGAGTTGCGGAAAGAAAAGTGCAGAAAGAGGCAAGAGAAGTGCTGGAAGAAGCAACAGAGGTGCAAAAAGAGGCAAGAGAGGTGCAGAAAGAGGTAAGAGGGGTGTTGAAATAGGCAAGAGGGTTGCAGAAAGAAGCAAGAGGGGTACAGAAAGAGGCAAGAGGGGTACAGAAAGAAGCAAGAGAAGTGATGAAATAGACAAGAGAGTTGCAAGAACAGGCAAAAAAGTGCAGAAACAGGCAAGAGAAGTGCTGAAAGAAGCAACAGAGGCGCAGAGAGAAGCAAGAGAAGTGATAAAACAGACAAGAGAGTTGCAGAAAGAAACAAGAAAGGCGCAGAAAAACAGAAGAGAAGTGCAGAAATAGGCAAGACAGGTGCAGAAAGAGGCAGGAGAAGTGCAGAAAGAGGGAAGAGGGGTGCAGAAAGAGGCACGAGGGGTGCAGAAAGAAGCAAGAAAGGTGCAGAAAGAAACAAAAGAAGTGCAGAAAGAAGCGGCAAGAGAAGTGCAGAAAGAGGCAAGAGAAGTGCAGAAAGAGGCAAGAGAGGTACAGAAAGAAGCAACGGAGGTGCAGAAGGAGACAACAGAACTGCAGAAAGAGGCAAGAGAGTTGCAGAAACAGGCAAGAGAGTTGCAGAAAAAGGGAACAGGGGTGCAGAAAGAGGCAAGGGAGGTGCAGAAAGAGGGAAGAAGGGTGCAGAAAGAAGTAAGAGGAGTGCAGAAAGAAGCAACAGAGATGCAGAAAGAGGCAAGAGGGAGGCAGAAAGAGGCAAGAGAAGTACAGAACGAAGCAAGAGAAGTGCAGAAAGAAGCAACAGAGATGCAGAAAGAGGCAAGAGGGAGGCAGAAAGAGGCAAGAGAAGTACAGAACGAAGCAACATAGGTGCAATAAGAGCAAGGGAGGTGCAGAAAGAGGCAAGAGGGAGGCAGAAAGAGGCAAGAGAAGTGCAGAAAGAAGCAACAGATGTACAATAAGAGGCAAGAGGGGTGCAGAAAGAGAGAAGAGGGATGCAGAAAGAAGCAAGAGGGGTGCAGAAAGAGGCAAGAGGAGTGCAGAAAGAGGCAAGAGGGTGCAGAAAGAAGCAACAGAGGAGCAGAAAGAAGCAAGGGAAGTGATGAAAGAGACAAGAGAGTTGCAGAAACAGGCAAAAGAAGTGCAGAAAGAGGCAAGAGAAGTGCTGAAAGAAGCAACAGAGGTGCAAAAAGAAGCAAGAGAAGTGATAAAACAGACAAGAGAGTTGCAGAAAGAAACAAGAAAGGCGCAGAAAAAAGGAAGAAAAGTGCAGAAAGAGGCAAGACAGGTGCAGAAAGAGGCAGGAGAGGTGCAGAAAGAGGCAAGTGAGGTTCAGACAGAGGTAAGAGGGATGCAGAAAGAGAGAAGAGATGTGCAGAAAAAGGGAAAAGAAGTACAGAAAGAGGGAAGAGATGTGCAGAAAGAGGGAAGGGGGTACAGAAAGAGGCAAGAGGGGTGCAGAAAGAAGCAACAGAGGTGCAGAAAGAGGCAAGAGAAGTGCAGAAAAAACAACAGTGGTACAGAAAGAGGCAAGAGAAGTGCAAAAAGAGGCAAGAGAGGTGCAGAAAGACACAAGAGAGGAGCAGAAAGAGGCAAGAGAGGAGCAGAAATAGGGAAGTGAGGTGCAGAAAGAGGCAAGAGAAATACAGAAAGAGGCAAGAGAAGTGCAGTAAGAGGCAAGAGAGGTACAGAAAGAACAAACAGAGGTGCAGAAGGAGACAAGAGAACTGCAGAAAGAGGCAAGAGAGTTGCAGAAACAGGCAAGAGAGGTGCAGAAAAAGGGAACAGGGATGCAGAAATAGGCAAGAGAGGTGCAGAAAGAGGGAAGAAGGGTGCAGAAAGAGGCAAGAGGAGTGCAGAAAGAAGCAACAGAAGTGCAGAAAGAAGCAAGAGAAGTGCAGAAAGAAGCAACAGAGGTGCAGAAAGAGGCAAGAGAGGTAGAGAAAGAGTCAAGAGAAGTGCAGGAAGAAGCAACAGAGGTGCATAAAGAGGCAAGAGAGGTGCAGAAAGATGGAAGAGGGATACAGAAAGAGGCAAGAGGGGTGCAGAAAGAAGCAACAGTGGTGCAGAAAGAAGCAAGAGAAGTGATGAAATAGACAAGAGAGTTGCAAGAACAGGCAAAAAAGTGCAGAAACAGGCAAGAGAAGTGCTGAAAGAAGCAACAGAGGCGCAGAGAGAAGCAAGAGAAGTGATAAAACAGACAAGAGAGTTGCAGAAAGAAACAAGAAAGGCGCAGAAAAACAGAAGAGAAGTGCAGAAATAGGCAAGACAGGTGCAGAAAGAGGCAGGAGAAGTGCAGAAAGAGGGAAGAGGGGTGCAGAAAGAGGCACGAGGGGTGCAGAAAGAAGCAAGAAAGGTGCAGAAAGAAACAAAAGAAGTGCAGAAAGAAGCGGCAAGAGAAGTGCAGAAAGAGGCAAGAGAAGTGCAGAAAGAGGCAAGAGAGGTACAGAAAGAAGCAACGGAGGTGCAGAAGGAGACAACAGAACTGCAGAAAGAGGCAAGAGAGTTGCAGAAACAGGCAAGAGAGTTGCAGAAAAAGGGAACAGGGGTGCAGAAAGAGGCAAGGGAGGTGCAGAAAGAGGGAAGAAGGGTGCAGAAAGAAGTAAGAGGAGTGCAGAAAGAAGCAACAGAGATGCAGAAAGAGGCAAGAGGGAGGCAGAAAGAGGCAAGAGAAGTACAGAACGAAGCAAGAGAAGTGCAGAAAGAAGCAACAGAGATGCAGAAAGAGGCAAGAGGGAGGCAGAAAGAGGCAAGAGAAGTACAGAACGAAGCAACATAGGTGCAATAAGAGCAAGGGAGGTGCAGAAAGAGGCAAGAGGGAGGCAGAAAGAGGCAAGAGAAGTGCAGAAAGAAGCAACAGATGTACAATAAGAGGCAAGAGGGTGCAGAAAGAGAGAAGAGGGATGCAGAAAGAAGCAAGAGGGGTGCAGAAAGAGGCAAGAGGAGTGCAGAAAGAGGCAAGAGGGGTGCAGAAAGAAGCAACAGAGGAGCAGAAAGAAGCAAGGGAAGTGATGAAAGAGACAAGAGAGTTGCAGAAACAGGCAAAAGAAGTGCAGAAAGAGGCAAGAGAAGTGCTGAAAGAAGCAACAGAGGTGCAAAAAGAAGCAAGAGAAGTGATAAAACAGACAAGAGAGTTGCAGAAAGAAACAAGAAAGGCGCAGAAAAAAGGAAGAAAAGTGCAGAAAGAGGCAAGACAGGTGCAGAAAGAGGCAGGAGAGGTGCAGAAAGAGGCAAGTGAGGTTCAGACAGAGGTAAGAGGGATGCAGAAAGAGAGAAGAGATGTGCAGAAAAAGGGAAAAGAAGTACAGAAAGAGGGAAGAGATGTGCAGAAAGAGGGAAGGGGGTACAGAAAGAGGCAAGAGGGGTGCAGAAAGAAGCAACAGAGGTGCAGAAAGAGGCAAGAGAAGTGCAGAAAAAACAACAGTGGTACAGAAAGAGGCAAGAGAAGTGCAAAAAGAGGCAAGAGAGGTGCAGAAAGACACAAGAGAGGAGCAGAAAGAGGCAAGAGAGGAGCAGAAATAGGGAAGTGAGGTGCAGAAAGAGGCAAGAGAAATACAGAAAGAGGCAAGAGAAGTGCAGTAAGAGGCAAGAGAGGTACAGAAAGAACAAACAGAGGTGCAGAAGGAGACAAGAGAACTGCAGAAAGAGGCAAGAGAGTTGCAGAAACAGGCAAGAGAGGTGCAGAAAAAGGGAACAGGGATGCAGAAATAGGCAAGAGAGGTGCAGAAAGAGGGAAGAAGGGTGCAGAAAGAGGCAAGAGGAGTGCAGAAAGAAGCAACAGAAGTGCAGAAAGAAGCAAGAGAAGTGCAGAAAGAAGCAACAGAGGTGCAGAAAGAGGCAAGAGAGGTAGAGAAAGAGTCAAGAGAAGTGCAGGAAGAAGCAACAGAGGTGCATAAAGAGGCAAGAGAGGTGCAGAAAGATGGAAGAGGGATACAGAAAGAGGCAAGAGGGGTGCAGAAAGAAGCAACAGTGGTGCAGAAAGAAGCAAGAGAAGTGATGAAATAGACAAGAGAGTTGCAAGAACAGGCAAAAAAGTGCAGAAACAGGCAAGAGAAGTGCTGAAAGAAGCAACAGAGGCGCAGAGAGAAGCAAGAGAAGTGATAAAACAGACAAGAGAGTTGCAGAAAGAAACAAGAAAGGCGCAGAAAAACAGAAGAGAAGTGCAGAAATAGGCAAGACAGGTGCAGAAAGAGGCAGGAGAAGTGCAGAAAGAGGGAAGAGGGGTGCAGAAAGAGGCACGAGGGGTGCAGAAAGAAGCAAGAAAGGTGCAGAAAGAAACAAAAGAAGTGCAGAAAGAAGCGGCAAGAGAAGTGCAGAAAGAGGCAAGAGAAGTGCAGAAAGAGGCAAGAGAGGTACAGAAAGAAGCAACGGAGGTGCAGAAGGAGACAACAGAACTGCAGAAAGAGGCAAGAGAGTTGCAGAAACAGGCAAGAGAGTTGCAGAAAAAGGGAACAGGGGTGCAGAAAGAGGCAAGGGAGGTGCAGAAAGAGGGAAGAAGGGTGCAGAAAGAAGTAAGAGGAGTGCAGAAAGAAGCAACAGAGATGCAGAAAGAGGCAAGAGGGAGGCAGAAAGAGGCAAGAGAAGTACAGAACGAAGCAAGAGAAGTGCAGAAAGAAGCAACAGAGATGCAGAAAGAGGCAAGAGGGAGGCAGAAAGAGGCAAGAGAAGTACAGAACGAAGCAACATAGGTGCAATAAGAGCAAGGGAGGTGCAGAAAGAGGCAAGAGGGAGGCAGAAAGAGGCAAGAGAAGTGCAGAAAGAAGCAACAGATGTACAATAAGAGGCAAGAGGGGTGCAGAAAGAGAGAAGAGGGATGCAGAAAGAAGCAAGAGGGGTGCAGAAAGAGGCAAGAGGAGTGCAGAAAGAGGCAAGAGGGGTGCAGAAAGAAGCAACAGAGGAGCAGAAAGAAGCAAGGGAAGTGATGAAAGAGACAAGAGAGTTGCAGAAACAGGCAAAAGAAGTGCAGAAAGAGGCAAGAGAAGTGCTGAAAGAAGCAACAGAGGTGCAAAAAGAAGCAAGAGAAGTGATAAAACAGACAAGAGAGTTGCAGAAAGAAACAAGAAAGGCGCAGAAAAAAGGAAGAAAAGTGCAGAAAGAGGCAAGACAGGTGCAGAAAGAGGCAGGAGAGGTGCAGAAAGAGGCAAGTGAGGTTCAGACAGAGGTAAGAGGGATGCAGAAAGAGAGAAGAGATGTGCAGAAAAAGGGAAAGAAGTACAGAAAGAGGGAAGAGATGTGCAGAAAGAGGGAAGGGGGTACAGAAAGAGGCAAGAGGGGTGCAGAAAGAAGCAACAGAGGTGCAGAAAGAGGCAAGAGAAGTGCAGAAAAAACAACAGTGGTACAGAAAGAGGCAAGAGAAGTGCAAAAGAGGCAAGAGAGGTGCAGAAAGACACAAGAGAGGAGCAGAAAGAGGCAAGAGAGGAGCAGAAATAGGGAAGTGAGGTGCAGAAAGAGGCAAGAGAAATACAGAAAGAGGCAAGAGAAGTGCAGTAAGAGGCAAGAGAGGTACAGAAAGAACAAACAGAGGTGCAGAAGGAGACAAGAGAACTGCAGAAAGAGGCAAGAGAGATGCAGAAACAGGCAAGAGAGGTGCAGAAAAAGGGAACAGGGATGCAGAAATAGGCAAGAGAGGTGCAGAAAGAGGGAAGAAGGGTGCAGAAAGAGGCAAGAGGAGTGCAGAAAGAAGCAACAGAAGTGCAGAAAGAAGCAAGAGAAGTGCAGAAAGAAGCAACAGAGGTGCAGAAAGAAGCAACAGAGGTGCAGAAAGAGGCAAGAGAGGTAGAGAAAGAGTCAAGAGAAGTGCAGGAAGAAGCAACAGAGGTGCATAAAGAGGCAAGAGAGGTGCAGAAAGATGGAAGAGGGATACAGAAAGAGGCAAGAGGGGTGCAGAAAGAAGCAACAGTGGTGCAGAAAGAAGCAAGAGAAGTGATGAAAAAGACAAGAGAGTTGCAGAAACAGGCAAAAGAAGTACAGAAAGAGGCAAGAGAAGTGATGAAAGAAGCAACAGAGGTGCAGAAAGAATCAAGAGAAATGTTAAAACGGACAAGAGAGTTGCAGAAAGAAATAAGAAAGGTGCAGAAAAAAGCAAGAGAAGTGCAGAAAGAAGCAACAGAGATGCAGAAAGAAGCAAGAGGGAGGCAGAAAGAGGCAAGAGAAGTACAGAACGAAGCAACAGAGGTGCAATAAGAGGCAAGGGAGGTGCAGAAAGAGGCAAGAGGGAGGCAGAAAGAGGCAAGAGAAGTGCAGAAAGAAGCAACAGAGGTGCAATAAGAGGCAAGAGAGGTGCAGAAAGAGGGAAGAGAGGTGCAGAAAGAGGCAAGAGGGGTGCAGAAAGAAGCAAGAGGGGTACAGAAAGAGGCAAGAGGGGTACAGAAAGAAGCAACAGATGAGCAAAAAGAAGCAACAGAGGAGCAGAAAGAAGCAAGAGAAGTGATGGAAGAGAAGAGAAATGCAGAAACAGGCAAAAGAAGTGCAGAAAGAGGCAAGAGAAGTGCTGAAAGAAGCAACAGGGGTACAAAAAGAAGCAAGAGAAGTGATAAAACAGACAAGAGAGTTGCAGAAAGAAACAAGAAAGGCGCAGAAAAAAGGAAGAGAAGTGCAGAAAGAGGCAAGACAGGTGCAGAAAGAGGCAGGAGAGGTGCAGAAAGAGGCAAGTGAGATTCAGACAGAGGTAAGAGGGATGCAGAAAGAGAGAAGGGATGTGCAGAAAGACAGAAAAGAAGTACAGAAAGAGGGAAGATATGTACAGAAAGAGGGAAGGGGGTACAGAAAGAGGCAAGAGGGGTACAGAAAGAAGCAACAGAGGTGCAGAAAGAGGCAAGAGAAGTGCAGAAAAAACAACAGTGGTGCAGAAAAAGGCAGGAGAAGTGCAAAAAGAGGCAAGAGAGGTGCAGAAAGACGCAAGAGAGGAGCATAAAGAGGCAAGAGAGGAGCAGAAAGAGGTAAGTGAGGTGCAGAAAGACGCAAGAGAGGAGCATAAAGAGGCAAGAGAGGAGCAGAAAGAGGTAAGTGAGGTGCAGAAAGAGGCAAGAGAAGTACAGAAAGAGACAAGAGAACTGCAGAAAGAGGCAAGAGAGTTGCAGAAACAGGCAAGAGAGGTGCAGAAAAAGGGAACAGGGGTGCAGAAATAGGCAAGAGAGGTGCAGAAAGAGGGAAGAAGGGTGCAGAAAGAGGCAAGAGGAGTGCAGAAAGAAGCAACAGAAGTGCAGAAAGAAGCAAGAGAAGTGCAGAAAGAAGCAACAGAGGTGCAGAAAGAGGCAAGAGAGGTACAGAAAGAGGCAAGAGAAGTGCAGGAAGAAGCAACAGAGGTGTAGAAAGAAGCAAGAGAGGTGCAGAAAGATGGAAGAGGGGTGTAGAAAGAGGCAAGAGGGGTGCAGAAAGAAGCAAGAGGGGTGCAGAAAGAGGCAAGAGGAGTGCAGAAAGAAGCAACAGAGGTGCAGAAAGAAGCAAGAGAAGTGATGACAAAGACAAGAGAGTTGCAGAAACAGGCAAAAGTGCAGAAAGAGGCAAGAGAAGTGATGAAAGAAGCAACAGAGGTGCAGAAAGAATCAAGAGTAATGATAAAACAGACGAGAGTTGCAGAAAGAAACAAGAAAGGTGCAGAAAAAAGGAAGTGAACTGCAGAAAGAGGCAAGACAGGTGCAGAAAAAGGCAGGAGAGGTGTAGAAAGAGGCAAGTAAAGTGCAGACAGAGGCAAGAGGGATGCAGAAAGAGAGAAGAGAAGTGCAGAAAAAGGGAAGAGAAGTACAGAAAGAGGGAAGAGATGTGCAGAAAGAGGGATGGGGTACAGAAAGAGGCAAGAGGGGTGCAGAAAGAAGCAAGAGAGGTGCAGAAAGAGGCAAGAGAAGTGCAGAAAAAAACAGTGGTGCAGAAAGAGGCAAGAGAAGTGCAGAAAGAGGCAAGAGAGGTGCAGAAAGAGGCACAAGATGAGCAGAAAGAGGTAAGTGAGGTGCAGAAAGATGCAAGAGAAGTGCAGAAAGACACAAGAGAAGTGCAGAAAGAGGCAAGAGAGGTACAGAAAGAAGCAACAGAGGTGTAAAAGGAGACAAGAGAACTGGAGAAAGAGGCAAGAAAGTTGCAGAAAGAGGCAAGAGAGGTGCAGAAAAAGGGAAGAAGGGTGCAAAAAGAGGCAAGAGGGATGCAGAAAGAAGCAATAGAGGTGCAGAAAGAAGCAAGAGAAGTGATGAAAGAGACAGAGTTGCAGAAAAAGGCAAAAGAAGTGCAGAAAGAGGCAAGAGAAGTGCTGAAAGAAGCAACAGATGTGCAGAAAGAAGCAAGAGAAGTGATAAAACATACAAGAGAGTTGCAGAAAGAAACAAGAAAGGTGCAGAAAAAAGGAAGAGAAGTGCAGAAAGAGGCAAGACAGGTGCAGAAAGATTCAAGTGAGGTGCAGACAGAGGCAAGAGGGGTACAGAAAGTGAGAAGAGAAATGCAGAAAGAGGAAAGAGATGTGCAGAAAAAGGGAAGGGGGTACAGAAAGAGGCAAGAGAGGTACAGAAAGAAGCAACAGAGGTGCAGAAGGAGACAAGAGAACTGCAGAAAGAGGCAAGAGAGTTGCAGAAGCAAGCAAAAGAAGTGCAGAAAGAGCCAAGAGAAGTGATAAAACAGACAAGAGAGTTGCAGAAAGAAACAAAAAAGACACAGAAAAAAGGAAGAGAAGTGCAGAAAGAGGCAAGACAGGTGCAGAAAGAGGCAGGAGAGGTGCAGAAAGAGGAAAGAGAAGTGCAGAAAGAGGCAAGAGAAGTGCAGAAAGAGGCAAGAGAGGTACAGAAAGAAGCAACAGAGGTGAAGAAAGAGGCAAGAGAAGTGCAGAATGAGGGAAGAAGGATGCAGAAAGAGGCAAGAGGAGTGCGGAAAGAAGCAACAGAAGTGCAGAAAGAAGCAACAGAGGTGCAGAAAGAGGCAAGAGGGGTGCAGAAAGAGGCAAGAGAAGTGCAGAAAGAAGCAACAGAGGTGCAGAAAGAGGCAAGAGGAGTTCAGAAAGAGGAAAGAGGGGTGCAGAAAGAGGCACGAGGGGTGCAGAAAGAAGCAAGAGAGGTGCAGAAAGAAGCAAGAGAAGTGCAGAAAGAAGCAACAGAGATGCAGAAAGGGGGAAGTGGGGTGGAGAAAGAGGAAAGAGGGATACAGAAAGAAACAAGAGAGGTGCAGAAACAAACAAAAGAAGTGCAGAAAGAAGGAACAAAGGTGCAGAAAGAGGCAAGAGGGGTGCAGAAAGAAGCAAGAGGGGTGCAGAAAGAAGCAAGCGGGGTGCAGAAAGAGACAAGAGGGGAGCAGGAAGAGGGGTGCAGAAAGAGGCACGAGGGTTGTAAAAAGAAGAGACAGAGGTGCAGAAAGAGGCAAGAGAAGTACAGAAAGAAGCAATAGAGATGCAGAAAGAGGGAGGAGGGGTGGAGAAAGAGGCAAGAGGGGTGCAGAAAGAAGCAAGAGAGGTGCAGAAAGAAACAAAAGAAGTGCGAAAGAAGCAACAGAGGTACAGAAAGAGGCAAGAGCAGTGCAGAAAGAGGGAAGAGGGGTGCAGAAAGAGGCATGAGGGGTGCAGAAAGAGGCAAGAGAGGTACAGAAAGAAGCAACAGAGGTGCAGAAGGAGACAAGAGAACTGCAGAAAGAGGCAAGAGAGTTGCAGAAGCAGGCAAAAGAAGTGCAGAAACAGCCAAGAGAAGTGATAAAACAGACAAGAGAGTTGCAGAAAGAAACAAAAAAGACGCAGAAAAAAGGAAGAGAAGTGCAGAAAGAGGCAAGACAGGTGCAGAAAGAAACAAGAGAGGTGCAGAAACGAACAAAAGAAGTGCAGAAAGAGGCAAGAGAAGTGCAGAAAGAAGCAAGAGGTACAGAAAGAAGCAACAGAGGTGAAGAAAGAGGCAAGAGAAGTGCAGAATGAGGGAAGAAGGGTGCAGAAAGAGGCAAGAGGAGTGCGGAAAGAAGAAACAGAAGTGCAGAAAGAAGCAACAGAGGTGCAGAAAGAGGCAAGAGGGGTGCAGAAAGAGGCAAGAGAAGTGCAGAAAGAAGCAACAGAGATGCAGAAAGGGGGAAGTGGGATGGAGAAAGAGGGATACAGAAAGAAACAAGAGAGGTGCAGAAACGAACAAAAGAAGTGCATAAAGAAGGAACAAGGGTGCAGAAAGAGAAAAGAGTGGTGCGGGAAGAGGGGGTGAAAGAGGCACGAGGGGTGCAGAAAGAAGCAAGAGAGGTACAGAAAGAAGCAAGAGGGGTGCAGAAAGAAGCAAGAGAGGTGCAGAAAGAAACAAAAGTACAGAAAGAAGGAACAGAGGTGCAGAAAGAGGCAAGAGGCGTGCAGAAAGAGGGAAGAGGGGTGCAGAAAGAGGCACGAGGGGTGCAGAAAGAAGCAAGAAAGGTGAAGAAAGAAACAAAAGACGTGCAGAAAGAACCAACAGAGGTGCAGAAAGAGACAAGAGGGGAGCAGGAAGAGGGGTGCAGAAAGGCACGAGGGTTGCAAAAAGAAGAGACAGAGGTGCAGAAAGAGGCAAGAGAAGTGCAGAAAGAAGCAACAGAGTTGCAGAAAGGGGGAGGAGGGGTGGAGAAAGAGGCAAGAGGGGTGCAGAAAGAAGCAAGAGAGGTGCAGAAAGAAACAAAAGAAGTGCAGAAAGAAGCAACAGAGGTACAGAAAGAGGCAAGAGCAGTGCAGAAAGAGGGAAGAGGTGTGCAGAAAGAGGCATGAGGGGTGCAGAAAGAAGCAAGCGAGGTGCAGAAAGAAGCAAGAGAAGTGCATAAAGAAGCAATAGAGATGCAGAAAGGGGAAAGTGGGGAGGAGAAAGAGGCAACAGGGTTACAGAAAGAAGCAAGAGAGTTGCAGAAAGAAACAAAAGAAGTGGAGAAAGAAGGAACAGAGGTGCAGAAAGAGGCAAGAGGGGAGCAGAAAGAGGGAAGAGGGGTGCAGAAAGAGGCACCAGGGTTGCAGAAAGAAGGGACAGAGGTACAGAGAGAAGCAAAAGAAGTGCAGAAAGAAGCAACAGAGGTGCAGAAAGAGGGATGAGGGGTGGAAAAGAGGCAAGAGAAGTGCAGAAAGAAGCAACAGAGATGCAAAAAGGGGGAACAGGTGGAGAGAAAGTAGCGAGAGGGGTGCAGAAAGAAGCAAGAGAGGTGCAGAAAGAAACAAAAGAAGAGCAGAAAGAAGGAAGGGGTGCAGAAAGAGGAAAGGGGTGCAGAAAGAAGCACGAGTGGTGCAAAAAGAAGCAAGAGAGGTGCAGAAAGAAGCAAGAGTAGTGCAGAAAGATGAACACAGAAGTGCAGAAAGGCAAGAGAGGTGCAAAAAGAGGGAAGAGGGGAGCAGAAAGAGGCACGAGCGGTGCAGAAAGAAGCAAGAGAAGTGCAGAAAGAAGCAACAGAGGTGCAGAAAGAGGGAAGAGGGGTAGAGAAAGAGACGAGAGGTGCAGAAAGAAGCAACAGAGATGCAGAAAGAGGGAAGAGGGGTGGAGGAAGAGGCAAGAGGGGTGCAGAAAGAAGCAAGGGAGGTGCAGAAAGTAACAAAAGAAGTGCAGAAAGAAGGAACACAGGTGCAGAAAGAGGCAAGAGGAGTGCAGAAAGAGAAGAGGGGTACAGAAAGAGGCACAAGGGGTGCAGAAAGAAGTAAGAGAGGTACAGAAAGATGCAAGATAAGTACAGAAAGGAGCAACAGAGATTCAGAAAGAGGGAAGGGGTGGAGAAAGAGGCAAGAGAGGTGCAGAAAGAAGCAACAGACATGCAGAAAGGGGGAAGAGGGGTGGAGGAAGAGGCAAGAGGGGTGCAGAAAGAAGCAAGAGAGGTGCAGAAAGAAACAATAGAAGTGCAGAAAGAAGGAACAGAGGTGCAGAAAGAGGCAGGAGGGGTGCAGAAAGAGGGAAGAGGGGTGCAGAAAGAGGCAAGAGAGGTGCAGAAAGAGGCAAGAGAGGTGCAGAAAGAGGCAAGAGGGGTGCACAAAGAAGCAAGTGAGGTGCAGAAAGAGGCAACAGAGGTGCAGAAAGAGGCAAAAGATGTGCAGAAAGTAGAAGAGATGTGCAGAAAGAGGCAAGAGAGGCGCAGAAAATAGTACCAATTTAACACCCACATTTAGCAATAAGTAATAGGTGACCATTCTAGGTTTACAAAGGACCTTCCACCACGCTGTAACACTTGTTGCTGCATTTTTGGTAACGTTTGAGCTGTTTGAGCTAGAAACAAGGCTTTTTTTGTTCAAATCTGCAGATTAGGCAGCAGATGATGGATTATGTTACTAATGCGGAAATTGTATAATTGTGCGAAAGTCGGTGCAGCCAAACAGTCGCATAATTCCAGTGGCCCTGCTCATACCTCTGACTAGGTACAGAAGTGCTCCTCAGTGATTCCTTCTTTTTTTGTCTCATTGAGTTCATAGTTTAGCTTCTATGGAAACGAGGAAGACGTCGAACCTAAGGCTGCTACTTGCTCTGAGTATTACCACGTCCTTTTAACTGGCGAATTAGGACAGGGGCAGTCATTTCTTGGGCATACGTGGGGAATTGTTTTTTTTAACCTGCAAGTGCGTGTGTGAGTCAAGCGTCTCGCCACTTACACTCGTTTTTAATTTGTTTTCACTTTTAACTCTCACTTGATTTTTACAGTGTATGGCATGTTTTTACTCACTTCTGCCTAATCCGGCGCCCCTTGGTCCACCGCAGCTGTTGTGCTGATTGAGTGGAGGGGGATTGGTCGGTCTGTGGGCTTTTTCCTTACTTCCTGCCGCCATCTTGGGTCGGGTGACGCTCTAGTCGCCCGGGGCTCCTTAACTAGCCTGCCTATTTTAGGCCATGATGGCGCCGACGCGCAGCGGACGTCGAACCTAAGGCTGCTACTTGCTCTGAGTATTACCACGTCCTTTTTACTGGCGAATTAGGACAGGGGCAGTCATTTCTTGGGCATACGAGGGGAATTGTTTTTTTTAACCTGCAAGTGCGTGTGTGAGTCAAGCGTCTCACCACTTACACTCGTTTTTAATTTGTTTTCACTTTTAACTCTCACTTGATTTTTACAGTGTATGGCATGTTTTTACTCACTTCTGCCTAATCCGGCGCCCCTTGGTCCACCGCAGCTGTTGTGCTGATTGAGTGGAGGGGGATTGGTCGGTCTGTGGGCTTCTTCCTTACTTCCTGCCGCCATCTTGGGTCGGGTGACGCTCTAGTCACCCGGGGCTCCTTAACTAGCCTGCCTATTTTAGGCCCTGATGGCGCCGACGCGCAGCGGACGCGACAAAGGCAAGCCCGTCTGCGCCCGTCCGCGCACGACCGGGCCCAGGGACCATGATCCCTGGTCAAAGCGCGACATATTGTATTAGCTACTCCTCCAACCAATTACTGAATTACCGACCTCTAACTCACAAAAGCTGCACTCTGTTAGTAATGGAAAATAGGGAGGAAATTTGCCTGGGCTGCGGTTTCTCAGGGACTACCTTCCCCCTTTTATCAACCTCTAAGGGCGAAGCTACCACATTAAACAAACCATCCCCACTCACTATAAACAAATTTTCTTTCCTCAGCATAAACTGCCGCTCTCTTGCAAAACACAATGCCGACATTTTTGATCTGTTGTCGAATGACAAACCGGACGCTCTGTTCCTCACTGAAACATGGCTGCACGAAAGCTCCGGCCCTGACGTCGCTGCAGCCCTGCCCCCTACCTATGCGATAGTCAGGAAAGACAGGGGCCAAAAAACTGGGGGAGGCATAGCCATCATATTTAAAAAGCTTTATCAGTGTAAATTTGAGCCTCTGACCTCTATGGACTGTGAGGTGGCCACATTTAAATTAGCCCTTACTTCGAAATTTACCCTCTCTGGCATACTGGTGTATCGTCCCCCCGGGCCTTCGGCCTCTTGGGCTGCTTCCTTTCCCAGTCTAATAAATTCAATAATTATGAGCACTGCCAATTTCTCCATTCTGGGTGACTTGAATCTTCATCTGGATGACCCTACATGCAAAAGCAGTACCAATTTCATCTCCGACTTGGCAGCAATGAACATTCATCTGCACAATTCAGGCCCCACACATAAGGCTGGCCATATTTTGGACCCCATTTTGTCCAATTTACCCAGTATCTATTGCCCCCCAGCACTCCCCCTCTGCTGGTCTGACCACTTTATTGTCAGGTTTAGTCTGACTTCTTCTGACAATGCTGTTACTACCCCTCCTATTCTAAAGACATTAACAAGAGATTGGAAAAAATTGGATATAATTGCCCTGAACAATATTCTATGCACTACCACACCCATTTCCCAACAAAGGGTAATTATGCTTTCTGACACTGTTCAAAAATGGCTTCTCGATGCCATAGATACATGTCTCCCTCTCTCCAAAAAAAAGGCCAACAACCATCGCCCGCCTGCGCCATGGTTTACTGACACCCTAAAAGTGGAAAAATCTAAATGTAAAGTATTGGAACGCAGATGGCGTAGAGACTATGCCCCTGAATCAAAATTAACTTATAAAATGGCAAAAAAAAACTACCATAATCTCTGTAAACTTGCTCGCGCTGAATTTGTTTCAACCACTATTTCTGCTGCATTAAACTGCTCCAAAACACTATTTAACATAGTGAAGGAGCTGGCTGGCTCTGCCACTCTAAACAGCCCCCCTCCACTAAATAATCGAAAATGTGAGGAACTCGCCTCTTTCTTTGTCCAAAAAGTCAAGAAAATTCACTCTGATATAGGGTGTAATGGGTGTGACAACCCCCTTTCCTCGCAACCTGCGTATTCCTCCCAATTTGTTTTCACACTGCGCACATTGGACTCTGCTCGTCCTGACCTGGATACGACGCAATATACCCCCTCTTACAACCTGGAGATATGGTCCCCTCTCACTTTAACTTCTTTTAAAAAGATCCTTGGAAGTATCAAATCAGGATCACCTAAGGACCCCTTGCCTTTTTCAGTGCTCAAGCAGCTAGAGCCACCATCCCTGCTTGCCATCATGGATCTTCTAAATGCCTCCTTAAAAGAGGCTATAGTTCCACATGATTGGAAGCATGCCATGGTGGTCCCACTTCTTAAAAAGGCCAACGCTGACCCTGACTTATCATCCAACTATCGACCTATCTCTTTGCTGCCGGCCTTTTCCAAAATTTTGGAGAAACACATACATTCCCAACTCACTAAATTTGTTGAAGACCAAAAGCTTCTCCACCATTCCCAATACGGTTTTAGAGCCGGTTTTTCTACCGAGACCACCTTACTAGGAGTAACGGAAAGGCTACGACACCATTTGGATGCTGGCGACACGGTCGCTCTCAACCTGCTTGACCTTAGTGCGGCATTCGACACGGTATGCCACATCACACTAGTAAATACGCTCAGCTCTCTTGGCATTGGCGGCTCAGCCCTGAATTGGCTCATCTCTTTTCTCTCTGACCGCACGTTTCAAATCTTTTCTTCCATTGCTAGTTCTGACTCTCATTCTCTACCTTATGGGGTGCCCCAGGGCTCCATCCTCCGCCCCCTACTTTTTAATTTATATGTTAGACCTTTGGCCAACGTCGCGGACGCAGCTGGGCTGTCCCTGTTCACCTATGCTGACGACTCCCAAATTATCTTTTCTCTCTCCACGAATAAAGCAGCCGGGCCCTCCCAGCTTCAGCTGGGCCTGGGAAAAATTGCATCCTGGATGCAGACCAATTACCTCAAATTAAATGGAGAGAAAACGGAGGTTCTGGTCTTGGGCAAAAATAAAGATCTTTGGGGCCCACAACACTGGCCTAGTGTGATGGGTGCTCTTCCCCGCCCCTCTAGTAAAGTCTGCAACCTAGGCATCATCATTGACGACCAACTCTCTATGCATCATCAGACAGTCAAGGTAGCAGCCACCTGCTTTACCATCTTGAAGTGGCTAAGAAAGATCATTTGGATGCTGCCAGAGTACACGCAGAAAACAGTGGTCCAGGCCCTTATCACCTCGAGACTGGACTACTGTAATGTCTTCTACCTCGGTTCTAACAAGACGGTGACGCGCAGGCTTCAGCTGGTCCAGAACTCTGCCGCACGACTACTTTGCAGGGTACCTAGAACGACCTCGGTCTCTGGCCACTTGAGAGACCTGCACTGGCTCAGGGTGGAGAACCGTATTAAGTTCAAAGCCCTGAGCTACATGTTTAAAATTAAAACTGGTGTTGCCCCCAAATATCTTCAAGCCATGGTCAACCCTTACGTGCCCTCTAGGTGCCTCCGCTCATCTACTCAAGGGAACTTTACTGTGCCTAGAATAAAGTTATCCCGGATGGGAGGAAGGTCCTTCTCCTACCTCGGCCCCTTGTTATGGAACTCACTTCCTAAAGCCATCCGTAACGAAACGGCATACATCCAGTTTCGGAAATCTTTGAAGACTTGGCTCTTCAGCCAGTAATTGTAGCTGCCTTTTGTTCTTTTGTCTCGCTTCGGCGCCGGGAAACACTTTTTGGGTAGCTGTTGCGCCTTACAAGTTTAATAAATAAATAAATAAATAAATAAACCAGAGGTTACACCAACAAGGAAGACCGCTGACAGCTATTATTAAAGTGCTAACCGTCACTGATATATGTGCACACGCAAAAGAACCTACCCCCCCAAAAAGAACACATGGGTGTCAAATCAGTTACGTCAAGTTTATTATGTTAGATCACAAAAAGCATGATAATATGAAAATAGATAAATTATAACAAATAAACAAATTGCCCAGGCGCAACAGACACACTACAACACACCCATTCACTCAAACCAATACATACTCATTCATTCACATATATCCTAAAATACATACAAATCCAACAGACTCACAAAGTAACTTCTAATGATAGCCCCACCTCCACATCAATGTTGGCAGCACTAGGAAACGATGATAGAATAGTGGTGTCAACACAGTATCATTTCATCAATTGAGATCAACAATTGGTACAATTCACTTATACAAAATTATTTTTTTGATGACATAAATGAACAAACTCAGGGGGAGACATGAGAAACAAGAACTCCAGTGCCGCCGCTCGTTTCGGTGTGTGACCCCGATATTGGGTCTCACCTTCTTCAGGGCACAGTAACTTAGGAAGACAAAGAAGGAAGCGCCTGAACTGGGCAAACAGGGATCACATCCACGTTGGAGGAATTATAGTAAATGTCCGGAGGGAAGCCAGGAAGGCTGGTGGTCCTGGATAAAAACGAGGAAGGGAGGCAGGTCCCACGCTTTATGGGGAGATCACAAAGGATGGAGGTCGCCAAACGGCAGAAGGCTGATAGAGTGGGGGACCAGGGCCTGGCCTGGTACCCCCCGGAGGGCCGGCTGAGGAACCTAATAATCCTATTCGAGTACTTCACGAAAGGGTGAGCCGGAAAGCTGCACCATGCACACAAACCACGTCCTTCCTGTCCGGGCTGCATGTAACCGGTGGTTCGGAATAATGCCCCCTTGCCGAATTTATAGTATAGCTTCTATGGTACCGAGGAAGACTAAACCTGAGGTTACCACTCCACAACACAGACTACCATACCACATAATTACTCTCCATAACACATAATCCCACTCTATATAATTCCTATACACTAAATACCACAAACTTTCTATCCACATAATTTCACTGCACAACATACCACATAATTCCACTACACACAACGTGTCGCGACTGAAGCCTAACTCCAGTCTGGTCCACGTGAGATTCCACAGGAGCGAAGAAGCTTGTCCCCACGCTTTTAGACAACAACTCCTGGAGGAGGTATAGTGACTCGCTCACAAGACGTTGCTCGCCAAAAGTGAGGGGAATAACTCATAGAGTGACCACCACTCTTTCCCCAAAGATGATACCAGGTAACGTTGTAGTAGGGAGCTGGTTCAACAGAGTGCTAAACGACAAAAAAAATAACAAATATGACTGACTTTACTCTTCATGAACTAAGCACAAGTCAAGAACATTAATGCATGTAATTTCCTATTAATTACAGTTCACTTACCAGCTGGAGTGTCCCCGTATCTCTTGGAATTTCCCAGCGTCGTAAGAAATCACAGACAATGGCGGATCTAGCGATAGACCAGGAAGGACGTATGAGGTGACTACTGGGAAAATGAGCAACTAAGGGACGCCAAAAACAACCACTCACATCCACAGTCATTCAAGGTTACGTTGGGTGTTACCCAAAAGAGTGAGAGTCCACCAGAATATAAGGGGTACGAGAAACCTAAGGCGTACTGACCGGCTCCACGGAATCAAGAGGAGCGGAGCAGCACTACCTTCAACTCGCAAAAATAATAATTTTAAAAAAAAGGGTCCTAAGCGTAGCGGGCTGGCCGGCTCCGGAGGGGAAAGGAGCGGATCAGCGGCGCACACGCTCCCGGGAGTGTGAGTATGCAGAAGGTGGCGTGACGCGCACGCCAGCTCCGTAGGAGGAAAAGGAGCGGATCAGCGACGCACATGATCTCAGGGGAGGGAACGAACAGAAGACGGCGTGGCGCGCTGGCCGGCTCCGTAGGGGAAAGGAGCGGATCAGCGGTGCACACGCTCTTGGGAGCGGGAGGCCGTAGAAGGTGGCGTGGTGCGCTGGCCGGCTCCGATGGGGGAAGGAGCGGGTCAGCCGCGCTCGCGCTCTACGGAGAAAGTAGAAGTGGTGCACACGACTTCAGAGGGCACTGGGTCCACAGGGGGAAACAGAACTTCTGGGGGGTTTCCAAAAGTGCCCACGGTGAATCGGGAAAGGAATGCACAGTACGGATAGCAGGAATCAACCCACGACGATCAGGTACTCGTTCAGAGCACGGAGGGGGCGTGGTCACTAGTCAGGGATAGTAAGCCAAGCATCGGCTACGGGGTGAGACGGCCTCTTATGAGAGTTAGGGGTCGTCACAAAAGAACAAACTCAGTGAACTAACGAGGAAATAGATCATGCATTAAGGTATTGACATTTCTCACGTTCTCAAACTATGTCACCTGCTGCTGGAACCCTAACACAACGTACATCCACTCCACTCCAAAAAACATTAGTAAAAAACTTTTACATTTACAACGCCAATAGCTCTAACTCTTGCAAATGCGAGACCTATTAAATTACAAATGCTTCTTTAACTGGTAGTCACGTTTACAGAGTGGTGGAGAAAGGGGGCTGGGCCTCCAACCAGCACTCAGGAATACCGCTGCGTAGGACTTACAGGAGGTACCAGGAGGGCTTCTTGGCCCCCAAAGTCCCTCAGGAGTAAAGTGGACTTCATCCCCCAACCAGTACTGGGCCAGGAGGTGCGTTTTCAGAGTGGTGGAGAAAGGGGGAGTGTGGCCTCTGAAGACCTCTTAGCAATACCACCGTGTGGGACTTAGTGGAGGTAACAGGAGGGGTAGTTGGCCCCCAAGGACAACCTTGGGGGCCAACTACCCCTCCTATTACCTCCAGTAAGTCCCACACAGCAGTATTGCTAAGTTCTCATAGCAGGCCACGCCCCCTTTCCCCACCACTCTGCAAACATGCTCCCTGGCACGCTCTTGGATGGGGATTAAAGTCCACTTAGCTGCTGGTGGTCCTTAGGGGCCAACAAGCCTACCTGATACCTCCAGTATGCCCCAGATGGTGGGATTGCTGATAGGTGGACACAGGCCACGCCCCCTTTGTCCACCACTCAGCAAATGCGCCTCCTGGCATGCTCTTGGTTGGGTGAAGTCCCCTTGCCTCCTGAGGGTCACTGGGGGCCAACTAGCCCACCAGGTACCTCCAGTAAGCCCCACACAGCTGGATTGCTGAGAGTGGTCCGAGGCCATGCCCCCTTTTTACACCACTCTGCAAACGCGCCTCCTGGAGCACTGCTACTCGGGGGATGAAGTCCACTTCAGTCCTGAGGTCCTCAGGTCAGAAGAGGACCTCATCGCCCCACCAGCAGAGCGCCAAGAGGCGCGTTTGCAGAGTGGTGTAAAAAGGGGCCACTATTGGCCCCGGGGCCTGTCCTCATTTTTTTATTTTTAAATTTTTCCCGGGAGGGGGGCCGCGTGGTCCCTCTCCCCTGGGCTACTTCTGGCCCTGGGGACCCCATCCCCCGGGCCAGCCCTCAACGTTGGGGACCGCGGGGGGAGCCCCAAAGCCCCAACGGTCCCAGCTGGCTCCCCGCCTCCTGCGGGAGCCAGCATTGCTTTTGGACAAGGGGAGCTGCTAACATGCAGCTCCACTTGTCCAAAAGCAATACTGCTTTGCTTCGTGGAAGCGAGAGCAGGTTTCCTGCTCTCGCTTCCATGAAGCAAAGCAGTGTTTGCTATGGCAGGGCGGGAGCCGTGCTCCCGCCCTGCCATAGCAAACGGGCACCCCGGTACATTGCAGGAGCCAGCCCTGAGGGGTGGCGGTCCCCAGGGCCATCTAGGGCTCCAGGAGGGGGGCCATGCGGCCCCCCTCCCAACTGTTTAAAGCCCTGGGGAGGTGGTGGTCCCCTGCCATTGCAAACTGCAATGTCCCGCCGGTGGGCTCCCCAGGACATTGCCTGAGCCGGCCCTGGGGGGTGGCGATCCCCAGGGCCATAAAGGGCTCCAGGAGGGGGGCTGCGCGGCCCCCCTCCCTTCAGTATTAGTGCCCCGGGGAGGTGGGTGTCCCCGGGGCAGTGTGCGGGGGGCAGGAGTCCCCCCACATATATTTTTTTTATTATTGAAGCCCCGGGGCTTGGGGGGCCCGTGAGGCCACCCCGCACATTATTACTAAATGCGCCCCAGGGAAGTGGCGGTCACCGGGGCAGCGTGGGGGGCAGGTGCCCCCCCACGCATAATTGACATGAGCCCCGGGGATGTGGCGGTCCCCGGGGCTGCCAGGGGGGCGCGTGCCCCCGCGTATAATTAAAGAAAGCCCCGGGGAGATGGCAGGCCCCAGGGCTGCGGGGGCTGCTTGCCCCTGCACATTATTACTAAATGCCCCAGGGAGGTGGCAGTCCCCGGGGTAGCATGGGGGGGCTGGAGCCCCCCACGCATAATTGACACGAGCCCAGGGGAGGTGGCGGTCCCCGGGGCTGCGGGGGGCCATGTGCCCCCCGGGCATAATTAAAGAAAGCCCCGGGGAGGTGGCGGTCCCCGGGGCTGCGGGGGCCACGTGCCCCCCACGCATAATTAAAGAAAGCCCTGGGGAGGTGGTGGTCCCCGGGGCTGCGGGGGCCCCCACGGGCCCCTGCATACCAATAATATATTGCCCCCGTGACCTGGCCCACCCGGGGGCTTAAGGAAAGAAGCGCGGGAGCCCGAGATTCATTTTTTTTTATTTTTTCAGCTGGATTTGCGCACCCAGCGCGAATTTGGCCGAAAATATAAAAAAATAATGCTTTATTTGGCCCCCTGAGCAGGCCTAGGGGGTCAGGGTGTTTCTACCCTACCCCATTTTCTTGTTTTTTATCCTTTTTTTACTGTTTTCTTGTGACTCGGGTTTACTGAGTCACAAGATGGCTGCCAACACTTCCTGGTTTGGAGTGTTGACAGCCAATCAGAATGAAGCTCATGCTTGGGAGGGTTCGCGAATCCTCCTCGGCCCTCAGATATCGATATTTTTATTATTTGAATTTCTCAGGAACTACTGAACGGATTAACACCATTTAAAAAAAAAAGCACGCTTTCTGGACCAAGACCTACCTTTTTGCCAAATTTGGTGTAATTTCGTTCAGCAGTTCGAGCAGTAGCTTTGTCTAAAGTTCCTATAGAAATTAACATGGAGAAAACGCGTTTTGGGACCCCCCTTTTTTCTCAGCCCCCACTTGCTGAATCACCCTGAAACTTTCAAAACAGGAGCTGACCTGAGTCAACCATTAGTTTTGAAAATTTCGCGAAGATTCGTCAAACAGCGCCAAAGATATTGGAAAAAGAAAAAATGCTTTTTGAATAGAAACAAGGTCCTAACTATAACTACCTACTGGCGACTGCCAGTAGGTAATATATATATATATATAAAAATTTTCTATACACATTATTTTGAAATTTTCAAATGTGAATTTCTTCTATGTCTATGCAATCGTGATTGGACATTGTCACTTTAAAAAGACATCCATACCAAGTAACGCTGTCATGTGATCAAGGCAGGTGAACTGCCGAAACGCGTCATGGCGGAGCTGTTTTTGGACAAATAAAACGAAATAGCACTTAACTTGGGTCCACTCTCGTTTGTTCCTGCGGATGGGATCTGGAGAAGGCGAGGGTTTTGCATATTTTCACCGGATTGACTTTCCCCGGTGTAGTGGACCCCCTCCCCGTGGAGTTGGCTTCGTGGTTGGTAAAGTCGTAGTTTCCGGCGGACCGGGCGACTCTCGAGGCTTCGAGCGAGCTGGTAACCCGGAAGCGATCTGGACATATTCCGGCAACGGAAACACGAAGCCCCCTGCTGTAGCGAAGTACGTACCTGAGGAAAAGTGGGTTGGCGTGGAGCTGAGTTCGTCGAGTGAAGCTGACTTGGAGGAGTCGGTTTAAGCGAGGAAGCGGCATCGCAATGACCGCTGGACAATCAGGTACGGGACAGTGGCCAGTATAACAGCAGGTGGGGAGGTGTGCACCCGTGAAGTCCGCTGACAAAGTATTTGCCGAGTCAAGTGGACTAACGGCGACTGATAAGTTTGAAGTAATACTCCATAATATGTCCGCCGCAGCGTTACGAGATCGTGAGTCGGCTGCCGAGGAGATGTTTTCCGACTCTCCTAGGATGCAGCAAGACAACAGTAGAGGTGCTAGTGAGGAGGCGAGTGGAGGGGCACAAAGTTTAAAAGAGAAATTTCGCAATTTGGAAAAATTGATGCGCCAAGAGCAAGCTAAATGGTGGGAGTCCAAATCATTGCAGCGATACCTGGATGTGGGCAGGATACCCAGGGGTCTTAGAATAATGATTGCCCCCAGCTATGACACACCTAACCCCCAGATGATGGCTGAGTGGGCAGAAACGAACTTGGACTCATCGCGAAGACTACTCTAGATACTAGTCAAATATGCAGAAAGTGACCGAGGGGAACTACAGATCAAAATAGATGTGCTTGATGCGGAAATCAAAGCAATGGGTGATTCCCAACAGAAAACAAAGCTGCATGAAGAGATGGTAATGAGATTAACTAAGGAAGAGGAAAAAATAAAGCAAAGAAAAACTTTCACATTCCGCAGAGATAAGGAGGATTACGCCAGCGGGCAAATTTTCACTTTTGCCCGCAAATATGATGCATATAGAAACGCGACAGCAAGTAAACAAAATCAAGGACAAAATCAACCAGGTAGGAACGCACCACAAGAGGAAGTTCCTTCTACGTCAGATCTCAGCTCTGCAGTAGAGAGTGAGTCAGAAACAGAGGGGCGAAGAGAACGTGCCAAACAGAGTGCCATCAAACTCTCTTTGGGGGAGGAATTAGACTACTTGAGACGAAGTAGAAGGGAGACATTACGCCCCAGGAACCGACCGGCAAAAAACGACGAACAGAGGCCAGAAGGCAGAGGAGAAAAGCAGCCAGAAAGCGCCAGCAACAGGCGACCTGCTCGCGGACGCGGGCGGGGGGGCTGGAAGAACAAATAGCGGAAACATCGCAAATCATCGTGGCGCCATCTAATGAAAAAACAATCATTAATCTGGCGAAAATAAATTTAACTGCGGCGGAACAGCAGCTGCTGTCTTTGGGACTTTCGTACTGCCCAGAGTCAAACTTTGATTATCCCCAAACTCGGGCAGACATTTACAAATTTATACGTAAATTGAAATTAAAAAAGTTCCATCAACTTCAAACACAATCCAAACAAGTGGGGAGCAGGCAATCAATAAATGTTAATACAGAGACTTCCAGCTTAACAGCGGCAGATCTGGGTATACTGAGAGATTTGCATGAGTTGGAACATAATGCTGGGGCTACGTATGAAGTTTCTAGCCTAGACAGAAATGAAAGGGGCGCCGTAAATTGGATGCCATTGGGCTTGGAGGTTGGTTCCAAACCAGATACACCATTTAAAGTCAAATCGAAGTTCACCCCTATCATGCCAAGGGATTCTTTGGACGTTTTTAATGAGCAAGTGGTGGCGCAGGTGAAGAAGCTAAACATTAACATCAATAAAAGCAAGAGAAAATGGTCTAACCAGGAAAGAAAATATGGCCAGTTGATGGAAAAACTTAAAAAGGAGAAAAATGTGGTGATAAGGAATTCGGATAAAGGGGGGAACATTGTACTATGGCCCTTACAGGAATATTTGGATGAGGCCTATTCCCAACTTAACAATATTGAATGTTACCGTAAAAGTTCCCTTTACAAGTTTAAAGCCACTCAGGATCTCTTTTTTAATAAACTATTGGCATGGAAAAGCAGGGGTTTGTTGAGCCTCGAGGAATATAAATATTTAAAGAAAGAACACCCAACTATACCATCCATATATTTTATTCCAAAAGTGCATAAGAACATTGACAAACATTGACAAACCCCCTGGAAGACCCATCATCTCGGCATGTGACGGATTACTAGAGAACATGTCGAGATACATTGATTTCTTTTTGCAAGAACATGTTCATAATCTCAAATCCTATGTACAAGACACAAGCGATTTCATCAGGAAAATTAAGGATGTTCATTGGCAAAAGGGGTGGTATTTAATAGCGCTTGATGTATCCTCGTTATATACCTGTATAAGAAATCAAGATGGGTTAAAAGCCATAGAGCACTTTTTGGCAAACAGGCCACTCAAATATGTACAACACAACAAAATGTTAATTGACATGTTGACGTTCTGCCTGGAGAATAATCTGTTCATGCTCAAAAGTCAAATGTATCAACAAATACAGGTGGTGGCCATGGGGGCCAGTTTCTCCCCCAGCTATGCCTGTTTGTTTATGGGATGGTGGGAGGAACTGGTCCTCAAAAGACAATTTGAACATACTTACAAAGAGAGCATTATATCATGGCTCAGGTACATTGACGATTTGTGCATTATATGGCAAGGAACGGAGAATGAAGCCAGGGAATTTATTGAACTCATCAATGTTAATGATGTAAACCTGCATTTCACATTTAACATCAGTGATAAAAGTATTACATTCCTGGATGTACAAGTCAGTGTAGTCAATGATATGTTAACCACATCATTGTATCGCAAGGACACGGCAGGTAACACATTGTTACATGCGTCAAGTGCGCATCCTCAACACTTAGTACAAAGCATCCCGTATGGCGAGATGCTGCGTATACGAAGAATATGCAGTGAGGAAAATGATTTGGAGATTAAACAGACAGAAAGTAAAAAGCGATTTTTGGAGAGAGGTTACAAAACATCAACCATTGAAGCTGCTATAATTAAATCTAGAAAGGGAGCTAGGGAAGATCTCTTACAGTACAGCACAAATTCTGGGGGAACAAGCACTAAAGATGGAGACACAATTAAAGAACTCACTAGACTTATTTTGACATATTCGAGACAGGAACAACAGCTACGAGCAATTATAAGACGAAATTGGCCAATAGTTTTGGATGACCCAATAATTGGGGATTTACTCCCGAAACATCCTGCTATAACATACAGGAAAGCGGCATCGATGGCCAATGTGCTTGTAAAGAAAAGCCCAGAGGAGCAGGAACAAGGGGGGTGGCTAGTGGCAAGAAAAGGTTTCTTCAAGTGCTTTAGTTGTAAGGCATGTAAGTACGGCTCCAACAAGACCACATATCATACTGCCTTTAGTGACAAGGTACAATACATAAATCAACATCTCACTTGTTGAACAGATTTTGCTATCTATATTTTAGAATGCAGTTGTAATTTGGCATATGTAGGTAGCACTAAATTATCTGTTCACAAGAGAATTTTACAACATATAAGGGCAATTAATAAAAATGACCCTAGTTACCCTGTGGCGAGACATTTTAAGGAGCGACACGACAGTAGCCTGCAACACTTGAAATATTATGTTATTGATGCTGTCCCGCCCCAGAAGAGAGGGGGTGATCGAGAATCAAAATTAAGGCGCCTAGAAACTCGTTACATTCTTGAGCTCGACACAAAGTATCCTGGGGGCCTTAACACAAGTGAGGATCTGTACACTTATTTATAAATTAATAGTTTTAAGAGTACAATATAGCCTCTCATCCAAGTACTGTAAAAACACCAATATAGCCTCTCATCTAAGTACTGTAAAAACACCAAAGAACAATCATGACCCAAACTGTGTATCGGAATTTGTATTAAGATTCAATTTTTTAGGTGCTAGGATGGTTTTAGATAATTTATATTGTTCGTAAAACCTAATATGCACCTTATACCATCTCAATGGAGTTTTCATAAAATGGATATTTTAGTAGGAGTTTTTTTATCTGGATTTTAGCAATTGAATTGTATTTATTGATATTTATATGTATTTATATATTTATATGCATATTTATATATGTATTTAATACAATGGTGGGAATCATTGCTTATAAATTAGAACTGTCATTTAGGAAATAAGTAATGACAGTCAAAATTCTCTTGCCCCGATCTTTGCACATGCCTTTTTGCACATGCCTTCTTGCACTTTAGTTTGCATCGTCAGAACATCCTTGAATAAGACATTTAGTTATAAATAGATGTTACTGACAAATGCAATACAGACAAGTTTTAAAATTGGTTTTTGCACTAGCACTTTACACGCAAGCACTTTTTTGTCATTTATGTAGCACTTTTTAGTAGGAGTAATATTTGGGTACTAGGCCAATGTTCCAATTTACAAATGTGACATAGGGTTGGAATAGGGATTAATGTATTGTTGTGAACATGCAATTCCAACCATGACAATTATGTATAGATATTGGTATAAAAATGGAAAGGTGACAAATTGAAACCTTTTTTTTATATACTGTGCATTTATGCAAAAATATTTTCTATACACATTATTTTGAAATTTTCAAATGTGAATTTCTTCTATGTCTATGCAATCGTGATTGGACATTGTCACTTTAAAAAGACATCCATACCAAGTAACGCTGTCATGTGATCAAGGCAGGTGAACTGCCGAAACGCGTCATGGCGGAGCTGTTTTTGGACAAATAAAACGAAATAGCACTTAACTTGGGTCCACTCTCGTTTGTTCCCGCGGATGGGATCTGGAGAAGGCGAGGGTTTTGCATATATATATATATATATATATATCCAACAGTTTAGTAGCGCAGCACCCGAGCCACTTGCAACGGCGAGCCGTGGAAGGGTCGCAAACCCTTAATAAACAATCCAAGCGTTGTTCAAACGATAAAAAAAGACAACACACCAGGGCCACCAAACTTGCTTTGTGAGCAAGAAGCGGACGCTTCGAAACGCGTTGAGTGACTTTGCCGAATAAATCACACTGAAGCAAGTTTGGTGGCCCTGGTGTGTTGTCTTTTTTTATCGTTTGAACAACGCTTGGAGTGATATATATATATATATATAAATATATATATATGCTCAAAATGTAGGATGATTTGTATAAAATATTCTTGAGTTGCTTTACTCTTTTCAAATCAGATCTTTCTTTTTAACTATACGTCCTAGGTACATAGATACTGATAGATGTGAAGAATTGTTAATGGCTCAATCAAAAGAACAGAGTAGGGAACAATCATTTGTAAAACAACATCATGAGACGTGTTGATGCAAGCATTAACTTTGAACAAAAAGCTGGTCTGCTGGAAAGTTTACTAAAAATCTATAAAGGGAAATCCAAATTCCTTAACATGTTCTATTTGTAAAATTCTAAGGGTGCACTTATTAGTGTAGTGTCCTGCAATATTTTAGAACTGAACTCTTTTGGCTGCTAACGGACTCCTAGAGCTGTGACGTAGGTGTTAAAGCGCAATGCCATGAAAGCTTGTTCAAGAATGTTGAGTTCCCAGTTACACGCAGCAGAATAAAGATGTGTAATACTATGTTCCATGTGTGGCGTAGTTATTGGCGGGTACCCAGGCTTGGAAGACACTACAAATGGCGACAAGATGGGGGATAAATAACCCAAAGAAAGACCATGCTCTCCCACAGGGTTTACCACGGTCCAAGCAAACTGCTCGTGCATGCCACGTGCTTTGCTGTCAAAGATTGGATTCGACGCTTCATGCACATGGAGTCAAAGTGCAACTCCAGCCGCTTTACATTACGTGAAGAGAACAGAAGCGCTGTAAAAATTAAACGTTGATGGTCGGGAACCTGATGGTCAAGTCATATATAAAGGTACCACGCTGCCACATAAGATAAAATTGTACATTATTAGGAGCGATACTGCTAAAGGTGATTACTTACTGATACAGGCAGAAGTGCGGGCTGACAGAATAGGCAAGAAAGAAGCATATTGTTATTGCACTTACCAGAGCCTCGATAAGCAGAGCTTTATGACCTCAGTACCGGGCGAGGAGACCCAATAAGACGCATGAGGGTTGTCTGATACCTGAAGAGGCCCACCACCAAAGCTGCTAGGTGATGGCTCAGAACAAATCTAGAGGTCTCCTGCAAGTGAAGGGCTCCGATGGAAACAGGGAAGAAAGTCATTGCCTCCCTGATTGTCCATGACGAATCTGAGGCTGGCCCATCGCAAGGCCTCAGAAATGGAACGAATGAAGCAGGCTCAAATGGACAGCCGACAGGAACAGAAAGAGTTCCAACCTCAAAGTCAGTCACTCCCATAATTTGGTACCATGCTGCCGCCTTCTTGAAACCTATCTATCATAACCAGGAGTGATCCTGTTCTGGACCTACGGGGGTGGGACAAGTAAACTTTTGAAAAGTGTGATGGCACCACCTATACCTTAGATCATGAATAAGTTCAAAAGAGAAACATCCAAATTTGCTTCTCCAACTGTCAACCTATGATCCTTGTGCAATTGTTTTAGCTTGAATGCTGATCACTCCGCTACCACATGTCTGTTATTAGTATAAAATTGCATACCCAAAACAGGAGAAGACAGAAATGTTTATAACTGAACGTCATTTTTTTGTTGTTTTTTTACAGTACCACTCTTGATACAACATTGATTACAAAAAGATACATTTTCAGTCAAGAACGACAAAAAGTTGGTGAAACCATTGATGAATTTGTGGAGAGACTTGATAGGCTCATCAAACACTGTAAGTTCAATTAATTTAATGATGAGGAAGCTATGCGACTTAGAGTTGTTAATGGATACTTGCCAGATTCATTCAGACGACAAATGCTGAGAGAAACTCTTAATCTGGAGCGAGTGTTGATGGCTGTCAGAGCTGAGGAGCATGCTGAAAGACAAGCCACTGACATGGAGGCCAGATGTGCCCAAAGTGAATCAGTCATGAGCATAAAAAGTACGCTAAAGCAAAAGATTGAAGGACACAAAGTGTTGTCCAGAAGTAAAAAGAAGTTATGTTTTAGATGTGGATTTTCGTTTCCACATGAAGGTAAATGTCCTGCCATTGGACAGATAAGTAACAGCTGTGGGAAAGATAAACATTTTGTGACAGTTTATAAAACAAAGAAAAAAACAAGTGTGTCACGGTGTGAAGACAAAATGGCCGCCAGAACATTCCAGAGGCAACGTTCGATGCCACTCCATAAGGCCAGGTGGCGACATCAATTGAGGCAAATTGACACTTAACGAAGTTGATTGCCATCTAAATCATCGTCAAACAGTTCGTTCGCCTCCGTATCCAGTGAGAGTGAGGAAGACGGTTATGCTATGTCAAAGTTTACCTCAGAGAGAAGAGCACATGTCGGACTGGCTGCGTGCGAGGAAAAATGTCAGTCAAAGGAAAGTCGACATGCCAAAGCACCAAAGTCATACAAAATTGTCCGAAAATAACAATAAAAATAAATGACTGCTCAATACCTTTCAACATCGATAGCGGCACATCGATAAATGTAACGCCTGAAGAGAAATATCATGGATTGTCTCCATTACCTTGCCTTACGCCACTGAAAACCAAAGTGTACACTTGGGCTGCATCAAAGCCTATAAAAAGTCAAGGTTCATTTGTAGTGACATTGAAACACAGGAAAACGAAGGTGGAAGCACCCATCCATGTGCTCCAAGGTACAGCTGCAAGTGCTGATTTATGTGAATTACAACCTGAATGCTCACCACGAAATACTAAGACAATTTCCCTCATTGTTTCATGGTTTGGGAAAGCTAAAGACTATGAAAGTAAAGTTACACATTAATGACGATGTCTGTCCTGTTGTTCAGAGACACAGACGAGTTGCTTTTTATTTACAAGAAGCTGTTTTAAAAAGAATGTGAATCATTATTAGAACATAGGAATGTTGGGAGCTCCATTGAAAACAATGGAGTGCTCCGGGCTTCTAATGGCCGGTAGAAGCCCGGAGCTCCAACATTACAATGTTTGTTCACAGCAATAGCTGTGAACAAAGGTCTCACGGAGCCCGAGGGGATTTCAATCCCCTTGGTCTCCGTGAGGCCTTTGTTTTATTTGTTAGAACATTCTGCCCTTGTGTGGCAGAATGTTCTAATAGCCTCGTAGCCCTCCCTAGCTGGGCTATACCCCGGCCCTTAAAGTCCCGTTCCCTTGTTAAAGGCCCGAGCCGAAATAGCCGGTATAGCCACTATGGCAGGCTATAAGGCTATATTGAGCGTTCAACTGGTCCAACGTCATGGGTTTCTCCCATAGTGGTAGTGCCCAAAAAGGACACTGAAGGAACTGCACGCATAAGCGTTGATATACGCCAAGCAAACAAGGCAGTTGAACGAGAACAACATCCCGGTCCACATATTGCTGACATGATAACGCAACTAAATGGTGCAAAGGCTTACTCTCGCCTTGATTTAAATAAAGGTTATCATCAGTTGGAACTTCAAGAAGATTGCAGGTATATTACAACCTTTTCTACACACATAGATCTGTTTCGATATAAAAGACTCTGTTTTGGTGTATCATCGGCTGCGGAACTTTTCCAAGACGTCTTTCGACGTGTCATACAACCGGTTGTGAATACATTCAACTATAGCGATGACATATTGATTTTCGGAGCTACACAAAAGGAGCATGATAAAGCTCTCACTCAAGTATGCCGCTTACTGACTGATAACTTTGAATGCAGACAAGTGTGAATTCCACAAGACTAAATAAAAATTCTTTGGCCATATCTTTTCTGATGGGGGTATGAGACCCGATCCTGCTAAAGTACAAGCACTGTTGAATGGTGATCCCCACGATATGTTTCTATGATACTTTAATGGCCACAAGAATGTAAGAAAGGTTTCAAGACGATCAAACAAGCCATTGAAACTGCTACTCAAATGGCCTATTTCAATCCAAAGCTTCACTAAAAGGTTGATTTTGACATTAGACAAGTTGGGTTAGGTGCTATTTGGCACAGCACAATGGACACCCCCATGCTCGAAGGCATTTTGTGGCATATGCCAGTAGAAGTCTGTCCCAACCTGAACATGTTTACTCTCAACCCAAGAAAGAAAGTTTGGCCATGGTATGGGCTTGTGAACATTTCCATGTATTCCTGTATGGAAAACCTTTTATGCTGGTAACTTATCATCAAGCTTTATTGACTATCTTTGGCCATCCAAAAGCCAAAATGCCTCTTCACATTGAACTGTGGGGACTTTGATTAGTATGATTACACGATTGTACATCGTCCAGGGAAGGATCAAAACCCTGTTGACTACTTTTCCAGAGTGCCTGTATAAGGTTAAGGTACTCCATCCAAGACGGCTAAAGACTACATTAATTTCATTGTAAAGTCAAAAACGCCAGCTGCCATATCGTTAGCCCAGATCATCGCTAACACGAGCCATGATAGTGACATGCTGAAGTTGAAAGTTATAATTACACATCAGTCATGGAACCAACATGCTCGACCTCTCTTCAGTGATGGTGAATACCAAAAGTACAAAAACGTTAAAGATGAACTGTTTATAGCTCAGGAAGGAGTTATACTGCTATGGTTGAGATTCCTAATTCCAGAGAGTTTAAGACAGAAGATAATTGAAGTGCCTCAAAAAGGACATCGTGGTATTGTTGCCACCAACAGAGCTCTCCGAGATCGAGTCTAGCTTTCATATTTAGATGAGAGGATTGAAAAGGAACTCAAGGCCGTTCATCTATGTAACTGCCTCTCTACGAGCATTATTCAACATATTCTTACCATGTCAAAACTCCCTAAGCATGCATGGGAGAGAATAGCCGTCGATTTCTTTGGTCCACTCAACAACAGACATCATTTGATGGTAATTGTGGATGATTACTCTCGATTTCAATTAATAAAGGATCTCTCATCCACAACTCCTGAGCGAGTCATTGAGAGACTTGACAGTATTTTTGCAACATGGGGTGTTCCAGCCATTTTGAAGTCTGATAATGGTCCAATGTTCAACAGTAGAGAACTCAAGGATTTTCTGGAGCATCTGAACGTAAAGCTACAGAAGAGTACACCTTTGTGGCTGCAGGACAACGGTCTTGTTGAGCGTTTTATGAGTACACTATAGAAAGCAGTACATTGTGCAATCCTTAAGAGGCTCAATTTGCAAACTGTGTTCCACCCTATGAGCCTATTGTTTGACACCTCACTCAACCATGGGCAAAAGTCCTGTGACTTTGATGTTCGGGAGAGCAATGACAACAAAGTTACCTCAATGGACCAATAAAAGAGCAGGTGATAATACAACTCAAATGAAGGACTTGGTTAATAAAGAAAAGATGAAAACCTGTGCTGACAAAAGGTGACATGCAAAGAACATTGAATTTAAGACAGGAGAACTAGTGGTTATCCGCCAACTGCGAAGGAGAAACTCCGATGCTCCATATGATACTGCACCTTGCCACGTTGTGTCCACCAAGGGACATATGGTGACTGTTCATGGGCTTCATGAGTGGAAGTAATTGTGGGCCTCATGTGCCATGGTATACCATAAACTTAGCACGGTACCTTTGGTAAACACAGACATGAACCAATCACATACCCAGTTCAATCAATCAATCAATATATTCTTTATTTGAATTAAAAAATAAAATCCTAAAAGTCAAGCACAGTACAATATATTTCATAAATATAACAATCAGTTAAGTTACAATTTGATTGGCTTTAAAACGCCAGAAAGATAGTGAGATAAAAAATAACACACTGTGGGGGTGGTTAAAAACTGGAGGAACAATAGTGCAGGTCTCACTTGGTTAAAATTCATGGGCTTCATGAGTGGAAGTAATTGTGGGCCTGAGGTGCCGTGGTATACCATAAACTTAGCACAGTACACCATAGCACAATATATAAGTACATAACATATATGTTTAACATTACTTACACTATTTACATATACAACCCGAAAATGTACATATTATAATATATTTTTGCAGATATAAAATTAACATCTTTTCACACACTTTAACCCTAAGTTTCCTTTAATTTACACACTCCGCTTTACGCCAATCTACTGTATAACAATGCACTTTATGACGCTCCACTCTATGCTATTTCAAGTATGCTATTCTACTTTGCGACATTCCAGTATACGCCACAATATTGTATGCTAATCTACTGTACATTAGTCCACTTTACTCCACCAAACTCTACTGTATGCCCCTCCAGTCTACAAAATTATACTCTGTGCTATTATACTTTTCACTGCTGTACTCTATTACACTTTTGTGCATGACAGTTCCTGGACACCCCTACACTGTACTGCTTGCAACTGTATGCCATTCACTGTACGCAACTCTAGTTTACGCTATTCCACTATATGCTATTCGACTGTGCCCCACTTCATAGTACAGTACTGGAGAGTCCACTATACTCTACTCTACGGCACTCCATTGTACTGAAATGCAGTATAACCCCCTGTACTGTACTACAATTCACTGTAATGCTATTACACTTTACAACACTAAATTCTGTGCCATTGGACTAAACGATGCCTTACTGTATATAACTAGACCCTACGCTTCGAACATTAACCCTATTCAATTGTACAACACTGTACTGTATGGTACTCCAGTAAATGCCACTCCAATATATGTTTAAAGATTTCACGTGACTAAACTGAATGGAATTACACTGAATACTACTCAATTCTACGCTACTCCAGTGTATGACACTACACTTTATGCTACTGCAGTATACGCCATTGCACTGTACCCTATTGCACTGTACCCCACTGTAGTGTATGTTATTCCACTATGCACCACTGCACTGTACGGCACTCCAATACATGCCCTTTCACTTTATGGAATTTTAAATTACAACACTGCACTACACCAGTGAATTTACACTAAGCTGTACAGAACTCCACTTTATGGTACTCCACTGTACTATACTCCAGTGTATACTATTCCACTTTACACCACTGCACTGCACCAGAGTCTACTGCATGCCACTCGACTGAACGCTATTTCAGTATATGATATTCCAATATGTGCACCTACACTGTGCAACACTCCAGTCTATAGCACTCCACTGTACGCCAGAATACACTTTACAATGGTAAGTAAATCGTTTATTTCGGGCACAGCCCATAAAACACATCAGATTAATACAGCGAAAATACTTTTTAAATATATTAAAAGATTATGCAATGTAAAAACACAAGACATCAAGGTGCAGTTGCCTTACTATAAAAGCAATTAAAAATCATTACGTTGACGTACAAAGAAGGGAAAAAAGAGGAAACATCATCTAAATAAACAAGTTGTAGGTCTGGCAAGGCAACCAATTATACATTTTGGTGTCTGCTATTACCACCAATCCTAAGATGTTCATGTATTCACAACAGGGGGGATGTGCAAAATAGCTATCATGGGGTTCTATACAGAAGGAAAAGGTTACCAGAATAAATATGTACATCATTTCATAATCGTACGATAGATGGAAAAGAAAATGACTCAATGGGTGGGGAATATAGGAGAAGACCGAAAAAAACACATGGTTTCCTGATTGGGACTGTGTTTATCAAGTTCTCTGTCAAGGTTCGGTATTACAAATGACCTTCTTTCTTAATGCCCAGGCAATATACAAATACTTAGAGACTGTGAGAGCTAAGAGTTCTCTGGTATCACTCTTGAAGAGTCTCTCCGCTTCCCAATAGTGTCTCACACCCATGTGGTTACATGCAGCCAACAGCCATTTTTTACGGGCCTTCCAGTATAAGGGACAGAATAGCATGAAGTGGGACTCCGTTTCCACTATATTCTGGCAATTTGGACAGCCATCGATCTGGCAAGTTGCGTTAGCCCATTTAGAGGTATGTGATCTCAGGGGCAGAACCCCACACCTATATTGAACGTACAGACATTTTAACTGGTGTGGATACATTCTGTTCAAATATGGTTCAAGCCTAGGTATACTCTTGTGGTTCAGGAATTTGCCTGTGAGAGTGTTAGTTTGATGCATTTCCAACGTTTGGACTAAGACTGCCTCCCAGTAAGACTGGTTTGCTCTTAAAGCATCTCCTTTTACTATTGCATCAGGGGCAGTCCATAGCTCACTCATGCCTATTCTGTGCGTTATTTTTTTAATATGTTTCAGCCATGGTGTTCTCAGATTTCTATTGAGAGCCAGAAGGTCTTTCACACACTCTCTATAGGCTGCCAATTCATTAGTGGACCATAGTCTGACCCAGTATAGGAGGGGTTTTAAAAAAGTTGTTAAATGAATAGGATTGAGAGCCAGGTCTAGGCGTACAGGTGTGGTAAGGGAACTTGAGGGAAGCTTAAAAAGTGTTTTAATAAACCTATTTTCTATTTTTGTTAAACAATCAGCATCAGCTAAGCCCCAGATCTCGGCTCCATATATTGCTGATGCCACAGCTGAAGATTTATATATGGTGATGACTGGAGAGACAGCTCCTTTGGGTGCTGCCTTATATCGCCTCACTATGGCAGAGGCTTTCTGATGGAGAGTAGTTTTACTTTTTTCCATCTGGGGGCCCCATGCTTGGGTGTCATTTGGCCTCACCCCAAGATAATCGAAGTGGCGAACTACGTCTAGGGGAAGCCCCTCTACGGTCACAATACCTCTGCACCCTTTGTGCGGATTAATCATCATAACTTTAGATTTTGACGAGTTTAATTCTAGGCCCCTTTCTCCACAGAAAGTAACAAAGGCATTCAGTTCAGATTGGAGGCCCATAGGGGTTCGGGTGATCAGCAGGGTGTCGTCTGCAAACATTAATATTGGAGTTGGTATTCCCGCCACTCTCGGGGCATCATGTTTGCATTCCCTCAATCTCTTCACTGCACCGTTGATGAATAGGCTAAACAGTGTTGATGCGAGAACGCACCCCTGTCTCACCTTGAAGCGGAGGACCTGGTCCAGTGTGCTGACCTTTAATCGGAAGCCTGCTTGAGACTCTTCCAGGACGTTGTTTTGTTGTATCCACTCGTTTAGTCTGTATAAGAGCTGTCTACAGAATATTTTTTGTGAATTATCAAGTAAACTCATAGGCCTGTAGTTTGAAGGAATAGTTCTCTCACCTTTTTTTAAAATAGGTATGATAACGGCACCTTGCCATGAGGGGGGGGATCATATTGCCTTTTATTTTGCTATTCGATAAGACTTTCAGGTAGGGGGCCCAGATGTCTGGTTCGGAGAGGAAAAGGTCTCCCGGAATGCTGTCCATCCCTGGGGCCTTGCCCTTTTCCGTTTGTTTTATTGCTTTGAGTGTTTCGGATAGAGTAAATGTAAGAGTGGAATATACAACTGGGATGGAGGATGAGCTAGTCAAATTTAGAGTTTGGGGGCTGTTAACATCTTCAGGGCGAGAGCTCACTACGGTATTATTTTGCTGCGGGCAGTCATATAGGCTGCTGAAATGAGTAACCCAGGTGTCGGGGTTAACCACTGGGTCTAGGGAGTTCGAATTAGAGGGGTTCACAGCTATAAGTTTCCATAAGCTTTTTTGGTCACCCTTCTCTAGGGCTTCGGCAATCATTACCCATTGATCCCCCTCCCATTCTCTTTTGGCTTTAACTAAGAAGGTTTTATAGTCTCGCCTGGTCTTTATGATTTCAGGCCTTAAGCCCCTTTTGATTGCACTCAGCAGAGGGATCATTCCTGATCACCAGGCCTTGTTATACCAGGACGGTGTTATCTTTTTGAGTGCTCCTCTCTGTTCCCTCATGAAGCACTGTCTCAGTGTGTCCATGAGATCGCAGTGTATGGGATGACATTGATGTTATGACTATTAGTTGGGTCAATCTGGGAGAGTTTAGACACAAACAGATCGTAAATTAAAGGGAGTTTGTTTCCGTCTACCACCAATTCTGCCCACTTAACATTTCTCATATTATTTGAGGTTGTAATTAGCGCAGTAGATAGGACCACCTCCGGTTTGTGTCTCTCAATCTGGTCATTAGAAAGGATGCACTTAATGCCTGGTGGTCACTGTCTGGTCTGGGGATAACTTGCATGTCCTGCAGATCTGGCCAGAGGTCATTATCCACTAATATATGATCGATTCTTGATTTGCTAAGTCCTCTATTCAAGGTAAAACAGGGGGGCAATCAGATTTAGTTTTGCCATTTACTATTCTTAGGCCATGGTCAGTGAGGAGCTCAACAATTTGGGTACCCACCTTTGACGTTTTTGTTATTTTCTTAAGTTCGCGAGAGGGCGATATTTCCTGATGTCTACACCCTGCAGATATGGGAATGTAGGTGTTAGTGTCTCCCGCTACGATTTTTAGGGATTTATGAGCAAACTGTCCCAATAGATAATCTAGCTTACTTACTATTGGAGATTGAGCATTTGGGGGTATTGACCTAATGTATATATTCACTAAGGTTATGTGTGTAGGACCTGACCAGGTGTTAATGTTAATTTGCAGGGCAAGTAGATCTTTAGAGACAGTTGGAAGAGTTTTGACCACTGGAAACAAATCCATTCTTAGCCTTATTAAGAGGCCACCTGATGGTCGCCCTGCCGATGATGGAACTGCACTTTCACTAAAGGCAACAAAGCCTGGGCGATGAACTGGTTTAATAGCCCACGTTTCTTGAAGCAAGATAAAATGATGAGAGTCAATAAACATTAAATCAACAAGGGGGGGGAATTCGGACTGATCTTTATCCAGGTCCAGCATACATGTCCGTTAATGAACTTCTACACAAATGGTATGCAGTTCCTAATATTAAAATGCAGGAGGAAGTGTTTTTATCAAGAGCTCCACATGGAGGTGTGGAGTTATAAGTGGGGAGAAGAATCCTTTCCTCTTGGAAAAAGACCCTCACACACCCAGCCAGCTAGGTGTCATGCTTCATCATCGGGTCTGCTCCTTATCGGGTCGGCGCTGCAATCCCCGATCGGCACCCGTGATGGGGCCTCCTTGGCGGAGATCTTTATTCCAAATGCCGGTGGGTGAAGTGCGTGTGAGGGCCCTAAAACAGTGTAGGTGGTGTTGATGTGTAGGGAAGTGAAAATAAAAAAGGGGAGGTGGTCCACTCAAGATAATTTTATTGAACGTGGCCCCTACCCTAGTTAAAAAGAAAACAAGACGCGTAACTCCACTCTAAGGATGTCGAGAATAGGCGCTTGAGAAAAAGGTCAACATGTTTCTTGCCCAATAATATATTAATTGGCAATTCCTCAGGACCAAAAAGGATCTACCTACACTTTTTGGTAGTGGTCAACAGTAAAGTGAAAAAGTGACCACCATTACAGCACCCTAAAAAGTGGTACCTGTAGATCAAAAAACACAACCTGCAATAAAAACAGAATAACAACATTAACATAAAAAGTCACAGTATTCTGGATGTAATAGAAAACAAGCGCACCAAATAGTGTCAATGATGCGGCTCAAAAATGCTGAACACAAGGTGACTCGTGGCATGCATGATGTGAGCACTCGGTATCATTGCAACCGGTAAGGCATATTCAAACTGAGAAGCTAAGAAAGGCAATCATCTAAAAACTCACCCCATTAGGGTCAAGGATGTGCGGCATCAGTACCGGCTGGTGTAGACACTAATGTGTAGTGTCCTAGTAAGTAGGAAAAAAACATGAATAGTAATGTTCAAAAATATTGAAAGGGAGCAACATATCCCAGGTTCAATAGCCTGGAGGAGGAGAGAGCCAAACAGTGCACGAGGACACCCAGCAAAACTGCCCGGTATGTAGCTCACCAATTAGCTATGCTTGTATTCCAGCAAAGGGGCACACTAATTGCTTATAGTGCCCAGGGACTGTGTAGCGTGGCGAGCACCCCAGTCAACGCGCCGGCCAGAGCACCCGACACTCTCCAAAGTGAGGACGGGTTTGCTAGCAAGAACCGTGACGGGACCACACCGCTGATGCTACAACAGGCAGCTCGACAGTATTAAAACTAACCCTGAGTAGGAACGTGGAGTCAAATACGGAGGAGACCAGAACCAGTGCTATCTATAGGGCCATTCCTCAAGGGTATGCTGACCAGGATAGGGGTACATAAGGTCAACAAGAGTCACCGCATCGGCCACGTTCCAACCCACAGGACCGGCAGGTGCCGGTGGTGTAAGGAGCCTGAGCACGGGAAAGGCTAGCGAGCGGACTCGCAAAACTCACAGTTTATCAGGAACCACGGCGGTGGATGTCCTACCCTCACGCAGCCGGTCCGGGCAGTGTACCCAATTGTCTGACCCTCGCGTCTAAGTACCCGCGCACGGCCGGCGGCGGGGGGCGGGACTTCCGGTAAATCTAACCACCGCTCCAAAACAACTAGAGCGCGAGCCAGATGGCGAACGCCATCTTAGGTAACCCTCGTGCACCGCGGACTATCTGAACCGCGTCTACTGCGACCAAAGAATCGCCGCAAACCCCACAACAGTGATGAGTGTATGCTCATTGGGTTCAAAAATACTACTCTGTGTCCCCAAAGGTATGTCATGACCCACTGGCGGTGTTCATATAGTCAGGGATAATTATTATAAGATCAATCCAATTAGGACCCCAATGAAGCACACGGAGGGTGGGGGGAGAAGAAAGGAGGGGAAGGGGGTATGGCAGTAGAGTGTAGGGTTTTCTTAAAATAGTAATAAAATATACTGGTACTAAGGGTACATCATAATCAAATGTGGTTTGGTACATGAACAAGGGTGCAGTTCTGCAAACACGGGCTGGTTCATGTAAGTTGTATGCAGATGGTCAAACAAAGGGGAGGTCCCCTGTGTGTAATATATGCCGTGTTGCATACTGCAACCAACCACAGTTGTTATTATGTTACTGGGATATCTCAATGTAGGAGGAAGTATAGCAAAAGTCCATAATATCAATCAAGTCAAGAGACTCCAAGGGATATTTTCGTTGAGTCCTGACTGATCAGTGGCTAATCGCAGGACCCACCGTTGTTCCATACGAAACAGAGCGTTCTGGGATGCCCCCGGGTGTGTCTCTAATACACCCCATTCAAATGAGTCAGGCGAGTGTTGTGCCTCTTTGAAATGGGTGGTCATTTTAGTGTTGTTCTTCAGGCACCTAAAGTTACTCCTATGTTCCATTATCCGGATTTTAACCGGCCTTTAAGTCATGCCGATATAAAGCAAATTACACCTACATTTCAGTATGTAAATGCAATTCCTAGTGTTACAATTGGTGTGTGTAGTCATTTTCCAGCCAAAACCACTAGGAAACCTCATTTCTTTAGTGACTTTAGTGAGGTGACAAACAGAGCATGAGCCGCACGGGTAATGCCCCATGACCGGGGGTAAATCCCACAAAGTTCTTTGTGCTTTGTTCTGTTGTTTCTTCGGTCTAGTGTGAATTAACATGTCCTTGATGTTACTAGTACGTTTGAACGCAAACCTAGGTGTGGCTAAGTTCAGAGTTCCTGTGTTGAGAATACCCCAATGTCTACGGATTATTTTCTTTATCCGGTTTGAGTCGGGGGTATATGTGGTAACACACGTGATGGTCGTGTCAGGTTCTCTAATTCTGTCTTCCAACAGGTTCTCGCGATTGTTATTTTGAGCCCTTTTGCATGCGGTGTCAATAACCTGTCTAGGGTATTCCCGCTGGAGAAGGTCTTCCTTAAGTATGCCCGACTCCTTTTTATAGTCAGTTAAAGTGTTGCAGTTCCTTCTGATACGAAGGAACTGACCGAAAGGTAAGTTCTGCCTCAGGGCCCTCGGATGATGGCTACTGAAAAGCAAGAGGCTATTCCTATCGGTCGGGTTGCGATAGAGACTGGTTGAGATTTTATCGCCCTCTAATCTTACCAATAAGTCAAGGAAGGGAATCTCTATCTCTGAGATAGTGATAGTAAACCTCAGATAAAGATGTTGAAATTAGCGCAGTAGATAGTACCACCTCCGGTTTGTGTCTCTCAATCTGGTCATTAGAAAGGATGCACTTAATGCCTGGTGGTCACTGTCTGGTCTGGGGATAACTTGCATGTCCTGCAGATCTGGCCAGAGGTCATTATCCACTAATATATGATCGATTCTTGATTTGCTAAGTCCTCTATTCAAGGTAAAACAGGGGGGCAATCAGATTTAGTTTTGCCATTTACTATTCTTAGGCCATGGTCAGTGAGGAGCTCAACAATTTGGGTACCCACCTTTGACGTTTTTGTTATTTTCTTAAGTTCGCGAGAGGGCGATATTTCCTGATGTCTACACCCTGCAGATATGGGAATGTAGGTGTTAGTGTCTCCCGCTACGATTTTTAGGGATTTATGAGCAAACTGTCCCAATAGATAATCTAGCTTACTTACTATTGGAGATTGAGCATTTGGGGGTATTGACCTAATGTATATATTCACTAAGGTTATGTGTGTAGGACCTGACCAGGTGTTAATGTTAATTTGCAGGGCAAGTAGATCTTTAGAGACAGTTGGAAGAGTTTTGACCACTGGAAACAAATCCATTCTTAGCCTTATTAAGAGGCCACCTGATGGTCGCCCTGCCGATGATGGAACTGCACTTTCACTAAAGGCAACAAAGCCTGGGCGATGAACTGGTTTAATAGCCCACGTTTCTTGAAGCAAGATAATATGATGAGAGTCAATAAACATTCCCCACTCGGGGTCAGTGAGTTTGGACTTGATGCCCGCAACATTCCACGATAATAGTTTTAGGTATTCACCCTCTATCGACCCTATGACCCGCATAGTTGTCTTGGTAGATTCTCCCTGCAGTGTTATATACTCCCCTTTGTCATTATCAGTAAGTAAACCCCTGTGCCCTGCCGTCCCAACTCTGCCCACCTCAACATAAGATAGAGGCCTTTCAGCCAATGTGGGGCGAAGTGATTGAATTGTGGTGCACGGTTCTGGGCAATCGATAGTCAGTCAATCGATGTCTGACGTGTTTGAAATGCTGACGAGTTCCCTGGAATTGTGCTTCAGTACACTAGGGGGCCAATTTTGTTGAATGTTAGGGGGTCTGTCCAATGTGTGACACGGAGGGTTCATTTTTAGTGATATTCGCAGATCTGTATCTGGTCTGAAGCGCAGTTCTAATGCAATTAGGTCCTCTGCTAGGGCTACATCCCTAAGAGCCACACCTATGTAGTCCCTTTCAGGTTTTCCTATTGAGAACCTTCTAACTCTTGTTATGTCCTCCCTTATAATTGATCGGCATCCCCTTTTGTAGCGAATCCAATGAATCACTTTGTTCACTAGTCCCTCTTGTGTTTCTATGTGGGGCCTCTGGAGCTTTGGGACATTAATCATATAGAGATCAAAACATTGGGTATTAGGAGGTCCTTTGTTAATGCCACCTATATAAGTTTTCTTTATGGGAAGGGTGTGGGGCTTATGATTCCAGAGTACTTTAGGTGGAATAGCAGGTTTAACATGCGTTGTTTCCCTTGGAGGAGCACGATCCCGTTTAGATGCATTGTCCTCATACGTGGTGTTATTTCTACTTTGGCTTTGTGAGTAAGTAACTTTACAATATATACAAAATGTAACTCCACTTTACCACACTCCACTCTATGCTATCCTACGGTATTACATTGTAGTGTACGCCACTACATTCTTTCCCTCTCCAATATACGCCACTGTACTGTATACTGATTTACACTATGCCACTACACTGTATCCCATTCCACTGCACGCCACTCCAGTATACCTGATTCCACTTTATTCCACTATACCACAATATGCTGAACCATAGTAGACTTTATAACATTATCCTCCAGTATATTGTACCACACTCCACTTAATTCCACTCTGTGAGAAGTTGGCCTGGCATATGCTGTCCACTAATTATAGTGGGCACCTTGCACCAGTCCAAACAACCCCTTATTGGAGATAGGTTAAAGACAACCTTATTGAAAGCTATCCTAGTGGTAGCTATGGAGAGCAGCCTTCAGGCTAAGTCTTGAAGGAATGTAAAGCAGCTTGTTTTACCAGTCTATAATCTCTTGAGTGACCAAATGAAAGAGCACCACACCAGGTATATATTCAAAATATATGTATTTATTGCTAAACACACCCCTCTAGTCTCTTTATGAGGCTAGAGTTCGAAGTACATAAGTTATAAGTTATTAATTCACAGTAATAGCACAAATACACGTTTGGGCCCTAGGGGCGTACCAAACCATATACCAATAAAGTGGTATGCGAACCACGACTGAACTAGACACTAGGCCTAGAGCCTCTAGAAGTGCTTGGACCACAAGGAACCACCCAAGGTAGTGACACAGGGGACCTACGGGAGACGCGTGCAGTGTAAATACACAACCGCGATACGCCGTTGACTTCTATGGAGAAAGTCGGGATCGGGAAAATAGAGAAAAGGGACACTTAAAAGAGGACTAGGACAAAACCCTTTGAGATCTAGGACTTTGAAGAGTCTCTACCCACGGGAGCACCGGAGTACTCGTGTTACCTCACCCAGGGAAGCCGGGTGCATAGGTGCCTTTCGGGGTCGGGTTTCGTCGTCGATTCGAATGGCGATCTGCTGCAAAGTGCTGCTGGCGGCCAAGAGAAAAGTGTCCGGGTGGATCCAAGAGTGGATCGGAGTTCTGAAGAACCTGAAAGCAGAGGGGACAGAGTCTGGGTCACTAGCCAGTGACCAGGAAGGCGGTGGACAGATGCCCACCGATGTCGAGTGCTTCAGGTGCGTTGACGGTCATCTTGACTCTTCAGCCACGAGGTCCAGGAGGCGTTGTCGGCGACCAGGAGCAGGATTCGGGCTGGTACACGATGTCTGTCGAGTGCTGAGGTGTCGGCGACCGGATTGGACCCAACAAGCCTTGGCAACGGCAAGTCTCGGTGAAGATGTAGATCGTCGATGGTGCAGACCAGCAAGGTCTGTGGAACTCACCCAGCGAGGGTAAGTGAGGGCAGGCCTGGAGCAACCAGGATGCCCAGTAAGAAAAGGATTGGCCTTCGTTAAGGGCTACTAGTCAACGGGCTAGCGACCGCGAAGGAGCCTCGTGACGCCGCACGTGGATCTGGCTTACAGGACACTTGTGGAGTGGGGGCCAGTGATCTTCGGTGCAGGTGGTGCTGGAGGCTAGGGCTACTCGGAGCCCAAAGCACGACTTCTTGGGAGACCCAGAAGAGGATGCACTTGCAAATGTGCTCGGTGTCCAGGGGTCACGGTCTCAAGTCACCCACGATAGCCACGGACCTCAGCTTTGCTGGGGACTCAGGGTAGCCTCGGGGAAGTCTGAGAATCCACCTCTGGTGATGCGATGACTTCGGCGTCCGACGGGAGCTTCAGAAATGCGAACCGGACAGATGCTTCTTTGGTGCCTGCCAAGCAGGGGAGTCACTCCTTGACCCCAAGGGAGATTCTTCAGTCCTCTAATCGTGAGTAGAGCGTCGAAGGTCCAGGATTCAGTTTCAGAGTTTTGTCCAGGGATAATCTAAAGTCCTAAGGACTGGGTTCCTACCTTTATACTAAAGATAGGGGTTGGACTACTCTGTGGCCCCACCTATGGGTGGGTCAGGGCAGAGGGGTGGCTACACCCCTTTCCCTTTGTCCAGTTCGCGCCAAAGCAGGGGCTGCAAGCCCCTGATCCGGTTTGAACTGGGGTATGCACAGGGACACCAAATGTGCCCCCAGTGCAGGACTTCAAAGCACCCGAAAGTGCTCCCGCCCAGCCCCAATACACATTATCCTGTCTGGGGAGGTGGTCACACCTCCCTGGGACAGGAAACCTATTGTCCAGGCCTCCCCTGCCGGAGTTTCGTCCAGCAGCAGGAGGCCAGACTCGTGTCTGTGGCAGCAGCATCCATTTTGTGATGCCAGGGCTCTGGAAAGAAGTTACCGGACTCGTCAGAGTTAACATGTCTTTCCCTCTAGAAGGGTGGAATGCTACCCCCGCCGCCAGGATTGGCGGGGGGTAGTATTCCAAGATGTTTGACACCAAACACGACATGTTTAGGTGCAGCCATTCCAAAGTTAGCATTTTACCGCGAGGATATAATGCGCTTAAGAGTATATGGTCAGGCTGCACTACAAACAGCATCAGAGATGGTCTCCGAACGCTGCAGAGGGGCCCTGCTCATGCAGGGGCACCCTCTCACATAGGAACCACGCACTCTGCCTTTAGGATTGATAAGGCCTGCCTTAGGAGTGACTTATAGGTTTATATGTGTGTATGTATTTCGTGATATAGGTAACCTATATCACAGTAAGGGGTGCATGCACCACCTTACCCAGGCTGCAGTAGCAGACCTGTGGTGTCAGTTTGGATGGCCTTCCAGGGGTGGCATAATACATGCTGCAGCCCCTGGCAGGCCTCTGAGGTACCTATGCCCTTGGTACATAGTATACCATATACTAGGGACTTATAAGGGCACTCCAGATCCCAATCAGTGATGCGCCTAAGGCACATGGAAACCATTTTAGAGAGGAAGCAGCTAGGCTGGGGTTCTGATTAGCAGGGCCCCAGCCAGACTAATGTCGAAAAACAGTGAAGCATCAGCAAAAAGTGGGGGTACCCATGTGAAGCAGATCCTACTCTCCTACACAACCCCCCAAACGTAGGGACATTAAACTAACCTTGCGCAGTTAAGTCTTCATGTTCTAAGTGGAAATACCTAGAGAGTCCATCTGCATTCGCATGGTTACTCCCAGGCCTATGTTCCACTGTAAAGTCCATCCCCTGTAGGGAAATGGACCACCTAAGCAGTTTGGGGTTTTCACCCTTCATTTGTTTTAGCCATAAGAGGGGCTTATGGTCTGTCTGAACCAGGAAGTGTGTACCAAACAAGTATGGCCTCAGCTTCTTCAGAGCCCAGACCACAGCAAAGGCCTCCCTCTCTATGGCTGACCAACGTTTCTCTCTAGGGGTCAGCCTTCTGCTAATAAAAGCTACTGGCTGATCCTGACCTTCTTCATTCAATTGTGACAGTACAGCCCCTACCCCCAATTCAGATGCATCAGTTTGAACAATGAACTTCTTGGAGTAATCAGGACTCTGCAGAATTGGAGCAGTGCACATGGCCTGCTTGAGGTCATCAAATGCCTTTTGACAGCTAACTGTCCACTGAACCTTTTTGGGCATTTTCTTAGAAGTTAAGTCATTCAGGGGTGTCACTATTGATCCATACCCCTTGACAAATCTCCTATAGTACCCAGTCAGGCCTAAGAAGGCTCTCACCTGAGTCTGGGTAGTGGGAGCAGTCCAGTCCATGATGGTCTGGATCTTGCTCTGCAAAGGTTGAACCTGGCCTCCACCCACAAGGTGGCCCAGGTACACAACCTGACTCTGCCCTATCTGGCACTTAGTGGCCTTGATAGTCAGGCCTGCCTTTTGCAGGGCCTGTAAAACATTCCTGAGGTGGACCAGGTGATCCTCCCAGGTGGAGCTAAAGACAGCAATATAATCTAGATAAGCTGCACTATAGGCTTCCAGTCCTGTGAGAACTGTATTCACCAACCTCTGGAAAGTGGCAGGTGCATTCTTCAGACCAAAGGGCATTACCACAAATTGATAATGTCCACTAGGGGTCGAGAATGCTGTTTTGGGCTTTGCAGTATCAGCTAGTCTGATCTGCCAGTAGCCAGCTGTTAGGTCAAATGTGCTGAGATATTTGGCAGAGGCCAAAGTATCTATGAGCTCATCTGCCCTGGGTATTGGATGGGCATCAGTCCTAGTGACTGCATTGAGACCCCTGTAGTCCACACAAAACCTCATCTCTCTTTTTTCACCACTGGTGTGAGGTTTCGGTACAAGGACTACTGGACTAGCCCAAGGGCTATCTGAGGGTTCAATAACTCCCAATTCCAACATTTTCTGGACTTCAGTCCTGATACAGTCCCTGACATGGTCAGGTTGCCTATAAATCTTGTTTTTAATAGGCAGACTGTCCCCAGTGTCCACTTCATTAGTGCACCAGGTGGTCTGACTGGGTGTCAGTGAAAACATATGTCTAAACTGATTGAGGACTTGCCTGCAATCAGTCTGTTGCTGGGTAGTGAGGCTGCCTGCCAAGGCTACACCATCAACTGACCCATCGTCAGGGTTCTGTGAGAGCAGGTCAGGGAGTGGGTCACTCTCTTCCTCCTGCCCTTCATCAGTAGCCATGAGCAAGCCCATGTCTGCCCTGTCCACATATGGTTTTAACCTGTTGACATGGAGAACCCTGTGGGGACTCCTGGGTGTTCCTAGGTCTACTAAATAAGTGACCTCACCCTTCTGCTCAACAATAGTGTGGGGTCCACTCCATTTATCTTGGAGAGCTGCTGGGGCCACTGGCTCCAACACCCACACCTTCTGTCCTGGCTGGTAAACAGTCAGAACAGCCTTTTGGTCATGCCAGGCCTTCTGAAGTTCCTGGCTAGCCTCAAGGTTTTTGGTTGCCTTTTTCATGTACTCAGCCATCCTGGAGCGGAGACCAAGTACATAGTCCACTATATCTTGCTTTGGGGGCTTGAGAGGTAACTCCCATCCTTCCTTCACCAAGCACAGTGGACCCCTCACAGGGTGGCCAAACAGAAGTTCAAAAGGGCTGTAACCAACCCCTTCTGAGGCACCTCCCTATATGCGAATAAAAGGCAGGGCAAGAGTATGTCCCATCTACGCCTAAGCTTCTCTGGGAGCCCTTTAATCATGCCCTTCAAGGTTTTGTTGAATCTCTCAACTAAACCATTGCATTGTGGGTGATAGGGTGTGGTGAACTTATAAGTCACTCCACACTCCTTCCACATTGCTTTTAAGTACCCAGACATGAAGTTAGCACCCCTGTCTGATACTACCTCCTTAGGAAAGCCCACTCTTGAGAAGATTCCCAGGAGGGCCCTTGCCACCACAGGTGCTGTAGTGGTCCTGAGGGGAATAGCTTCTGGGTACCTGGTGGCATGATCCACTACCACCAGGATAAATCTGTGCCCAGAGGCTGTTTGGGGATCCATGGGACCAACAATGTCAATCCCTACCCTTTCAAAGGGCACCCCCACCACAGGTAGTGGTATCAGGGGGCCTTTGTAGTGCCACCTGCTTTGCCACTGGCTTGGCAGGTTACACAGGAGCGACAAAACTCCTTACTGTCTTCAGACATGTGGGGCCAGTGAAAGTGAGGGACAATTCTGTCCCAAGTCTTGTTCTGGCCCAGGTGACCTGCTAAGGGAATATCATGGGCTAGGGTCAATAGGAAGCCCCTGAACTTCAAAGGTATTACCAACCTCCTGGTAGCACCAGGCTTGGGGTCTCTACTCTCTGAGTACAGGAGTCCATCATCCCAATACACTGTATGGGGACCACTAGCTTTCCCAGCAGCCTCAGCAGCAGCTTGCTGTCTGAGGGGTTCAAGGGAGGGGCAGCTCTGCTGCTCCTGGCTCAGATCTGCCCTAGAAGGTCCCCCTGTCCCCAAGAACTCAACCTGGTCAGGTTCAAGTTCCTCTGGGACAGTTCCTTCTTCAGGGCTGAGATCATCCCCCTCAAGGGACTGATCTTCCTCCTGAGCCAAGGGGAAGGCACTGCCTTAACCCTACTACTCCTCCTCTTGGAAGGCACTTGGTCCATTCTTCCAGAATCCAAGGCCTGTTCAGTGCTAGACATTTTGGCTTGTGACCTGGTCACAGCAAACACATCTGCAGGGATCCCCAGCATTTCTGCATGGGTCCTGAGCTCCACTTCTGCCCAAGCAGAAGTCTCTAAGTCATTGCCAAGCAAGCATTCGACTGGTAGGTTTGCACTTACCACAACCTTCTTAAGGCCAGTTACCCCTCCCCAGGAGAAGTTAACAACTGCCAGAGTATGGTCTGTTCTGACATTGCTAGCATTGGTCACTTGGTACATCTCACCAAGCATAACTTGCCCAGGAAGCACAAGGTCTTGTGTCACCATTGTGACACTTGCCCCTGTGTCCCTAAATGCCAAAGCCTCACGTCCATTGATTAAAGGCTGTTGTCTGTACTTGCCCAGATTACTGGGACTCACAGTGGAGGTCACATCCATGCCTCCATCACAGACTAACACAGCCTGAGTCAGTTCCCTGACTAAGTCAGAGCCCAACTCAGTTCCCAGGGTGAACCCTACTAAACCCTTTGCTGGAGCACTTCCACCAACTGAACTAGGGGGAACAGGTGCCTTAGGGGCATTGGTGGGTGCTGGACTGGAGTCTTTGGACTTGGTGCAATCACTGGTCCAGTGGGTCTTTTGCTTACAGACCTTGCACCATGGTTTTCTTTGGCCTTTCCCTTTGGTAGACTGTGAATCCCCACCAGAAGAAGATTTTGGGGGCCTGATGAAGACTTTTGATCTTTACCCTTCTCCCTACCCTTGTCAGAGTTCTTAGCATCTTGCTTCTTGGTTTCCCCACCTTAGTTCTGTACCTTCTGCTTCACCCTGGTTCTGACCCATTTGTCTGCCTTCTTTCCCAATTCTTGGGGAGAGGTCAGATCAGAGTCTACCAGGTATTGATGCACCAGCTGATTTTGACAGTTATTAAGAATCTGCTCCCTCATTATCAGATTGTACAATCCTGAGAAGTCACACACCTTACTGCCCATCAACCAGCCTTCCAGAGCCTTGGCAGAACAATCCACATAGTCTACCCAGTCTTGAGTCTGTGCTTTTTGGGTGTCTCTGAACTTCAACTTGTACTGTTCAGTGGTTAGGCCAAACCCACCAAAAAGAGCACTCTTCAAGACCTTGTAATTATCAGCATCCTCCTCTCTAACAGTGAGGAGCTTATCTCTACCTTTGTCAGCAAAGGAGAGCCACAAGATTGCTGCCCACTGCTCCTGAGGGACCTTCTGTACCTTACAGGCCCTCTCTAATGCAGTTATCCATTTGTGGATATCATCCCCACTCTGGTAGGGAGGGAGAATCTTGCTCAGGTTCCTATGGTCATAGGACCTTTCCCTATCTCTAGGGATATGGCTGCCACCATGGGACTCTAGTCCCAACTTTCTTCTCTCTCTAAGGAGATCTAGGGATTCCCTATCTAAAGCCAATTGCTTTTTCTGATTTCCAGCTGAGTTTCCTCATACTGGACCAGTCTGGCTCTCCTCTCATGAGAGGATTCCCTCCTGTGAGAGGAGACAGAGCTCCCTATAGAGGTGCCAGAGTGGTTAGACTCCTGAGAAGGAGATCTAGACTTCCTGGGCACACTCTTAATCCTTCCTGGGGGGACAAAGAGGGCATCATTCTGATCATCCTCATCATCTTCCACAGGAGGGATTGGGTTATCCAGGTCAGGGTCATTGTCACCCTCCTGGCCAGTTTCAGAGGGGGGGCTGGGGGTATTGGTACCCCTGGCCTCGTCCTCTTCTTCTGCCCCACCCTCAGCTCCTACCCCTTCAGTCCCCACGGGCTTACTAAGGTCATAAGCCACCAACAACTCCTTGAGGTGTTGGGTGGTGGGGCTTTGGCCTGTCCTTATTTTTCTCAAGTTACATAAAGCTCTCAATTCCAAGAATGGGAGTGTATCATACTTGGAGGGTGGAAGCTCAATGGCTTCCTGCAAGGATTCTTTGGATCCTGCCCTTAAAGACATTACTAGTGAGTGTGGTGTATGCACTACCTACTCTAGTGTGGCCTACTAAACTCTCTTGAGTTGTAGAAAGGGTTGTGCTATCCCTTAACACACAACTCTAAGTTCAGTAGAACTTACTGTATTCTAAGCTTAAATTATATGTACCTTAGGTACCTTTAGTGGTTTTCAGTTGATCAATTCAATTGAGATTATCTGGTAAAACAATAGCAAGCTGGAATCCCACACGCTGCACACCAATGTGAGAAGTTGGCCTGGCATATGCTGTCCACTAATTATAGTGGGCACCTTGCACCAGTCCAAACAACCCCTTATTGGAGATAGGTTAAAGACAACCTTATTGAAAGCTATCCTAGTGGTAGCTATGGAGAGCAGCCTTCAGGCTAAGTCTTGAAGGAATGTAAAGCAGCTTGTTTTACCAGTCTATAATCTCTTGAGTGACCAAATGAAAGAGCACCACACCAGGTATATATTCAAAATATATGTATTTATTGCTAAACACACCCCTCTAGTCTCTTTATGAGGCTAGAGTTCGAAGTACATAAGTTATAAGTTATTAATTCACAGTAATAGCACAAATACACGTTTGGGCCCTAGGGGCGTACCAAACCATATACCAATAAAGTGGTATGCGAACCACGACTGAACTAGACACTAGGCCTAGAGCCTCTAGAAGTGCTTGGACCACAAGGAACCACCCAAGGTAGTGACACAGGGGACCTACGGGAGACGCGTGCAGTGTAAATACACAACCGCGATACGCCGTTGACTTCTATGGAGAAAGTCGGGATCGGGAAAATAGAGAAAAGGGACACTTAAAAGAGGACTAGGACAAAACCCTTTGAGATATAGGACTTTGAAGAGTCTCAACCCACGGGAGCACCGGAGTACTCGTGTTACCTCACCCAGGGAAGCCGGGTGCATAGGTGCCTTTCGGGGTCTGGTTTCGTCGTCGATTCGAATGGCGATCTGCTGCAAAGTGCTGCTGGCGGCCAAGAGAAAAGTGTCCGGGTGGATCCAAGAGTGCATCGGAGTTCTGAAGAACCTGAAAGCAGAGGGGACAGAGTCTGGGTCACTAGCCAGTGACCAGGAAGGCGGTGGACAGATGCCCACCGATGTCGAGTGCTTCAGGTGCGTTGACGGTCGTCTTGACTCTTCAGCCACGAGGTCCAGGAGGCGTTGTCGGTGACCAGGAGCAGGATTCGGGCTGGTACACGATGTCTGTCGAGTGCTGAGGTGTCGGCGACCGGATTGGACCCAACAAGCCTTGGCAACGGCAAGTCTTGGTGAAGATGTTGATCGTCGATGGTGCAGACCAGCAAGGTCTGTGGAACTCACCCAGCGAGGGTAAGTGAGGGCAGGCCTGGAGCAACCAGGATGCCCAGTAAGAAAAGGATTGGCCTTCGTTAAGGGCTACTAGCCAATGGGCTAGCGACCGCGAAGGAGCCTCGTGACACTGCACGTGGATCTGGCTTACAGGACACTCGTGGAGTGGGGGCCAGTGATCTTCGGTGCAGGTGGTGCTGGAGGCTAGGGCTACTCGGAGCCCAAAGCACGACTTCTTGGGAGACCCAGAAGAGGATGCACTTGCAAATGTGCTCGGTGTCCAGGGGTCACGGTCTCAAGTCATCCACGATAGCCACGGGCCTCAGCTTTGCTGGGGACTCAGGGTAGCCTCGGGGAAGTCTGAGAATCCACCTCTGGTGATGCGATGACTTCGGCGTCCAACGGGAGCTTCAGAAATGCAAACCGGACAGATGCTTCTTTGGTGCCTGCCAAGCAGGGGAGTCACTCCTTGATCCCAAGGGAGATTCTTCAGTCCTCTAATCGTGAGTAGAGCGTCGAAGGTCCAGGATTCAGTTTCAGAGTTTCGTCCAGGGATAATCTAAAGTCCTAAGGACTGGGTTCCTACCTTTATACTAAAGATAGGGGTTGGACTACTCTGTGGCCCCACCTATGGGTGGGTCAGGGCAGAGGGGTGGCTACACCCCTTTCCCTTTGTCCAGTTCGCGCCAAAGCAGGGGCTGCAAGCCCCTGATCCGGTTTGAACTGGGGTATGCACAGGGACACCAAATATGCCCCCAGTGCAGGACTTCAAAGCACCCGAAAGTGCTCCCGCCCAGCCCCAATACACATTATCCTGTCTGGGGAGGTGGTCACACCTCCCTGGGACAGGAAACCTATTGTCCAGGCCTCCCCTGCCGGAGTTTCGTCCAGCAGCAGGAGGCCAGACTCGTGTCTGTGGCAGCAGCATCCATTTTGTGATGCCAGGGCTCTGGAAAGAAGTTACCGGACTAGTCAGAGTTAACATGTCTTTCCCTCTAGAAGGGTGGAATGCTACCCCCGCCGCCAGGATTGGCGGGGGGTAGTATTCCAAGATGTTTGACACCAAACACGACATGTTTAGGTGCAGCCATTCCAAAGTTAGCATTTTACCGCGAGGATATAATGCGCTTAAGAGTATATGGTCAGGCTGCACTACAAACAGCATCAGAGATGGTCTCCGAACGCTGCAGAGGGGCCCTGCTCATGCAGGGGCACCCTCTCACATAGGAACCACGCACTCTGCCTTTAGGATTGATAAGGCCTGCCTTAGGAGTGACTTATAGGTTTATATGTGTGTATGTATTTCGTGATATAGGTAACCTATATCACAGTAAGAGGTGCATGCACCACCTTACCCAGGCTGCAGTAGCAGACCTGTGGTGTCAGTTTGGATGGCCTTCCAGGGGTGGCATAATACATGCTGCAGCCCCTGGCAGGCCTCTGAGGTACCTATGCCCTTGGTACATAGTATACCATATACTAGGGACTTATAAGGGCACTCCAGATCCCAATCAGTGATGCGCCTAAGGCACATGGAAACCATTTTAGAGAGGAAGCAGCTAGGCTGGGGTTCTGATTAGCAGGGCCCCAGCCAGACTAATGTCGAAAAACAGTGAAGCATCAGCAAAAAGTGGGGGTACCCATGTGAAGCAGATCCTACTCTCCTACACACTCCACTCCACAAAGCTAAACTGGACGAATATTCCAAATGTGTTACTAACATTAGAAAAACTGTTGAAATTCACACAAAAAGGCTAAAGATAAGTTTATAGTTAGAAAAACTTTATGTTTACTATACAAACCCAACCTAAACTACACAAACTATACAAACATTAGAAATTCTAAAGTTATACTTATATTTTTAATTTATCATTTATGCACCACTCTCAAATTAATATGTCACATTTATAACTCACATTCATTCTTACGCACCACCTTAAAATTCATATAACTTGCGCACCCCCGTACATAATCTTCTCACCTCACTTCCACAGTACATTAACTCGCCACTGTACCATGCGCTATGTTCTGCCACATTATATAATTTCAGATGTCATAAGTGTTGTCATCAATGCAATAATTTCACATGTTCTAACTTCTGTAATATGCAAGGGTATAGGTAGTGCATGGAGAAGGGGCGAGTTATAGTTAATGTACTGTGGCGAGTGAGGTGAGGAGACTGTGAATGGAGGTGTACGAGTTATATGAATTTTAAGGGGGTCACGTAAGTATAAATTTTATTTGGAAGAATGACATTAATTTGAGAGTGGTGCATAAATGATGAATTAAACAATGAAGTATAACTTCAGAATGTCTAATATTTGTACAGTTTAAGTTTGCTTTGTATAGCAAACATAAATAAAGTTTTCCCAACTATAACTTATCTTTAACCTTTGTTGTTTTTTGTGGGGGGAAAAAAAAATATATATATATATTTATCTTGGAGTGCCCTTGTGGACTGCAGTATGTGGGAAGCACAAAACTGCAGGTCCACAAGTGGATCCTCCAACATTTGCGAGCCATAACAAACATGGATACAACTTATCCGGTGGCCCGCCATTTCAGTGAGATGTATGGAAATGATGCATCTCAAATGAAATACTTCGCTATAGATACTATACCACCACTAAGAAGAGGCGGAGATAGAGAGGCACTCCTACGCAAACTCGAGACCAAATACATCTTGGAACTCGACAGTAAAAGTCCTCATGGACTAAATACAACTGAAGACTTATACACGTGGCTGGATTAGTGACAATTCTCCGATGTATTAATAGTCAGTTTTAACATTCCAATGTAGACACCTCTGACAGCCTTTATAAAAGCATTCAAGCTTTATATAATTAACAAATAACCACCATAATCTCTGCCAAATATCACTTCCTTTTTTAGCAAGTATACCATCAAGATCAAGGAAATAGAATAATAAAAAAAAATGTTTTAATGTAAACATCACTAAATAAGGAAAAATTGTTTTTTACACTAGGTTTATGCACTGTTATGTCCTACTGAATCCCAAGTAGGATTAGTAGAGGATCATATATTGGATATTACACTTGCTTTTTCACACTTATAAACAACTAAACATTTTAACTGTCATTGGGTTAGCAGGTCCACTATGGGCGGAACATAATTTTTAGAATAGTTTGCGGCAGTATTTAGGATAAATGTATTTCTACAGAAATTTTAAAGGACGTGGTATGAGTAATAGTAATCATTGTGTATCATATATTTATACTATTTATTGTATTTAAACAGATAGCAGGTTGTATGCACATCAAATTTACATACACCAGTTTGCCAAATGGGATGTTTTTAACCAAGAACTATTGTATATATTCAGATGAATTTTTTATACATTTGTATTAACATCTATTGGTTTTTAATTGACAACCTATAATTGAGAGGTTGGTCATATATTTATACTATTTTTGTATTTAAACAGATAGCAGGTTGTAGGCACATCAAATTTACATACACCAGTTTGCCAAATGGGATGTTTTTAACCAAGAACTATTGTATATATTCAGATGAATTTTTTATACATTTGTATTAACATCTATTGGTTTTTAATTGACAACCTATAATTGAGAGGTTGGTCAGTAAGATGGATATTTCCCATCAATTTGGGCAAACAATAATTTGATATTACTCTGTGTGTTTTATTTAATTTATAAACGCATATTTCCACATTTGTCCTTTTGCACAACTATATTATCTACCGTTGCACTAATTATACATATTTTCCTGCTATTTAGTTACAGAACTTCGATTCATGAAATGACAGTCTGTTGTTTATGTTAATTGGTTGCACCTGCACTTTAAAAATGGGGAAGTGTTGTCGGCGCGTCATGTGATCAAGGTCCTTGTGGACCGAAACGCGTCATGGCGGCATAGCGCAAAAATACAAATAAAATAATTTGCACAAAAGAAGAGGTGTCCGTTCCTGCTTTCCGATTCACGCTGCATTTGGATCATATGGAAAAAGGTTTCCTGAAATATATGTATATATATAATTTTTTTTCACTGAAAAAATAAAGGTTAATGTGACATTACAGTTAGGTGAATATGTCAATGATAACATTAACGCTTTGAACTCCCAAAAATACAGAAATTCACTAATTATAGTTAGCAGAGCTAACTATAACTTGTGCCACAACATGCACTGCTTATGATGTAACATATTACATCACTCATGTTCTATGACATAATTTATGACATCACTGATGACATCATTGATTACATCACTGTTGACATTGTTCAATGAATGTGTTACTTTGTTTTATATTTTACAAAGTGGTGGGTAAGGACCATAATACATCTCTATCTAATTAGCTTGTGTCCAGCTAATGGGCGTAAGTGTTTGCAGAGGTCAGGTGGTTTGAAATAGATGTGCAGAGGTATTGAATGTGTTATAAATCTTTGTATTCAAGAGTATTCAAAAGTAAATTTGTGTGCAGGTGACAGTTGACAAGTTGTGTACAGTATGTCCACACAAGTTTTTTGGTTCTGCAGAAAACGTTTCCAACAGGGCAAAGGCTCTATGTAGTCAATACTCAGTATTGTAAGCAGGCTTGGAGTCTTTAGACAGAATCATCTCAGCATGACAGTTTCTACATAACATAGAAGACTGTGTGCGCCAGGTATTAACCTATGTACATGTGCTTGTTTAGTTTCAGAAGATGGGCTATCTAAAGTTTTCACCACAGTATGAAGGCAGCAGGTAGTATGACCTTTAGCACCTACAGACCTTGGGTATTTGTACTGAATAGTGTTGCTTTGGACAAGTTCTGCATAGAGTGAACACTGTTCTTAGTAAATTCTTGTTAATACTCTGTGGTGTATTTCTCATGAGAGTTTCACTGTCTGCAAACAGTGTGGTACAGAGTAAACTCTCTCCATAGAATAAACACTGTTTACAGTACTCACTTTTCTACTCATATTCACTTCATTTCTCACTGTAGGTTTGGTGACTGTGAACGATGTGCTACAGGTAAAGGCTGATCATAGTAGGGAATTAGTTATGTAACAGAATTGAGTATCTGGAGGAAATTGGTTTTCTCTGAACAGCTGTATACAGATTTAACACTGTGTGCAGTAGGGGTTACACATATATCTGTGGTTGATAGCTAATATGAACTCAGCTACACATGAAGTGTATGGCATAGGCTGACTGTTGCACATATCACAAGCTTTGTTCGCCTAAGGGGGTTGCATGTGTGAAGGCGTTAATGATGCTGCACATTATTCTGAGCTATTTTGTACTTACTTTCAGCCCTCTAATGCCATACTCGCTTATGAAGTAATTTGTACAAAAGAATCTTGGATAATTTCTTCAGTGATGTCATCAATTATTTCATTTGAGATGTCATGAGTGATGTCATAAATGATATCATAGAACACGTCATGAGTCACATAATACGCGAGGTCATAAGCAGTGCATGGCAGGGGCGGAGTTATAGTTAGCTGTGCTAACCATAATTGGTGACTTTCTGTGTTTTGTTTTAGTTCAAAACGTTAATGTTCTCACTGACTATTCACCTAACTATAACGTCACTTTAACCTTTGTTTTTTTCTGTGAATTCCTAAGTTTTTTAAAAACAAAATAAGATCTTTCAATCACACTTAACTATAATTTTACTTTAACCTTTGTTTTTTAAGTGAATTTCTAGGTTTTTTTGCTGCACCCCCACCCTGCATAGCCGCAGGGGACTGACTGCAGAGCCAGGTTCTGCTGCCAACCCACCAGAGGCAGCCAACCCCACGCTGAGCACATCCTTTGGCCATGCACAACAGGGGGTTGGTCACAGGGCCTGAGTTGCATCCAGGCCCTGCACCCAACTCCCTGCAGGCAGCCAACCCATCCGGAGGCAGTCAACCCCCCCCCTCCGGCAGGCAGCCAACCCCACACCACTTATGGCCTTTGGATGCGTGTGGGGTATGAGGATGGCTGCAGGGTCTGCCTCCATCTTTTGTTTAAAGTGCCAGTCCTGGTCGATGGGGTTCCCAAGGCCTTTTTAAGGCTCATCGGGGGGGGGGGTGCATTGCCCTCTCCCCTATAATTTTGAATATGGCCCGGGGATTGGGGTCCCCGGGGCATCCTTAGGCTTGGGTAGGGGGCTGTGCAGCCTTCCTCCCCTTTCATTTTGAATTTAGCCCCGTGGGATGGGGTCCCTAGGGCCTCCTAAGGCTTGGGGAGAGGGTGCACATGCCCCTTCCCCTTAATTAATACATTGGAACCTGATGAATGGGGTCCCAGGGGCCAGAAACAGCTCGAGAAGGTGGCTGCATGCCCCGCCCCTTAAATAATATACCCAGCCCTGGGGGACAGGTTCCATGGGGCCCAAAATTGGCTCTGTTTGAGGAGCCCTACTCACACCCCCTCCCCATATACTTTAAGAAAATGGCACCCACATTTTTAGGTCTCGCGCCTAGCGTTGCAGTGCGCAGCACTGCTCTCGCAGCGTGAGACCTCTTGTATGGGCTTCAGAAAGCTAACCACACGCACGTGCGTGTGGTTTGGCTTTCGCAGGCTGGCATTGGCTGTAGCGTGCTTTTTTTTTTTTTAAACGGCACGCAATTGGGCAAAGGCGGGCGCATGTCCCGCCTTTGCTCCGCCCATTCCCGTCCATGTCTAGGACGCGCATCAGCGCGCGGCACAGACGACAGGCTCCCTCGCCCCCCCTGCTCCTCTGTGGTGCGCGCGCACCACTGGTTTCGATTCCCGCGTTCGGCTCCTCTGTGGTGCGCGCGCACCACAGGTTTCGATTCCGTGCTTGTTTGCAAGCCTGTCGCCTGTGCTGGCATAAAAGGAATAGAAATGCAAAAGGGAACACACAAGGGTCCAGAGTCACTACGTGTACTTGGGTATTCGTGCAACTCATGGCGACACTTTGCAGAGCAGCCTCAACTTCCACACGCGACAACTATTTTGCACCAAATGTTGATGCGAGCAAGGCACCTGTATTTAAATGTGTAGCAACACCCGGTGTATACACAATGGTAAGAACTCGTCCGTATAGCCCTTTTCCCTTATTGTTCTTTCAAAGAGACCTAAAGACAATTGAGGCAGCGAGGGTCTCGCTTCATCTTGTCAAAGTGGTATCTATCCGGTGTGTGCTATTTTGCATTAACGTCTCTATGTTATGTACAGCACAATCGTTTAGTATTGAAAAAATTGAGAGCTATTAAATTTGATTTTCTTAAATCCAATTATATATATATTTTTACGTGGAGTACGATTCCTATGTGGCATTAACTTTTGTGTCACGTAGCTAGGATTGTTTTTACCTTTCTCAAACAACGTTTTAGTTGTCTCATATTAATTCCTTTTGGAGCATTTGTTTTGTTGTATATATAGCACAACGCTTATTTTTGTGTGAAAATATTTGTGTTCAGCACAAACATGGCCAATGACGAACACCGCACATCTCTTGCTAAATCTGGTGCGACGCATTTTTCTCCACAGTATTGGTATTCCACTAAACCGTAGATGTGTACAAGACCCATCCCATAAAGTAAACAAGCATTTGCAATGCAATAGGTCTCGCATTATTAAAGTTTGAGCTATTGGCATTGCTAAATAATGCAACACCAATAGCTCAAACTTTAATAATGGGGCCCAAAATTGGCTCTGTTTGAGGAGCCCTACTCACACCCCCTCCCCATATACTTTAAAAAAATGGCACCCACATTTTTTTTGTTGTTATTGTCATGATCCCAGCGAGATTGGGGCAAAAAACACTGATTTCTTTTTTATTTTGACCCCAGGGCGGTCCCTCTGGGTTCCCTCCTGCATTGCCTCCGGGGCAGGGTATCCCTACCTTGCCCTCTTATTTTTTATTTTTTGTTTTACTTGAGGACAGGGGACATTGTATAATGCGAATACCTAATTGCGAATTTCTGAGAATCGCAATTAGGTAATCGCAATTTACAATTTATGAAACTCAAAGAGTTTCATATAGCGATTCCTAGAGAGTCGCAAATCGCTCTACCTTATTAATATTAATGAGGTAGATTGCAATTTGCGACCCCGTAGGAATCGCTAAAACCACGGGGATGGTGGCCTGCAGGGGTCAGCAGACCACCATGTCCGTGATTGCTTTTGAATAAAGCAATCTTTTTTTTCAAAATGCAGCCCCTTTTCCTTAAAGGAAAACGGGATGCGTTTCAAAAACAAAAATGAAAAGTTTTCTTTTAATTTTTTAAGATTAGGCAGTGGTCCTTGGGACAACTGCCTGCTCTTAAAAAATGCTGTAACAAACATTCACAAAGGGGAAGGGGTCCTTTGGGGACCCCTTCCCATTTGCGAATGCATTACCACCTACTTGAAGTAGGTGGTAAATGCGAATGTTTTGCGACCGCATTTCGGTCACAAAACATTCCCTACATACTGATGCAATTCGGTATTAGGAAGGGACGCCCTAAACACGCCCCTTCTTAAAAGCGAAACGCAAACCCATTTTGCGATTCGGTAACAGGTTACCGAATCGCAAAATGGGTTTTGATACATGTAAAAAGCCTTTTTTGCGTTTGGCAAACGGGCCGATTCTGTGAATCGGCCCATTTGCGAACGCAAAATAGCTTGATGCATGTAGCCCTATGTCCCTGAGTCCTGTAATGACTGCCAGCAACATTTTTCTCATGTTGCTGGCAGCTAATTAGAGCACTCGCTCCCAGGTGAGTCTGACTCCTGCGGGAGCAAATTGGCCTAAGGGGAAGAAAATCTCCCTAGGCCAATCAGAACACTCTATTTTAAAATTGACACTTCTGCAAGACTCTCGTGGGAGTCCCTCGGATCCAACTGTCCAGATATAAAAATATTTTTGTACCTCAATTTTTCAAAAACTACTGAACGGATTTACATGAAATCACAATAAGCGCAATCTGCGAACCAAGTTCTAGCTTCCTGCCAAATCTGATGGAATTCCGTTCAGCAGTTCTTGCGGTAGCGTTGCTTAAAGAAGGCTATGGAAAATGAATGGGGAAATTTGCTTTTGGGACTCCACTGTTTTCTCGGCCCTCACTTGACAGATCACCCCGAAACTTTCAAGGAAGGAGCTGAAGTGAACTTGCCTTTTTTTGGAATGTTTCATGAAGATTTGTCAAACAGTGCCAAAGTTATTAGCAAACCAAAAAGCACCTTGTCTATGGAAAAGCAATCCTAACTATAACTAATTGTATTCGTCACATGACCACACAACATTACTTTAAAGCCAGACCTATTGGCATTGCCAATGCTTATATTTTTTTTATCCTAGCCAAGGAGCATTTCTGTCTCACTGTGTTTTAATTGACTGATTTCTGTACTTTTAGATCATTTCATAACCTTGCACTAGTGCACGAGGGACTATTTGTCCCCATCTTTGAATCTCTCCGTGGTGTTCCCACCTCCTTTGAGCTCCCACTCTCTTTAAATGTTTTAGCCACCCCAAGCTCCTTTTTGCACCTTAGGATCCTAACACAGATACCTATGTTAGTCTCTGTATTGGATTTAATCAATTCCAAGATGCCACCATGTGCACGCATGTCCACGCAAATGCTACGGATGTTTGGAACAACACCTCTCTTTCATGATGTATTTATATATAAATTAACATTATAATGCTATTCAAGTCATTTTCCAGGAAAGAATAAAAATTAGTCTGTGATATAATTTGATATTTTTGACACAGAGTGAGTGCGTACAACTGTGCCCTTTCTTCAGTTTTTCTTAAATCCACCATCTGTTAGCCCTCACACTCTTGGATGACAGCAACAAAACATGAAGAGATCATTCTGTAAAGCTGCCGCCCACTCCAGACAGCTTATGCCTGACTAGCACATAGGCTTATGATGTCAGTGCATCATGAACAAACATTTGCAATGCAGTAGGTCTCGCATTTGGGAGCTTTATAGCTATTGGCATTGTAAATGATAATGTCTTTTATCTATGTTTTTGGCTTTGGGACCTTTTAAGTGTTTAGCTATGCAGCACATTATCCATAACTTCTGAACACACACCCACAGATCAGGAGGCGCACTGCAGATGGAGTATTGCTTAACATACAGGAGCAGACGAAGCGTGCTCAGTGACCGAGGATGTCCCTTCAAAGAGGCTTCAATGGCACCAATGCACCAATAGATGTCCCTTCTGAAAGCTGCTTCAAAGCCTGTAATACCACTGCTGGTCCCTATAAGAAGTGTTAAGTGGAACATAGCAGCTGCAATTTTTTTATAATTTCACCTTTGGACCATAAATTGTAGGTGAAGGGGTAGGATAGAGTTGGAGTCACGAGGAGCGGAGTTTTTCTGTTTAAAGTAGTAGTTTGAAATGGCAATGCTAAAACTTCTGGAGATGGAGGCAGCATGTTCCGAGAGTTTTCAGAGCATAGTCAGTATTGTGGACGCATTAAACATTCACAGTACAGGTGAGGAATACGGCACTTTGTCCACCTTAAAACCAAAATATGCAGTGAGAGATAGGATACACTTTGAAAAAAATAAAAATTGCAGACAGTGATTTGCGCTCATGGCCTGCTGTAGTCTAGGAAGACACTGTACAGTTTTGATCCATGGACGAGCTGCTTGTCAGGTTGTTTGAGAAGCGCATTAACGCAAAAGGTTGTGAAGATCACAAGACGGCTGGACGCATTTGCTGCTTGTAGCTGTGGAAACACACCATGTTACATAGTATGGCTCCTCTGAAGTCACCAGTATTTAGTTAAAGCATTCTCAAAAGCAAGTTACTCGAGCTCAGAACTGAAGACTTGGAGGTCTGGCTGTAGTGAGAGCATGCACGCATATCCCTTGCAGTTTGTTGGTGTGTGCTGCGTGTACCGCAAGCTGGGCGGCTAGGGGTGGGATAGACAGAGTTCTATGACCTCCATCTTTGTACTTGTACAGATGGGCAATAATAAATGACACCCCTTATTACGGCCTACTTGGAATCGGTGACTAGCCCTGTGTATTTACAACTGTCATGTTTGAACCTTCAGGAGTAGAGGTGGGCGACCTAGCATATTAATAGAGCGAACCAAGCCAACGGTCTTAAAAAAGTGTATTTCTTTAACATGTGAAAGCCTTGATATTAATACGTCATATTTTAGTGCTGAACTGCGAAGTACTTATTAAAAGTGATAGTTTTTAAACAAGAACGTGGAACCATTCTGCCCTGCCCCCATGCTGGCGACAGTGCCATTAGTCAACTAGGAGGCAAGACAGTTGTCACATGAACCCTGTATATGGCCCAGAATCTTTTGGCAGAGCAGCATTTTAGTCAGTGAAATTAAAAACAATAGGTTTTTGTGCAACTGGAATTATGAACTCGCATGCTTTCATAGGCGATAGTGAAGAAACAGGAGGATTGGTAAAATTGAATATTTGCTAAAGATCACACAATTTGGTTAAGTGGGGAAGCCGTGATTTATGTAGCTGTTCTGATTTCATTAAGTACAAATCAGCCACTAAATGGGTATCTATTTGTCACTCCTTTTTTACCCCAAACATTAATTCTTTGTTTTTACTTCTGTGCATGAGGGTGGAGGGAGAGGGGCAGGCCGAAGCCACATGAAAGCTTGGCTTGTTATGAGCTCGAGGTTCCAGCACGACCTCGAGCTGAGCCAGCGCCAGGCTTCTTCATTCTTGAGACTGGCTCGAGTTGTCTCTAGTCAGGATTTAAGTGGAATCGTCCTGAACATCTCAGACCCTATTCACAAAGGCATTTGCTCAAATAGGTGCACTATAGTTGTGCTAATCACAGGCCTTTACAAAATTAAAATCTAATTCCTGATTCTAAGACTCAAAAGTGAGTGATTAACTCACACAAAAAGTCTGCCAGTTTGTTGGAATGTATATTTGAACAACTGTGCTCTTTGGGTGAGTTTGTGTGCATTTCAAATTGGGTGTTTCTGTAAAAGAGTGAAAACTGTCAAATTTGCATTTTTGGCAGTATTCAGAATTTTTTTACAGGTAGTTTTCTACTTATAACATCGTATTTGGTTTAATTCTGTTAAGAGTATGATGACATTTATTTTCAGGGTGTGTTTGGGTAATGGCCAGACTTAAAATTCACGGGATTGTAGATACAGTATTTCTCTGCAGGGCAAACTATTTTCCCAGCGGTGGCTCCACCGCTAAGGCGGAGGAGCGTCACCCACTGCTCCTAGAGCAGTGAAAAGGGGAAAAATAAAACAATAATAACAAAGTTATCGTTTTATTTTTTGTTGCTGCGAGGCTGGGTTCGGGCGTGGCGGGGCTCGTGGCCCATGGAGGAGGAGTGGACTGTGCACAGTAAGTGCGCATGACTGCTTGGACAGCCGTTTTCATCCGGCCAAGCAGTCATGCGCTCTTTGCATATTCCCCACCAGGCTGCACTACACAGCCTGGTGGGGACTATGCACAGGCTCCCTGTCCCGATCTGAGCGCCGATCCACGGTGCTCAGGCCAAACACAACGCTGCATAGCAGCGTTGTTATTGGCTCAGGGGAGTCTGCGTGTCCGGGAGCTTCCTGCTGCTTCTTCCGGACTGTAGTCAGGAAGAGCAGAGAAGCAGACGGAGGAGAGACGCGGCCGTCGGAAAACGTGAGTTTAAAAAATATATATTTTAACCCCTCCCTTTTCCCCAGCATGCAAGGTTCCCTACCAGCTGCCACTGTATTTTCCTGTGGAGAAAAAGAAAGTTACAAAGTGAAAATGCACTTTTTGTATGTGGAAATGAACACATGCATATGGTGAAGTGTAAATGAATGTGTGCAATCCTGAAAATGAGCAAGGGTTGCAGCTTACTCCTAGAATTATCTGAGGATTGAGTCGGATCTTTACACATACATAGGTGTCAGCCTACATGTGAAAATGACCAACTTTGAAATGTTAGTTCTGTGAATGTACTCTCAGTTTTTGCATCATTGAGTACATGCCAAGCCTGGTTAGTCTCTTCTTCTTTACAGAAATGGACACCTGAAAATGTCACTAAAGAAAATGTCATACAAAACACTTTACTTGCGAATACTGTTTTTGTGCTCTGTATTAAAAAAACCTTACCTTTAAAAAAAAAAAGGTACTGTGTATGGAACCTCTTGGCGTAAAGGGTTCTGAAATTGCCTAAAATAAGATGCAATTACGCATGCAAAACACTATTTGTAAATCAGGTTTTATGTTTGGAGTCATTAATGTGTTTCTGAACTGACGTTTATTGAGTTGATGTCCTATGGAGATTCTATGGGACTAGTTTTGCTTGAGTCAGTACAATCTCTACAGGGAAATGTTTGCTTCACCAGAATCAAAGACAGCTTTGTCCCCGTGCTCTTCAAGGGTCAGGGATGGGTGGGGGACTGAAAGGTAGGACGGCCAGGTGCCTAAGAAGAACAACTAACAAACTGCTGTGCAGAGCCAGTTATATATCCTGGTCAGAGACCTGCTCTCCCCCCGCAACTCTGCTGTCAAGTGCCACCGCTCCGGCACTGTTGCTCTGGGCGCTGCTGCTCAGGTAAGTGTTGAGGCCCTCCTCCACCCGCAGGCTCCTGCCTGCGCCTCATCCCTGGTGGTCCAGTGGGAGAGCCTTGCTCTTCTGCTGGCCGCTGCTGTCTGAGTTTGTCTTTGTGCCACTTTTCTGTTTTTTGTCTCTTTTGTGCCCGTGTCTGTCTTTGTGCCACTTTTCTGTTTTTTGTCTCTTTTGTGCCCATGTCTGTCTTTGTGCCATTTTCTGTTATTCTGTACCCCTTGTGCCCGTTTTCTGCCTCATCTCTGTCCTTTATTGTGCCAGTAATTGTACCTGTTCCTCTCCTTAGCCGTTCCTGTCTCTGTGCCCTTCCCGCCGCTGCTGCCCCCGCGGCCCCTTCACCCCCCTGCCGGTTCCCGTTTCCCGCCTCCCAGCTGCGCTTCCCTCCCCCCTCCCCTACTTAATGGCGGCTGCGCAGTGTGGGCGCTGTCGGCGCGCCAAAGGCAAGCCTGTCTGTGCCCGACCGCGACCCGACCGCGGCCAGCGCCAGGAACCCTGGATCTATGACCTTCCACCGATACAACTCTGCTGCCCTCCTCGCACTCAACCCCGGAAGAAACAACAACTGCCAGAGATCGACGCCGAACACCACCCACGGCCAGTTCTCCTGCCGACACTGCTGACAATCCTTCACCATCAACAGCCCCCCCACGAGAGCTGAACCTATGACGGACTCCAACACCACCAAAGCCCGGACGTGCATACTCCTCAACGTGCGCTCCCTCCACAGACATGCAGCGGAGATCTGGGACCTGCTCGACATCCTCTCGCCAGACGTCGCCTTCTTCACGGAAACATGGATCAACGCCACCTCTGCCCCTGACAACGCCACCGCCATCCCCGACGGATACAAGATCCAAAGAAAGGACCGCCCCTACCGCCCAGGAGGAGGACTCGCCATTGCACACAAGAGCTCCCTGCGACTCTCCACCTCCAGCACGAGTGATCCCCTCTCCAATACGGAGCATCTTCACTTCCAGATCCAAACCAGCACCAGAACCACGCTGCGCTGGACCCTCGTCTACAGACCACCCGGGCCTCGTGCCTCTTCCGCCACCACCATTGCTGACCTCGTCGCACCCTACGCCATCGCCTCCATGGACTACATTCTCATCGGAGACCTGAACTTCCACCTCGACAACCGCAGCGACCCCGACTCCACCACCCTCCTTGACCTCCTCGCCAACCTCGGACTGAAGCAGCTCGTCACCACCCCCACCCACAGAGCCGGAAACACCCTCGACCCCATCTTCGCAGGAGGGACAAACATCCACTTCAGCCACACCACGCAGCTCTTCTGGACAGACCACCACTGTGTACCACCACCGCACCCAAACATGCCCACGCCCGCCACAAAGGAATTGGAGCAAGATCACAGAGGGACACCTCAACACCACCCTCCTCCACGACCCCCCTCCGCCACGACCGACGCCAACTCCGCAGCCATAGAACTACACCGCTGGATTTCCAGCTGCACAGACAAGCTCGCACCCTTCCGCCACCCCGTCAAACAACGCCCCCTGATGGCCGCCTGGTTCACCACCGACCTCCAAGAAGCCAGGTGCTCCTGCAGACGCCTCGAGAAACTCTGGCGGAACAGGAAAACCACCGAAGACCAGAACACCTACAGGAACGCCATGAATGAATACCACCAGCGCATAAGAGCCACCAAGCAGACCTTTATCAAGAACAAAATCCTCACCAACGCAAGTAACGCAGAAGAACTCTTCAACATCATACAGCAATTCACCAAACCCCCCAGCGAAGCTACGGACATCACACCATCCCAGGACCTCTGCAACAAGCTCAGGTCCTACTTCCACCGGAAAATCAAGGCCCTCTACACAACTTCAGCAAACAGACTCTAGATACCACCCCCCTCTCCACCACCGACAACCAGCTGACCATCACCACCTGGAAACCTGCTACCACTGAAGACACCATCACGACCATGAAGAATACCCACTCAGGAGCCCCTAAGGACTCCTGCCTACCGCACATCTACCACAGAGCCGCCGCCGTCATATCACCCGAACTAGGCCGGACCATTAATGCCTCCCTCGAATCCGGCATCTCCCTGATGACTGAACGTGGGCAGAGGTCAAGCCCCTCCTCAAGAAACCCTCGGCCGATCAGACGGACCTGAAAAACTACCGGCCCACCTCTCTCCTTCCCTTCCCAGCCAAAGTCACCAAGAGATTCGTCAACGCCCAGCTGACCACCTTCATCGAAGAGAACACCATCCTCGACTCCTCCCAGTCTGGATTTCGCAGCAACCACAGCACCGAGACCGCCCTCCTCGCCGCCACCGATGACATCGGCATGCTACTCGACCAGGGCCACACTGCAGCCCTCATCCTACTAAACCTCTCCGCAGCCTTTGACACCGTCTCACACCGCACTCTCGCAGCCAGACTCCACGACGCCGGTATACGAGGAACCGCCCTCGACTGGATCCGCTCTTTTCTCTCCGGCAGAACCCAAATGACCAGACTCCCTCCCTTCCTCTTCGAACCCACAGAGATCAATTGTGGAGTACCCCAAGGATCCTCACTCAGGCCCACGCTCTTCAACATCTACATGGCCCCCCGCCGCCATCGTCAGACAGCATGGGCTCAGCATAGTATCCTACGCAGACGACACCCAGCTCATCCTCTCCCTCACGAAAAATCCAGAAGACACCAGACTCTGCTTCCAGGAAGGAATGAAGGACGTCGCAGCCTGGACGAACAACAGCTGCCTGAAGCTCAACTCGGAGAAGACAGAGGTCCTCATCCTTGGACCCTCCTCCACCGCCTGGGACAACACCTGGTGGCCTTCCGCCCTCGGAAACCCACCCACTCCAACAGACCACGCCCGAAACCTCGGCATCATCCTAGACTCCTCCCTCACCATGACCTGCCAGATCAACGCCGTCGCCTCCACCTGCTTCAACTCCCTCCGCATCCTCCGCAAGACCTTCAAGTGGATCCCCCCCGAATGCAGAAAGACCGTCACCCACGCACTCATAACCAGCAGACTGGACTACGGCAACGCCCTCTACGCCAGAATCAACAGAACCCTGCTACACAAGCTCTAAACCATCCAGAACACCGCAGCCAGACTCGTCCTCGGAACCCCACGACACGATCACATGACCCAGCACCTACGAGACCTCTACTGGCTCCCCATCAAGAAGAGAGGAACCTTAAAGCTACTCATCCAAGCCCACAAATCACTCCACAACATCGGACCCAAATACCTCCACGAGAGAGTATCCTTTCACGTACCCAAAAGGAACCTCCGCTCTGCCGACCTCCCCATGGCAGAGACCCCATGCATCCGCAGAACCACAGCAGGCGGAAGAGCCTTCTCCTACGTCGCAGCAAAGGCCTGAAACGAGCTCTCAGTCAACATCAGACACTCCCCTACTCTGCACACCTTCAGGAAGTGCCTCAAGACCTGGCTCTTCGACTGATCCGGAGTTGCACACCCCCCTTCCCCAGCACCTTGAGACCCTCACGGGTGAGTAGCGCGCTCTATAAATCCCTGATTGATTGATAATGATGGAACTGCCACGCAGTCTTATCGACACTGCACCAATTTCAAATTCATGAACGTCTTCTGGAGGAGCCGTCCTCGTTAACAGCTGTAAAATTAACTACAGCATTTGTGGTGCAGCGACCCATCTCCTCCTGAGTAAAACACATGCTGTGCAATCAAATCAGTAAAAGGGGCTGCAGTAGAGATCGGCACTGTTACAGTCTTACCAGCACCTAATTACTTGTATGCACTGTTGTTAGAAATGGGGGTCTCTAGTTGCCAGAGGTAGGTACCTTTGTCCAAGTAGGGACCCTTCTTCCTAGTCAGGATAAGGGAGTTACACTCCTAAAATAACCCCTGCTCACCCCCTTGGTAGCTTGGCACGAGCAGTCAGGCTTATCTTAGAGGCAGTGTGTAAAGCATTTGCACATAACCAACAGTAATACAGTGTAAACACTACAAAAGGACACCACACCAGTTTTGAAAAATATCCAATATTTTTATATACTTAAGGCAAGACCAAAAATGATAAAAATCCACAATACAGTATTCAGAGACCTTCAGTTATCAAAATAACCTTGAAAAACAGTTCCTTGATGTCGATAGCTCCCTCTGGGGCTATCACGGCATCGTGAACAAACAAATCCAAACAGTTCTGGCTGACTGCGGCGTCGCGGGCCAGCTAAGGTGTCAGGAAGACCCACAAAACAGTACCTTTAGAAATGCAGGGCGTCGGCGACCTCCTGTTGAGCTTCCGAAAGCACGGCGTCCCCAGGCGTCGGTTCCGGAGGTCGGTGCAGGAGTCGTCGGGCCCTTGAAGTCTCACGCTTTGCAGATCGAACTCCTTGCGGTTGAAGTCAGGAGCACTGGCGTCGGCAGGCATCGGGTGCTGCGGTGCGAAGTGCAGCGGTGGGGCGTGCGGTGTCCACAGGTCGCGGTGCGAGCAGCGGCTCGGTGGCGGCGACAGATGGCGTCGTCGGGGAGACCAGGGTCGCGGTGCGAAGTGATGCGGTGCTCGTCGCGGTGCTGGCAGGTCACGGTGCAAGCAGCGGCGTCGTCGTTGCTGAAGTGCTGTCGTCGGCTGACGAACTGGAGTCGATGGCGCCGGCGTCAGTAGGCCAAGGCTGTGGTGCGGGATGAGGGCGGTGCATCGTGTAACTTTACGAGCGGTGCCCTCGAACCACGGTGCGAGCAGCGGCGTCGATTTCGGCGTGGAGCGTCGTCGTCGGGGATACCAAGGCGTCATCGTGAAGCAAGGCGGTGCGGAGTGCGGTGCCCACAGGTCGCGGTGCGAGCAGCGGCTCAGTGGCGGCGTCAGCAGTTGTCGTCGGTGAGACCAGGGTCGCGGTGCGGCGGTGCCCTCTGCAGTGCCTTCAGGACACGGAGTCGGCAGCAGCGTCGTAGATGGCATAGGGTTGCTTTTTCTTCTGTTGAAGCACAAAACACACAGTCCCCAGTGCTGAGGGCAGAAGAACTTGAAGTCTTTGCTGTTCCGGAGACTTATTGAATAGGGGGCAAGCTCTACCTCAAGCCCTTGGAGAAACTCACAAAAGTAGATTGCAGAAAGTTCAGTCCAGTCCTTTCACTGCCCAAGACAGAAGCAGACACTGCAGGCCAACACAGCAAAGCACACAGCAAAGTGGTAGTTCCTCCTCACAGCTTCTCCGGCTCTTCTTCTTGGCAGTCTTCTTGGTCCAAAAGAGTTCTAAAGTTCAGGGGTTTGGGCTTCACTTTTTATAGCCCAAAGAGTGTCTTTGCCCAGCCAGAACCAGTTCTGCCCTCTCTAGTGTGGCTTCCTGGCAGGAGGTGGAGACGGTATTGTCAGAGGCAGACCAGGCCCATTCAGGTGCAAGGAAATCTCCTCCCCCTACTCTAAATGCAGCCCAGGTCTATTCAGCCCTTTACTGACCCACCTAGACTATCCGGAGCCACTCCTGCTCCCCAGCCCCTGTCATCCAAAACCCAGACAGTCAATTCACAAACCCAGCCGAGGCCTGCTGGATGGCTGAGCAAGAAAATACCTATTTTCTAAAAGTGGTATTTTCAAACACAGAATGTAAAAATCACCTTCACTAAACGATGCATCTTTAGATTCTGAGTTCAGGCATACTAAACTTTATTTTCCTACCTAGTTCCCAGGGCCAGTTATGTTTATAAGGTGTTATAAACAAACTCCCCATTCTGTCCTATGGGGAACAGGTAGCCTTGCAATAGTGAAATACGAAATTGGCAGTAATTCCCTATCAGGACATGCCACACACACCAGGGCATGTCCTACCTTTCACATACACTGCACCCTGCCCACAGGAGTACCTTGGGCCTACCTTTGGGGTGACTGACATGTAAGAAAAGGGAAGGTTAGGGCCTGGCAAGTGGGTACACTTGCCAAGTCGACATGGCAGTACTAGACTGCACACAGGCTCTGCAATGGCAGGCCAGAGTTACATTTACGGGCTGTTTGTGTGGGTGGCACAATCCAGTGCTGCAGCCCAGTAACAGCATTTGATTTACAGGCCCTGGCACACTCAGTGCACTTTACTAGGGACTGACACATAAATCAAAATAGGCCAATCATGGAAACACCAATCCATAACACATTTTACTACAGGAGCACTTGCACTTTACCACTGATCAGCAGTGAGAAAAGTGCGCAGAAACACTAAGCCAGAACAAACAGAGTCAAAACCGGGAGGTCAGAAAGCAAAAACTCAGGGGTAACACGCCAAAAGATGCCAAGTCTAACAACTGTACTGTTTGACTTAAGCATGGATAGGCCAGAAAGCCAAGAGCCGAGCACACAGCATCTACGCGAATCTCAGGGCACGTGTGACATTCAGCAGGTTACTACAGCGGGAGCACTCCTTATGGTCTGGAGAGCTGTGCTACTGGGCAGCGGGCGTGATAAGACAGGATGGCATCACTAAACAGCACACAACACTGCAGCTCTCACATCCACCTGCCCACAGCAAAGCTAGGGTGCTGCAGCACCCCAGGGGCTCCTCACTTCAAACCTACAAAATCCGTCAGAGGGAATCATAGCTTCCAAGGTTTCAGAATGGCTGTGTGTGAAATTTTCATAATTTAAGTGTACTTATAAGTGACATTCAACAACTATGAGTGACACTTTTTTCGCGAGCAAAATCCAGCAATGAAGATGAGGGAAACCTTAAAAATATTAGAAATTATACCCATTTGAGCAACATGCATCTGATGTCTTAGATAACAGTTTTTAGGTCACTTTGTAGATTAGGATCTCTGTGACAAAAGCAGTAACCCCCTGAGCTACCCACATAAAATACTGTTCTGTGATATACAGAATACACTTGCTTTGCTACAGCCATGTGTTAACCATCTGAGCTACTGGTGAGTCAAAAGTTATTTCTCTCCAGCAGGAACATGATTGATCACTATGTTATCTTTCACTTACGGACGGAGTCACTGAGTGCTGGATAAATTCCTGCTGCTCAGCCTGGTCGCTGCAGCTGGGGTCTGTGGGGTCACTCACTGCAGACAGGTGCTCTAACAGCGTGATGTGCTGGAGACAGGAGTCAGTCACCATCCTGGTATGGGTCGGCTGGCACAGTGAAACAGATGTTGCTGACCCGTCTGCAGCTGTAGATTGTGGTTAGGGTGAGAAGGCATGGCGTGGCACGCTGTGTTCAGAGTTGTGCCCTACGCCTTTAGAGACACAGCACCTGTTGTCAGTGTCACCGTGACTGGCACAGCCACCAGCGAAAGGAAGTCATGGAGGTCGAATAATTATGAATTCTGCCAGTGGCAGAAGCAATTTCCGGCCGAGGCATGCATTTGCAATGAAAAGATTCTGCTGCCGCTCAGCCTGCACTGACCTGAAGCCTTTCATTGAGTGTTTAGAGGTGAAGCAGCTGCGGAAGATCCATGAGGGCTGAAGGAGTGGACAGGAGTAGCCGTCCTGTTGCGTGCACTTCATTCTCGCACAAGCTGTCAGCTGATAGGAGTGCCCCTGCATCAACCTGGGGCTGGTGCCATGCTTAACGCGGCAGAGACAAAATCTGCTCAGCACGCGCTGGGCTCAGCGCACTGAGTTTCAGAGGCTGAGGCGGGCCCTTGCCACAGCAGACAACTAGTTGGTGTTAGCCAGCAGAGCGGGTCCGACGTTGGGCCAGCCCAACCCTCCACAACCACTGCCCCTCAAGCTGTGGCCGGTGAATGGAAGTCACATTTTATATTAATATTTATGCATTTTTATTTAAGGCAAACTTTATATGGACACGCATAGCAGACAGTTATGATTACACTGTCAGAAGAGACCAGACCAAATCTTAAATGATGGTTTGGAGAAATGAGCACAGAACCAGGAGGCCAGAAAACCGGCTGCATTCCCAACCTTCAAGCGCTTGGGAATCGTGTGCGCACGCACCGGGGCAGTGAGGCCTGAGAGCTTAAGCAAGTGAGAGTACGGCTGTCACTGGGTGTCTCGTGTGACCTCTTTTGGCCACGTGAGGTAATGCGCCCCACAACAGGTCTAGGAAAAGGATATGGCAATGGTGAGAGCTGCCGACTTGTGAGCTGGGGATCCCGGTTCGAGTCTGGTGTCCGCTCAACACCCTATGATAAATGAAAGCTATTAATTTAAAATAAGGGCAAGAAATCAACATCAGCACTAACACAACTGTTGCATTAAGAGAAGGTGGGAGGGAGGAATGCTTTAGTATAATCTAAGCAGCTATGGCACCAAAGCTGAACACAGGCAGACAGCAACAGAGCCGGAAACCAAGAACTTTATAGTCCCCCAAAGAACAGATGAAGAACCATAGTGTAATGAGACAGTACTTAGTCCCTGTTGCCTGGGAGGAACTAACCGGAAAAGGAGGGACAAAGAGGCAGGACTGACAACTAGCAATCAAGGATTTTTAAAGGACAGTGAAACAAACAAATCAAAAGCAGGGGGATGACTTTCAGCCCACAAGAGAAGTTACAACAGGTCTCGAATGCTCGACCTAAAAATGGGGTTTCTGATTGAGTGTTTTTCGCAGTACGCAATAAACATACAGGTTTTCACAGTGAGCATTACTCTTCTGTCTCCCTTCCATCCCTCGTTCCCCTGTGCTGTGCATTGCATGAGCGTGCACATAGCATCCCCACCTAACTTCCATAAAAAATATAAGTAACTCTTTACTCCACACATTCTAGGGATGCAACTAGGATAATTATCAGTCCAGTCCTAGAATTTTAGATGAAACCTACTCATTCTACATCTCGCGTTTGTATGCCTTCAAAAGCTTGTGCTCCCCAATAATGAAAGTCTTGAACAGGAAACCGAAATGGTTGAAACATCGGCAGAGATGGAATCTTCAATCTCTGACCAGCAACACTCTGAGGAGGACCACGAGTTGCCTGCGCATTTTTCCTGCTTGCCTCAAGGACTGCTATTGAGCAACAAGCATCCATCCCAGCAATTTGTTTGATGTTATTTCTATGGTGTTGGAGGCACCACAGCACAGCAAATTTTAAGTTAGCCTCTTAAGTCACAATGGGATTCACTCGACGGCCTGGAATTTGATGGACTGTATGCTCAATTGGCGCTGACTGTTACCCTAAACAGCACAAACAGCAATGGGTAAAAGGTGGTGTCATGTCCTCCTTCTCTTCTGCTTTGTGTCATCAACCAGTTCTGTCATGAATGTTAACATGAGTTAACTCTCTTAGACAAGGGCTATGTGAAACATGTATATTGTGAGAGTTGTCTGAAATAGGCTTCCCCCAGCCCTACTAGCAGAGACACTATACTTCATCATAAGAGGCTTAGTCATTTGGATGATGTTGGCCACTGTTGGAAAGGTGCTTTCTCAAATCAGTAATAGAACATTTTGTTGACTGCACATGAAATGTCAGAAGAGTTTTTGATTTTGTTAATGGGTCTTATCTTGGGTCCTCTTGTTTAGTTGTGATACATATTTTTCTTAGTAGTGGAGATCTCTGTAAGGAGCCTGTTGAAAAATGGCAGGAAGGTGCTAATTCCTCTACTTTGTCACTGATTTTAAGAAGATTATCAATGAGCATTTCTGTTTTTATTACTGATTTGTAAAGCTTTTAGTCCAATGAAATGGAGGAGTATTGAGAGCAGAGAAAAAATAATATTTACTTATTTGTGATTTTGTAAATTGCTGCATTAACCTTGCCACAGGTTCTTAGCACTTTGAGGAGCGGATTCAGACAGTGAGACAACGCACAGAGCAGTTGAGCCTAGGGTTCATAGATGTTTGAGCTGTATGCCAGGCAGGTGTAGTAAGCAGGCATCTGCTAGCCTGAAAGGCCATCCTTGTGTGGGCTAATTTGACGTGGTAGCTTTGGTATAAGTGAATCCATAGAATGCTGGTACTTACCATGAATAGGCAGGGGAAATGTAGACCTTTGATGGACGAGCTATGGTTCTTAGTTAAGAGTTTATGAGTTCACCTGCTCTCTGGTAAATGTCTCAGCCTGGGGGTTGCGGATTATTATCAGCACCCAATATGGAAGGGAGCTACTTCACCGCCTCCATGGTAGAGGTCATAGTCGACTCTTAAAACAGAGATTAGTTCCTCTTGAATACAGCTGAGCTCTTTTACAGAGAAAATGTTCCAGGCATTCCAACCTTGGAATAATTTCCATCATGCGGAGAGATTGGGATCTTTGAGAAGGCAGAGCCCAGAACAGAGTGGCAGATCTTAAAAGTATGAGCACTGGTTGAACAGCCACACCTACATTCCCCAAAAACATAGCCACATCTTAGGTTGCTGCACACCTTTGGGAAGCTGCAAAACCAGTAGGGGGCTCAAACGCTGTCGCACCACCACAAAAGAGCAGGAGATCTACACTGCATAAGAGTTTCCAGCTCAACTTAGTTCTCATCCCTTGATAACGTTATCTCACTGTGACGCTATGTTAAGAGTTCAACAATTCAATTTTGCAGGTTAAATACTGTGGAGTTGGAAATAGCATGAATTCCTCACCCTTTTTATGCTACGTTAATATTCTGTTGAGCATCACCCTATCAGTTCCCCTTATCCTGAAATTGGCCGGACCACTGCACCCAGCTTGACAGATTGGAAAATCCCCTGGGATCCGATAACCCCAGCCTTCGCTATAATCGAGCGGCTCACAGTGGACGTCCTTGCACATCAAATCTACTACTACTATTGCTGCCGGACACGGACTCGCCAGGATGAACTGACACCTGGATACTGGAAGTACACTAATCGATTACACTGGATGCCTTATAGTGCCATTTGTTTTACTTCTCCACCTTTTGGAGGCAACGGATCTTGAAATTGGACCAAGGGTTTAAGGATACACGCTACTGGCATAAGGCCTTGATTTCTGGAGACATCGTCCACCAATAGGGACGCTTCACAAGTACGTGTACCGCTGGATTCATAGCGTTGACATCCGCATTTTCGTTACCCTATCTTTGCCCTGAAGAAGCCTTTGTGAAGGGTGAAACGCGTTGGCTGTTTCCACATTTGTCCAAAGGATTTTGAAAAATAAAAAGACTTGCAACAGAAACCAACAATGCCTGCTAAATGAACTTTCCTTTTTGTGTACTGTACTATTGATGATCTTGTGTAGTGCCTCTCATCAGCTTTTTCTTCTGTATTCATTTGTGGTCATGTGGCAGCTGGCCATATGAGGTGGGCAATACAAGTGTAAATCACTCTTGTGACTAGCCTAGGTAGTGCAGTTGCCGTTTACCCTGCTGCCTTTTGCTTTTGTTGATGCACATCAAATCTCCACCAAAATCATTTCTTCCATAACCCAGCAGTACAATCAATTCTCCTTCTGCTCACAGAACAAAAACCTTCTTTTTTTCCAGAACACATAGCAGATCCAAAAGCAGACGACACGGGCTGTATAACGTGCTCCTTTTGAAATATTCACCGAAGCTACAATTTCACCTCTTGCAGCTTTTGTATTATCTCTCCACCTTAGAAGCACCTCATTGTGACCAATTGTGGGGCGTCTTGTGCAAAAAGTGTCTTTGTTCCTCTATCATTCGTAGTGTAGAATGCTTACACTTGCTTCCAGTTAGTCATTGGTTACAAGCAATAGTGGGAGTTAGGTTTCACTTACTCAGTGCCGCCACTTTAGAAGCAGTGAAGCATACTAATTTGTCCGTGAGTGACACTGTGTTTTCTGGCCAATACGGATTCATTTTTAATAAGGCACAACTAACAGTGTATGAACCTTGAATCAGTGCACAATATTTTCATTCACAGTATGCCCCCAGACTCTGAGAATCGTTTTAATGCACTGCAGAAAGAAAGCGGGTCAGGAAACAGAGGAAGTATGACTCTACAATAAATGTGCTGCAAGGGGTGATTACATAGATTGCATTGGTATTGGAAAATGTGCGTAAATGCTAGTTTCGTTTGGTTATGTGTATCAATTGCAAATGTAATAATCTCTTCACTGATTAGTTAGTGTAAATGTGTTTTTGTTTGCCTCTGTTCGTTGCTACAAATGCACCGTGCCAAACTTTATTTCAGAGTTTTGGAAGGTTTGTGAAGCTCGAGAAGGACTGAAAAAAAACAGGACAACAATTTTTTTAAAAATAGGTTCTGTAGGAAACTTTCTGTCCCCCTGGAAAAAATACCTAAAGCTTTGCTGGTCAAATTATAATCTTACACACCCCTGTGCAAATAATGCTGCTAAACCGTTCTGGCACCAAGTTGGCACACACTACAATGCACGCTCCTCTGTGGAACTTTGATCTGCACCCGTACTCGAGAAAGCAACGCATCATCAGATGACACTGTAAAAACTAGCCAGCGAAAATCAATTTTAAAGCTGCCTGAAATGCATTTCGCCGCCCTGAAGAGTCCATTGAATCCATATTGAGATGTTTTCCCTGAAAGACCAGCCACGGTGTCCTCCGTAACGGGTGACGCACTGGCACAACCACATGAAAGAAACATGCTATTTTACTGGCACATACCTCCAGAAGCAGGATATGCAGCTCAAATTCCCCTTTTACCCAGCAACCCTGTAGCCTCAGTTGAGACTGTGCAGCTAGCTGCCAGCGCCATCGTAGAAGTAGCAGCTCTTTATCGAGCTGGCAAGATCTCTGTTTACGACAATAAGGGTGATTAGGAAGGACAAAAAACGGAACAGATGGAGGAGGAGGTTGCCTCAAAGCTAGTAGCGGCTGCTATCGGACCTGGGTGGTTAGGCGGGGGTGAGGGATGGGGGGGGTTGTTGGCTGTGGGACGAAAAAAGTAAAAAGAAAAAAAAAACACTTACCCGTGACAGCCGGCCGCCGCCTCTCCTCCGTCCTCCTCTTCCCGACTCCGGTCCCGCAGCACATGCTGCATGGGGGGGGAAACAGCAGGAAGCACCCGGCTCCCAGCCTCCCAATAGCCAATCACAATGCTGCAATGTAGCGTTGTGATTGGGCTGAGCTCCGTGGATCGGCGCTCAGCAAGGGAATCGGGGCCTGGGCATGTTCTCCACGCTGGCTGAATGCAGCCTGCATGGAGAAGATGCGAAGTGCGCATGACTGTTTGGTCGCCCTGAGAGGGCCGGCAAAACAGTCATGTGCACTTAGGGATGGGCAAACCACTCCTTCCCTGCTCCTCTGTCGTCGGAGCAGCCCCGCCCCAAACGCAAAGCTGGAGAAGGAAACATAAAATGATAATAACTCAAGTTATTATCATTTTATGTTTCCTTTACTTCACTGCTGCGAAGCAGTGGGGCAATGCTCCTCTGCCTTAGCGGAGGAGCCGCCACTGCTCAGACCTACTTCATCCCAGAAAGGGAAGGGATATGCTAAGCCAGTGCCTTAATAAGTCTATGAATAAATTAGCTAAATGCAAAATCTCAAACAGATTTCCTGAGGGCAGTATGTTTTGGTGGAGATCTAGAATCGGAGTGGGAAGGGCCAATAGGTGCCACAGTAGATGGGTAAATGTGCGAGCTAGAGTAGTCGAAGAGTATTTTTAGGTCAGACAGCACATCTTCTATCTGTTGCGAGGCATTTTCTTAGCATTCAGTGGGCTTACAGCCTGTACATTTCTTACCATTGGTTGACTTCATTGTCACTCTCATTTAATAGCTTCTTATTCATCAGCTTCTGTAGTCTTTCCTTCCTCTTCTTGTATTTGTCCCTTCCCTGGAGCATGGACTCATTACTTGTGTCCTTCCACAACTTATGTTTCAGGCGCTACTTTCTTCATTTTGTTTAAGCACTCTATGAGAGTTCATGTGTTTTCCAGCGGTCTCGCTTGTGTACTTCTCCAACCTCCATGTTCCTCTTTCTCACCCTCTTTCAGTTGCTGTTTTTGCTTCCTCCCCACCTACCTTCGTTCTTGCTTCTCTGCCATCCTCATGAACCTTTGCTCCTCCAGTCCGCCTGCCCACCCTCCACTGTCAGCCTGCTTTCCTAGCCTCTCCAGCCTGCCCTGTTGTCTGATTGCTGCCCCAGACCCTCCCATCCAACCTCTGTTGTCAGCTTGCCAGCAGCAGCCCCTCCTGCCCTCTGCTACCAGCTTGCTACCCCATCCCTTCCCACCCACTCTCCATTGTCAGTTTGCTGCCCCAGACCCTTCCGCCCACCGTCTGTTGTCAGCTTGCTTCCCCAGCCCCTACTGCCCTTCATTGTCAGCTTGCTTCCCTAGTCCTGTAGTGTAGCTCCTATTTCCCTAATACGCTCTGCGCATTGGAATAATATCCCCTATAGGTTTGACATAGGACTAAGGTCAGGATGTCTCTATCGAGTATATTAAACTTAATTACTTGTGCCAGCTAGCTCAGAGGCCACTAGAAACTCCTTGGATAACAAGAAGGGAGTAGTTTCTGGCAGCCGCAAAACATGACAACTTTGTTTCCCTTTAGAATCAGACCGTGTCCCAGAGTCGTGGAAACAATAGATAACTATTTCACTCCGCTCAATCGTGCATGCTTAGTTTTCCTCAAAGTTACACAGAAAGAATAGACGGGCGTTTCAATAAAAGATTTATTGAACAGTCTTTTTTCTCGTGTAAGTTAAATGTGCTGTTATGATCACAAGACAGTATGCAAGATAAATAATGTACAGCGTAAGCAGTAGAAATAAATAATACTGCGCTAGCATGATCTTTAGTAGATATTCATTTGCATAAATAACACAGACTAAAAATGCGAGTACTCATACGATGCGTTGCTAAGCTAGTTCTACCCCAATGTACCTAACCTAACCTAGGTGTAGGGAGAGATATGAAGTAGGTGAAGTATTCCTTACTATGGTATACTAAGAGTATGTTAAGTCTAGTATGCCTAGTATGCCTAGTATGCCAAGAGTCCCTCTAGGTTCTAGTCAGCTCCATACCTTAAGAATGAGAGAGGTAGGAATCTCTTGCCAGATTCGAACTCCAACACCCCGCAAGGGAAGTCAGATCACTGGAAGCTGGACTCTCTGCGTGCAGGGATGACAGCGTCTTCTCAGTGCGTCAGGCCGGGAAACGGGCTCCTCTGAAGTCGAGGTCTCCTCTAGTTTGCAAGGGCTAGGGAAGGTATATTTATACCTGAGAGGTACCTCAGAATGTTAGCATTGACGTGAATCGGACAGCGGAAGACGTCATGAATGAACCCCTAAGGTATAATGGTTCATGCATAATAGATGAGTCCTTGAAGAAATCAATAGTCCTGTGCTAGGGAAACTCCCGAAGCCTAAGGGTCTGTTCTTCAAGAACTCGTTGTGACGTTAGGGTGGACGGATGTCGGAGACCATGCCTGTATTTGGAGTGCACGGTTTAATGCCTAAATAAGGACTGGGATTTTATGCCTATATAAGGGCAGGGCGAATTGTGCCTATATAAGGACATGATACAGGAAAGCCCGTGTATGGACACCCTAAGCGGAATACAACACCCACTCCACTTTCGTGTGTACGATAATACTAAAATGCTAAACATTTAAAATGCTAAACATTAAATGGAGTACCGCATATTGCTAAAATATTTCATAAAACCATTTAAAAGGTATTTAAAAAACCTATTAGAATGCAAAAGGTACTGTACATTTGAAGCATTGCTTTTCATTTCAGGCATATATTTAAAATAAAATACAATATGAATGAAATTAGCAGTAATATTTACATTTGACAGAAAATGATCGATAAGTTGTTCAAAAATCAAAGTCATTTCATGTCATGAAAATGAATGAACTTTTTAGACAAACAAGATGACTAAGTGTCTGTGGAAGTACCGCGAAGTCTGTACTATAAGGCTAGTTCTACTTTAAGCAGATTGAAGTGCCATTTTAGTTCGAAAAATGGAAAAAAGTTCAATTTTGGGAAGAGTTCCAAGTTTTTGAAGTATGAAGGCCAAATTGTTACTGCATCTCTGGAACACTGTGGGCTGAATCAGAGTCAGTTTACGGGTCTGGTGTAAACATGAGATCATCTATTTCCGTAGACAAAACATCGTCCACTGAAGTTGGTGTCAGTTGGAACACCTCGTGTAGTATATTAATTGCATAGAGATGTGAAGCATCGCTTTCAGCATAGGTTGCTGCAGCAATGTTCGCGTCCGTTGTTACCTGTGTGCCTGTAGATCTTTCTCGTACCTCAGCAGCAGCCGGAAGCGTCTGTGAGATCTCAATGAATGCTGACATCAGGATTGGCAGCCTCTGGGGACAACACAGAGCATGGGCCGTTATCGGGACCAGCAGAGTATCGACATCCGTTGGCGTTGCTGATGGAAATGTTAGACAGGTGTCCAACACGCATTCTTCACCGCATAGCAGGCATCGTAGAACAGGTAAGATGCAATCTTGCCAGATTGGTCTGAATGACAGGAACCACGTGGTATTAAGGTCCGGTAGACGAGTCATGCCCAAAAGCTGTACTATTCGCTCACAGCACTTTCGTTCACGGAGAGCTTTCCCCATTTCGCTCGGAGTGATGTCTGCGAATAGGCTGGCCATAGCGTAATAGCAGGAAGAGAAATAGAATTCCGGCAACAAGTGCTAGAATTAACGGTATGCCACCAAACACCGAATGTGCAAAGTTCGGGATGATTCCAAGTATTGCCTGGAAAGGTGCTAACAGACCGGAACAGATGCTCTTAAATACATGTACAATTCCGGTTGTATCAGACGTGTTAAAGATACGTCCTATCATTTCCACGAAATGTATAGGGCAGTTTGTACGTATTAAAGTCTGTATCTCAGCCGAAGTCCTTGCTACTTGTAGATCATAGGTTTCTTTGGCCGAGGTCAAAGGCACTGTTTGCTGTAAAAGCATGGCTTTCATTCTGCTCTAAGTATCAAATCTTATAAAAGAGACGTTCAGCGAAGGCCATAGAGGCGACTCCCTGACTGTGTCTATTGGGGCAAACAATACTTGCATACAGCAAGTGACCCTGGAGTTGACCGTTACTAGATATGGGATGCCTGGCAACATGCCGCAGCAACTCTGATCATTCAACATGAGGTAACTCCCATTAGAAAGTTGTCCAAACGTTGGATTAATCACAGCAGCTGGTGTACCCTGCTGATGGCAAGACAAATTTGCCACAGAACCATTACAAGCCCAGTGTAAAGAAATGTCCTGACATATAAATGAACCGCTCAGTGCACGTTTACAGTGTGTACCGCTCAAAAACACTTCACGATCCCCACTCCAACATCTATATGTATACGGTAAATCCCACGATGTCTTAATGTATTCCTTACCCAACCTTTCATATTTGCCTGCTTGCATTTGTTTGAGGCAATACTGAAACTGAAAAGTAGTCACAGGTAATGTGATTTTGCCATGAATGAGCCATTCTGTAGCTGGTTTTTCTGCCACTGTGAATGGTAACTTTTCCAGTTTTTCAATGCTCAGCACTGTATACTTTGCTCCTCTTTGTGCCAGTTCGATCTGTTTATCAGTTAGATTGTATTCTGCAAACAGAGCCGATGTGTTGATGAAACGCCAAGGCACATAGCCCGCACGCAAAGATTGCAGCGTCCAGCTTAATAACACAATAGAACGTAATTGAGATTGGCCTTGCTGTAACATCGCCAAATCTTGTTCTAGTATGTCGATAGCAGAGGATACAATGCCATCCAATGAAAATATTCTGGAGGACAAAGTTGTTAACCCATTGTCGACCGCAGAGAGGGTTTTCTCTAAATTAATACGATCAAGTTCACATATTCGTTCTGCGGCCTCCATCTGTGACACTTTCCATGCTTCATTATAGGCAGCATAAATGCCGGCATATATGAAACGTTTTTGACGCGGTTTTCTTGGTCCAAGCAAGAATTCCCTTATGTCTGCGTCTTCTTTAAGTAAGGATAAGTGTTGTTTCACATCCTGTAGTGTAGATTTCTGAAGCCACTCGAGGCATAATTTTCCTACACTGTATGTTGTTACTACCCCCGGATGCTGTCTTTGGACGTATCTTGGGTCTGGCCTATGAATAGTAAAGCCCTGAGCTTTATTCAGGAATCTTTCCTGACAGTTGTTCGTGTCTGTGGGCCAGATCAACCATTTTTTCCAATCAGGATTAGATCTGTTGAGTTGTAGTATATTGTCAACTTTCACCACTGCCTGTGTATTATTATCACTGGCAGGTGTTGGTACAGAAGGTGTCTTCATCTCTTTGATCTTGGCTAGTCCAAGACAAGATGTTTGTTGGACAGTTTCATTCAAAAACATTATTTGTTCAGGGATCATACAGGCTCTAAATAACGCTTCTATCCCTTGCACTTGCCAATCTTTAGTACCCCACACAGTTTTTGTGTCTATTGTGTCTTTCCATAAGTCGAAACCCTGTCTAGACAGTTGAGCAATAAATGTTGCAGAGTAAATCTGTTTCGTATTTGTTAACATAATTTTCAGTCCTGTTTTGTTTACATTTTTATAGTAAAACGTTTCTGGATCAGATGTATTGTACCCTGAAAAATATGGAAACTTGTTAGCAAATGTTTTTGAACTACCGTGTGGTGGTGTAGGACAATGCTCCCATTGGTTAAACATAAACACATTTCTAGGGTATGCAGATTTATGCAAATAATGATGACCATAGTGGTTATAGCTACTGAGCTTTTCATAGTCTGATGAACCCTCTAAATATTCATTTTTAGAAAATGCAGCAGATTTTTCTAGGTCAAACATTATGTCGTTAACAGTCTCAAAGTCCCAATCATCAGAATAGGTACTGGACGAAATGAGATCACTTAGTGAAATTTTAAACAAATGTGGAATGTTCAATTGTTCCGTCGGGCCGAAGATATCAAAATCTGTTTTGTCCCACACTATACCATCCTGTATAGGAACAGCTGTGATGTTCACTGATGACAAGTCTCTTGCTTCACGATGGGAAGATTTTTGAGGTTTCAAAAGTACGTTCACGTCTTTTCCTTCAGTATTCACATGGATGTATCTGCCACTTATAAGCACGCTCACAGTTGTAACCAAAGCTAGCCAGAGCAGGAAAACAAAAAGTCCAGATGTAATCCAGAGTTCAATGCATGGAGAAACCAAATAAGTCTTTTTCAGAAAGTGAAGAAAGTCGTGTACTTGCTGCTTGAATTTCAATGATGCTGGCGTCGTTTCAGGTTCACTCGGATCTTCTGAGAACGTATCAAAGTTAATGAAATAGCCAGAAGCAGTTCTGTCAATTGTTGGAATTGCATCAGGATTTGTAGAAATCGCTGGACCCAGTTGATCACTCGCTCCATTGGTGTAGTAGGGTGTATTTGGATGAACTGTTACTTGGTTTTCAAGAGGGATGAGTTCCATTGCATTGTTGCTTAGTCCTTCATCTGTTACAGTTGAATTTTCGATTGTTATCAGTCTTTCAGTCTGAACCTCTTGGATAGTAGCGAGAGGAGTGCGTCTGCTACTAGGTCGGAGTCCACGAAGCCTACTATTTAGTATTGGCCACATACTGTGGTTTGATGAGGTCGATGGACACAAATCTTTTCTCCTTTCTTCCAGCAAGGGGCGGCAGAAGTACTGTTCTTGTTCCTTGAACTGCTAGGACAGGTACTGGTTGTCTGTAAGAAGGTCCAAATTCCTTCTTGTCCGCAATTTTTTCTCTGACTAGATCCCCAACTTTTGGAATCCAGACAGGCCTTGCTGGGACCGCCGGTTTTTCCCCAGTGGTGGTTGGCTGTAGGAATACGTTGCTTTGTTTCGTTCTTAACTCATTCAGTTCCTGTAAAACAGCCAAACGATCTTTGATATCAAACGTTTTATTTTCCACCACTGTGCCTACGTCATCGAGATCTGGTACCCACATTCTCGTCCCAAATAGGACCTCATATGGAGTGACCCCCCCTAGAGAACTTCTTGGCAGGTTGTTCAATGAGCGTTGGACCCCATAAAGATGTTTGACCCACCCATCACCCAAACCTAATACCCTAGCTGTTATAGACTGCTTTATGTCCCGGTTTTTCCTTTCCACAACCGAATTTCCATCAGGATGGAATGGAGAGGAGTACCGCAATGCAACACCCAGACTGGCCATGACTTCTTTGTAAGCCCGAGAGCTAAACGCAGGGCCCTGGTCAGAATGTAGCGTGCCTATTGCGTATGTGCCGATAACGACTCGCAAATCTTTTATATCAATTCGAGCGTCAGCTGAGCGCTGAGGCCATATCCATAGGAACCTTGATTCAGTATTTGTGGGATTGCACTTGTCAAGTAGGACGCAGGCACGTAGATAGTCTAATGCTATCTAACAATGGTGTCTGTAATGGGCGGCTACATTCGTAGCATGGTGTCTGGTGGCTTCCTCCCTATAATTTACAGTCTAAGCAGTTATTGATGAATATGTGTATTTCTGTATTCATTCCAGGCCACCAGTACATCTCTTTTAACATCAAAATTGTTTTAGAGATCCCTTGATGTGACAGACCCTCCCCCAAATGTGTTTCATAAATCAAGGCTGCTCTACGTTCCATGTTTGGAATTACCCTATCCCCCACTCCAGGGATTCGAGCAAAAGGAACGTTGTTCGCATCAATTACATAAGAGTACTTGAGTGGAAACTTTTTTGGTAACGCTGCACTGCTGCCCTTGCTTGAAGCATTGACAGCCAACATTATCTCACCGTCTATTTTTGTTTTTGAACGAGTGATCGCAGCTACGGAAGCCGTCTGAACAGCCCCCTTTGCGGCGTCGTCAGCCAATGAATTCCCTGCAACGTGAACGCCATCACGTTGATGACTCAGTGTGTGGATCACGTGAGCCTTTGGTAGTTCGTTTTTTAACTGAACTACTTGTTCCCAAAGCATTTTGTGCTTTATTGTGCCACCTTTCGCATCTTTGAAACCATTTTCAAGCCAGTTTTGTATATATTCATTATACGACCGAACACAGTAAAAGGAATCGCACACTATCAGTGTGGGGAATTCTCGATCTGTACTTTCAAGTGCCAGTTTGAATGCTTGTAGTTCAGCTCGCTGAGCTGTACAATCTCCTAGAGACTGGGTTTTTGTGACCATAGGTCTGAAGATGCCATCTCGCATGCGACCTTTAACGATTGCACACGCTGCACTGTAAGCTTGCTTACTCCCTGTTGCGGGTTGTGCGGATCCGTCAGTGTAAATTATGAATTCGTACTGATCGAGAGGCAGAATCTCAGTGGGCAGAGGACATTCTTGTTCATATTGCAGGAATGCTTGTGTTTTTAAATCTGGATCAAAAACATATTCAACATCTGTTGCAGCAAGAGAATTAACCCATTGTATCCATCTTGGATGTAATGCTTTAGCATTTGGAATGCTTGCTTTTGTGACCGCTTCTAAATCTGGTACTGGGGTTACGACAATAATGCGTTTCCCTTGGGCTAAGGCTCTTTCTTTTGCTACAGCGGTTTGAACTGCTGTTAGAATTTTTTCAGTTGAACTGAAGCGCATTTCCGCTTGTGTGTACAAATGAGATTTGTATGCAATTGGTATTTTCTCACCCTCATTGAAGGTTAAGTAGGTGAATCCGCATTGACCCGAAATTATTCGGATCACCAAATTGCGTTGACTTACGCGTGTTTGTAAGTGATTTGTTGCTAACATGTTAGCCTGGAGTGAACGCAAGATTTCTGTGTGTTCGTTTGTCCAATTTTTGATTGAAAAATCAGGTTTGATTAATGCGTAGAGAGGTTTAACCCGTTCTGCGTAATTTAGAATGTATGTTCTGCCAAAGTTTAGGAAACCCAGAATGGATTGTAAGTTTTTTAGCGTTTTTGGAGGTTGGAGCAGCGCACATTTCTCTAGAAAGTTAGCTGCCAAGCTCTTGCCTTCACTTGAAAGCTCATATCCTAGAAATAGGACATTGAGATGGGCAATTCGGGACTTTTTAAAGTTGAACTTGTAGCCCTCAGAGGCGAAGCCCAGTATAATGGTGCTCACCCTGTTCAAGTGTTTGTCCAGGTCATCGTCTGTCAGATAGATGTCATCGACATAGGACAATGCCTCATTGTCATAAATTTGTAGTAACTCAGTTACCCTCGCTGAGAATAAACCTGGGCTGTTCTTGAACCCTTGTGGGAGTCGACAAAAGTGACGCTGGGTCCCCATTATGGAGAATGCTGTTAAGTACCTGCTTTCAGGTGCTATGTTTTGACAAAAGAAACCATTTGAGATGTCTAATGTTGTTTTGTATTTTTTACGCACAATGTTATTCATTAATGCTGTGCTATGTGCATTTTGCACTGCAAAGGTTTTAGAACAAGTGTTTAGGTGTCTGTAATCCAAAACTAGACGATATGTATTGTCTGGTTTGGAGACAGGAAACAAAGGATTGTTCATTGAGGAGGTGCATGTTTCAATCACCCCTTGGTATTCAAGTTGATCTAAGATCTCCCTGACCTGTTTTTTAGCTTCTTGCTTTATTGGATACTGCCTTTGTGCAGTTGGTTCATGTTTCAGATGTATTTTATGGTGAGGTGAGTCCTCATCCCATCCTACATGATTTTTATATAATGCTGGGACCTGGGCTACTGCCCATTTCCTGGCATATGTATATTTTAGGTGAATTGGAATATGGTTGGAGAAGGCAGGCATAATAATGTCCTCGCCGTGTGGGCACTCCCTGACAAATTGTGGTGGCCAGTCTTTTTCTGCTAGAAGTATGTCATAGCCCCTTGATAGTCTTTCCCAAAAAGTGCTTTCACCTGTCTAGGTATGTCTCCCTCCATCCGGAGTGCTATTTCATATAACTTTTGTGGAGTACTAACCCTGGTGTCTACAGTCTCAACTGTAATGAACTCATTCAAGTCCACTATCTCCAGAAGTTCCTTCAGGTTCTGGCGAGCTATTGTGACTTCTGCTGCACTGTCCAGCATTGTCTGAGCCCATTCTCCGTTCTTGAGTTGTGTTCTCAGTATTCTCGGCATGTCTGATCTTCAGACCTGCTACTTTCTTTTTGGAGAATTGCGGTTTTGTTTTGTTTTTCGTAGCGTGTTTTTCTTCTTTGGATTTTACGCGTTCTTCTCTATGTTTTGACCGTCCTCTTCTTTCCGAAGTCTGTGATGAGATCTGAAAGGGACGAGAGGAACGTGTATCAGTATCTTGATACCTGTCAGGTTTTCTCAAATTATCCCTATTCCTGAGGTTATACCTCCTTTCAGAGGGCTCCTTTTGAGGACACCTACCTCGGGATTGAGAACGTTTCTCGTTTGAATTTTGTTTATTAGTCTCCCACTTCTTTTTAGAAGATGTAGGAGTTTGTTTAATCGAGTCCTTCTCAGGACTTTCAGATAGTTTCGGCTTCACTGGTCTTCCACCCAAACTATCTCTGCCTAATTCTGCATAAGATTGTTCAATTATTCTGGGTAGTTCAGTTTGATGTTCTGTAACATCGAATTCCCTTAATTTTTGGCGGATCGCCACTGCTGCTGCCTCCCCTTTAATATTAGATAATATTATTGTTGAGACCTGGTCGAAATTTTTCAGTAATTTCATACCTAAATTTAGAGCAGGCTCTGCCCCATATTCGTTTTGAATTTGTTTCAGGACATCTGGGATTACCGCAATTGACGGAATACCATGTGTTTTAGTATAGATGGCAGCAAAGACTGAGCCCCAGGTGGTGCAGTCTTCCAGTTGTGGTGTGATCCCCATCGGTAAACTGATTGTTAGGATTCTGTGTTTCTCATACGGGCTAGTATTCGGAAATACTGCTTCGATTTGAGTAATTTTTTGAGCTATCCAGAATGGAATTTGCTCACGTTTTGTGGGCATTTTACCCATGACTGCGTAGAGAGTCTGTGGTGTAATTTTTAGTGTATTCCCCTGTTGGGGAGTTGGATTTGGAAGTGTCAGTGGTTGCTGGACTGTGAAAGTCCGCATGACATATTGGACCAGTTGTCTGTAGATTTTTATTATTTCTTGTAGTTGAACAAGTAGTTCCTCGTCTGACATTTCTTCAATGTCGGGATGAGGTGTATAGCCGGCTAGAATCGGCCATGTTGCTCCTGGTCTACCTAGTGGACCGAGCCTGGTAATGTTTCTGTGATGTTTTAGGGCGCCTTTAAACCAGAGCTGATGCTCTTGGTATGTTAATGGAATTTCTATATCCTCGAAAGGAATGTATTCCTCTGGTGGATCATCTTCTTTGTAGAAGTGAAACATGTGTGTTACTGGATTGGATTCAGGAAATATTACCCATGAATAGAATACCTCTGTCTGAAAGGATTCGTGTGCCTCTATCACGAAAACTGCTCTACCACCTCTTGGTGGCAGACCATGTTTTATAAGTTTTAGAGTGATGGCTCTTCTTAAGTTTTGAGGGATGTCTATAACACCCTCCTCGGTTTCAATAAAACCTGTGATATTATAAGCTGTTGCAACTGGCTGTTCCGCAGTTCCACCGTTTCCGGTTTCAGTGTCGGAGCCAGGCATTTTGTTCTTTGAAAAAATGTAGAACAAGTTTCAAGGAAACAAAGATAAGGTGCACAATATTTTGGAACACTGTATCCTTCAACGTTGAGCAAACCAAACAGCTAATATATAGGGTGTTTCCCTATGTAGCCGTGGTGGATACTTAACCCTGCCCACTCCAGACGTCTTTTGGAGTATATGGGTAGGGGTCTCTGAGAGAAAAGGCACGGCTGAGTTGCTCAGTATCTAGCGTTAAATTACCGCCTTACCAAACGTTGGGCGCCATGTACTGTAGCTCCTATTTCCCTAATAGGCTCTGCGCATTGGAATAATATCCCCTATAGGTTTGACATAGGACTAAGGTCAGTATGTCCCTATCTAGTATATTAAACTTAATTACTTGTGCCAGCTAGCTCAGAGGCCTCTAGAAACTCCTTGGATAACAAGAAGGGAGTAGTTTCTGGCAGCCACAAAACATGACAACTTTGTTTCCCTTTAGAATCAGAACGTGTCCCAGAGTCGTGGAAACAATAGATAACTATTTCACTCAGCTCAATCGTGCATGCTTAGTTTTCCTCAAAGTTACACAGAAGAATAGACGGGCGTTTCAATAAAAGATTTATTGAACAGTCTTGTTTCTCGTGTAAGTTAAATGTGCTGTTATGATCACAAGACAGTATGCAAGATAAATATTGTACAGCGTAAGCAGTAGAAATAAATAATACTGCGCTAGCATGATCTTTAGTAGATATTCATTTGCATAAATAACACAGACTAAAAATGCGAGTACTCATACGATGCGTTGCTAAGCTAGTTCTACCCCAATGTACCTAACCTAACCTAGGTGTAGGGAGAGGTATGAAGTAGGTGAAGTATTCCTTACTATGGTATACTACGAGTATGTTAAGTCTAGTATGCCTAGTATGCCTAGTATGCCAAGAGTCCCTCTAGGTTCTAGTCAGCTCCATACCTTAAGAATGAGAGAGGTAGGAATCTCTTGCCAGATTCGAACTCCAACACCCCGCAAGGGAAGTCAGATCACTGGAAGCTGGACTCTCTGCGTGCAGGGATGACAGTGTCTTCTCAGTGCGTCAGGCCGGGAAACGGGCTCCTCTGAAGTCGAGGTCTCCTCTAGTTTGCAAGGGCTAGGGAAGGTATATTTATACCTGAGAGGTACCTCAGAATGTTAGCATTGACGTGAATCGGACAGCGGAAGACGTCATGAATGAACCCCTAAGGTATAATGGTTCATGCATAATAGATGAGTCCTTGAAGAAATCAATAGTCCTGTGCTAGGAAACTCCCGAAGCCTAAGGGTCTGTTCTTCAAGAACTCGTTGTGACGTTAGGGTGGACGGATGTCGGAGACCATGCCTGTATTTGGAGTGCACGGTTTAATGCCTAAATAAGAACTGGGATTTTATGCCTATATAAGGGCAGGGCGAATTGTGCCTATATAAGGACATGATACAGGAAAGCCAATGTATGGACACCCTAAGAGGAATACAACAGTCCATCCCGCCTGCTCTACGATGTCAGCTTGCTGACCCAGCCCCTCACGCCCACTATCTCTTATCAGCTTGCTCCCCTGGTCCCTCTCGGCTGTGTTAGCTTGCTTCCCCAGCCCCTCCTTCCCAACGCTGAATGTCTGCTTGACTTCCCAGCCCCTAGTGCCAACCCTCTCTTGTCTGTTTGCCTCCACAGCTCCTCCCGCATTGTCCATGTGCTTCCCCATTATCTCTTGCGTGTCCTCTTTCTCACCCTCATCCTTTTCTCCTGTCCTCTCTCACTGCTTCCCAGGCTTTTTTTAATACAAAAAGCACATTACTGGCAGGATCTTAGCACTTTTTAAAAGATATTTTTAGCCATGCTGCACATTAAGCATGGCTAAAATTTATTGCCAAAGCCGATAGCTTTCGTAAGCGAGAACTACTAACTTCGCTAATGCTTGTTTTACAATCTGTACAAATCAATTATGTCCTTCTACGTTGTAAGCATTGTGCATATTGTAAAAGAAATAACTGGTTTTACATCTACGATTTTCATCAACTTCCAAAGAGTTAACCTTAAATCTTGTTGGGTTCAGGGGAGGATGTTTAGATGAAACTGCATGGACCGTATGGACTACGGTGCAATCATGAATTTTTGTTTTTAGTTACCTGCCTGTCAGTCTTTACTTAACTTTACAGCCTGTGAGCCCTCTGAGTTAAATTATTTCTTTGGAGTTACCTTGCTGGTTGCCATGCTCTGCTGGCCAGGCGTACCCCAAAGTATTTCTCACTCAAGAACAGGATTGCCCTGCCCCCTTGACTTGCCAGTGGTTCTTAACAGCTGAATCAGATTCTTCAAGACCATTTTTAGGTCTCGCCTACGCAGCGCGCATGCGCTGCATAGGAGGGCCTTTAGCCGTCGCTCTGCTCATTTTCAAGCACACTCGTGCTTGTGGCGGCATCCACCTTGCGGGAGCGAGCAGCGGCACGCCACAAGCACAAGTTCAGTGCTTGAAAATGAGCAGACCGCTCTCCCGGCTCGACATCCTTGCGCTTTCACTTTCGTTCGCGGCCGCGCAGGCAGGCCACTGTAAACCCGCGCTGACAGAGACATATGGTTACTGGATGCCCCGCCCTCTCCCCACCACGTTCGCTTGTGAAATATTCCTTCAATGGTCGGCGAGGCGTGACGTGACGCACCTGCTCGACTAGCTCTTGGACCTGAAACCACCTCTCTCTAGATGCTGGTGAGTACGTCTGCGAGGCTGCGAACGCGAATCCCTTTCTATCGGCCCCGCTGATTGTATCCGCTAAAAGTGTTGCGCAGTCCTCTCAGCTCGGCCTAGGCACTCCCAAACCTGCATCGCCCTCATCTTCTGTTCTGCAACGTTATGCTCCGAAGCTGCCACACCTTAGCACTCGCTGCCAAATAAAACCACAACGTTTCTGAGCGAAACACCATACCAACGACCCACTAACCTGCCAACAAATGTAACGCCTCCCGCCAGCGTCACTGACGCGCCGAAAACATATCTGAATAATCTCCTGGGCGAGCACACGGTCCCCGCTTACCGACCCTCGGAAACACCCTACCAGCTGCCTTGACACCTAGGCCGCCCCATTTACCCAAAACGCCTAGTAACGAGCTAGTGTCGCCCCTTTCAACAAACCTTCATTCTGGTTATTGCTAATTCCGAAAACACTACCACGTTTCTTTGTTGCGTAGGACACCTGGCAGTTTTTGAGGTAGAGCACGCGATCTGCAGGAAACCGACTGGGTATTGCAGTTCATTCTTTATTTTCAGCAGTGATGTCTTTATGCTATCTGTCGGCTGCATTTAATGACAGAACGTGCAGACTGTTGTCGAGTGAGAGAGATCTCTGTTAATGTGCCATGGAGAAGTTGGAAAGATGTTCACAGAACCTAGAATTTTTAAAAGTGATGGTGCTATTTCGGTTGCACTAAGACCGATAGTCTCTGTGTGTGTGTGTAAATAGCTTTTGTCTTTATGCGTGTTGTGCAGAGGTTCCATCTACTGTGCGCCAGCTACCACAGCTGTGGCACCAGTCACGGTGTAGTATATGCTTGTGCCTGTTTAACGTTGTATTTTCTGTTTTGTGTATGCTTGTTTAAAAAACAAAGGTTGGAACAAAAAAGGCGCTTGTACATTACGAATCATGCAAAGGAACCTCTCCGTTGTTGACCAGTTCTTAGGTGTCTATTTTACGAAAATACTTTACATTTTACAACCATTTTGACTTTTGTGTGGTCAGATTTACTGTTTGTCTTAGGGAGCAGTTTCTATTTATTTATTGAAGGAAAAAAATTTCCGACTGCCACTAAATACTTCAATATTGTCTAGCACGTAACCACTATATTTAAACAAGCATAGCCAATAGGTCTAGCTTTTGGGACCTTATAAGTATTTAATTATGCAGCTCAATATCCTTGGTGCAACATCAACTGTTGCATAGCTAAACACTTATAAGGTCCCAAAGGCGAGACCTATTAGCTATGCCAATGCTTGTTTTACTTCTACCCATGTTTGGGAGAAGGCCTACTACCCTATTACACTGCAGTCACATTTTCTCAGTTCTCCTTAGATGCGTTTATTAACTCTGCATGCATATATATGATGAATGGTACGCCAAGTAACTTACTTCTGTGCAGCTTATTTTGGCTCATGTGTGGTGTGTAGTGATACAGGATGTATTGTATTGTATGATTGGGGCCCTCCATGAAGACATATTGCACACAGCACTGAGTGCTGTTCCCATGCACAGGTTAAGGTCATTTTGACTCCCCTTTCTATGGACAGACTGACCAAAACCTGTTTAGGTGCTTGGCAGATCTGCTTGTTGATGTCTAGGGAGAGAAGCTGACCTCCTGCTCAGGGTTTCTGGTCAGTTAGGCCACAGTCTTCTTTGTGTCTATCTTTGGCCTTTCTCGTAACATCTCTGCAAATGACTAACTGGAAAACTGGGACACTCTATAAGAGCCTGCCTCGCCTTCTTGAAAAACCACCTTTTCATAACCTGCCGTCCCTGCTTTTGTGCAGGTCAAGAGGAAAGCCAGTGAATATGCCTATACTTTGGTTGGCTAGAGTTATAGCTTTTTATTGCATGCAACGCAATTCACCCTTGCTTCTTGCCAGAGCCTCGTTTGCTAGTCATTTATTGGCTCACGTGAGCCAGTAGGATGCACTTTTCTCAGTGTTACCCTCTGAAGAAGAGGGCTATTCGAACAGGACAAAGCTGCTGCAAGTTATTTTATCCCAGCCGAGGAACAAGCAGGGGGTTCTGTAGGAAATCATGGTGCTGTGACCTGCTAACAAAAACAAGCATTGACAAAGCCATTGTGTTTCGCCATTGACAATTATTGGCTTTGACAATGTTTTGCAGCCATTCAGTATAGCAGCGTGGATCCTTTGCAATGTGGCAAAAACTAGTTTTAAAAAGTACTATGACGCAGCCAGGGCTAATGCGCTTAAAGAAAATAAAGAAATGTATTAGCGCTGGATGCATCAAAGTCTTTTTTTATTACTATGTTCAGACATGCTGCACAGCAACCACACTGATATAGAGCATGGCTATAAATAATGGCCAAAGTCGGCAATGCCCATGCTGTAGAGAATGAACAAAAGGTGGGGGCGTGGATTCTGTGCCATGCAAGATGGGAGCGGTCCCCTGAGCTCCGTCATGGTACGGAGATAAAAGCCTATTTGTTGCCGTCATTTACCTGCGCTTTCCGGGTCGCAACCTGTCTTTTTGCTCCCAGATGCCTCCGCTGCAGTTTATATTGGTGTGGTACCTATAACCAGTCTTTTGTGTGCCCGGGAGCAGCAGTGGTGAGTTCCTGTCAAACGCGAGTGCCCGCCATTTCGTGACAGCGCCGCTCACGTTATATGCCTTCCTCATATTTAACCTGCTACATTCGCCTTTATTGCAGATGTGCTTTCATATATCATTTCATTGATGGCCTAAGAGGTATTACTCCTCCCTTAGATTGTGCTTCTCCATTATTTGGCCATATAACTCTATTTTGTAATCTCTTCTGAATTGCCACAACGTTTTGGCTACATTTTTTGGCTCAAGCCTGTTGTACGCTGTATGGGCAGAGCTAGCCTTTATCAGAGATCTCCTCATTATTCTACGCACTATGCCAAAATGGCCAGTGACCAGCTGGCCATGTCAAAGTCTTCTCCCTCAGGCACTAAACCTAAAAGAGCAAAAAATGACTCTCCCTCGCCTGTCATGTCCTTGCATACTACAGTTCTGGATACTATTCTTGACAAGATATGAGGTCTAAAGCCTTTTATGTGTGCCACCAATGATAAACTCCAACAAATAGAAGACCAGTGGATTGCGATGGAAAGTAAACTGTTTGATTTCGAGCAGCATGTTAATACTTTCCAAGAGGTAGCCGCTAAGGTTCATTTTCTTGAGCATGAAATTCTCAAACTTAAACTTCACTTTGAAGACCTTGAAAACAGGGACAGACATAATAATCTCCACTTACATGGTCTGCCAGAGAACTTTGAGGGTCCTGACCTTCTTCTCTTCCTGAAAAAGTTTCTACCTGATCTTCTTGATCTTCCCAATACTCCACATCTTAATATAGAGCGAGCTCATCGTCTTCGTCAACCTCAACCTCATTCTTCTCGTCCTAGAGGTATTATTATGCTGTTTCTGGAATTTACAGATCTTTTAAGAGTCCTCAAAGCAGCCAAGGAGAAGCATAGCCTCACTTGGTCTGGTCATAACATTTACATTTTGCAGGATCTTTCCACCGCTTCCAATGCCAGGAAGAAAGAATTTCTTGCCCTGCGCCCTCAACTAAGACAATTGAATATTCGTTATGGTGATCCTTGTATCTGTAAAATCACCTACAAAGGCACTTCAAGCTCTTTCAATGACCCTGTTAAATTAAAAATATTTTTTCAGAATATTTCCTCTACTAACATGGACACTAATGTTCAGTGTTCTTAAATATTTGGTTTTTGTGCATTACTGATTAGTTTATTCTACATTTCTTAATTGTATGGCTTCTTTTTTATATCTTATTTCTCTCTTTATGTCTCTGTTGTTCTTGCTTCGGTGCTGACTCATTTCATGCTCATTTTCAATGCTCTTTCTTCCAGATCTGGATTCTTATCCTTCATCTGTCTCTTTACTCCTCTAACCATATTCACAGCGAAAACTTGACATTTTCCGGGCAGAGCACCGACCTTGATGAAAGTTTGACTACAGGGGGTCTCTCACATTTACTCGCCAGTTTTAGCATTGCTTTGATGAAACTCGATTATTGAGTGTGAGTTACTTAGGGGCACCCTCCCCTTGGAAATAACAGATTCCAAGGAAACCTAACCCAGGTACAGAGGGTAACACGTTTATGGGATCTGAAGGGTCCTGAGGAATGCCGGTGTGACCCAACACAGTGGGCACTAGAAACACGGCAGAAACATGTTGACACTTTGGCAGTAAGGAGGGGTGAAGAAACTCTTACATTTCTCCTATCACCACCATCCTTCACGTTTTTAGACCTAGCCGGTGGGTCCAGGAATAAATTGTTGAGCAGAGACACCACCGAGCTAGTTTTAACCTTCACTGCACTTTTCTTTCGGTGATCCCAATGTATATTTGTATATATATTTTTCATGTTTGTATTGTCTTCCCCTCCCTTTGCTCCACCCCATTCGTTGGTCTGTGCAGGGGTGTATTGAAGCAAGCTCAATGATGAAGCATGTCACAATTTTGTGAGTGAGGGCAGTATTTTTTCACAGAGCATGTGCCACCTTTGGATTACTATTTGCTACTCCTCTGTGTGTGTAACAGTTATGTGATTGGGGAGGTCGGAGTAGAGAAAGTTTGCCTCTCCCGCCTTCTGAGTGTGTGAGAGCACATTATTTCTATGTCACATTATTGTTATATATGATGTCTCTCTGTTTCCCTCTTAGTTTTTGCAGCTCGTCATCCATGTTCCTGTATCCCTATTTCTACCCACCAACATGTTTAATGTAATCTCGTGGAACATTCGTGGTCTGGGACATTCTGTCAGGCGTCAAAAGCTACTTTCTCATTTGTCGAAACTTAACTCACATATTGCTTTTTTACAGAAAAATCATTGTAATGATGTTGAATCACTAAAGTTGAAGCGGCAATGGGGTGTCCAAGTTGTTTTTTCACCTGCTATTAATCGCAAGGGTGGTGTTGCCATTCTGTGTCATAAGTCATTTAGGGCCATATGTATCAACACATTTCCCCATAGACACAGAATGGGCAAAACCCTTTGATACATCTGGCCCTAAATATACAAATTCTATCAACTGAATGTGACACTAGTGGACAATGGTTATTGCTTAATACCATTATATATAAAAACACAAATGTATTTTTATATTTATGGTACTGTATAATCTGACCCTGAATTCTTACATAGCATTAAATTAAAACTGGCTTCCATTGACAATGCCAATATTATTGTTGCTGGTGATTTTAATGAGTAGTTAGACCCCATTACAAATAAGAAATCCAAGTGTAAATTTAAACCTAATATACCCCATAAGCATTCCAATCTGCTATTACCAGTCGTCCATTTTTCAATGTATGGAAAACTTGTAACCCTGATATATATGAATTTACGTTCTATTCTAATGTTCACCATACTATGTCCAGAATTCATTATATTTTAGTTTCTAAATCCTAACTCCCTTCTGTTCAATCATTAGAAATTGGTTCTATTTTTATTTCTGACCATGCCCCTGTTTTATCCTCTTTTGATCTATCTTTCAATAACTCTAAACTTGAACGTTGGAGATTTAATAAATCGCTGTTGTTAGATTAAAAATGTTCTTATGAAAGCTACTTCATTTATTAAAGATGTTTTACATTTTAACCATTCTACTGACACTTTCATTCATAACAACTGGGATGCTTTTAAAGCTTCCTTTGGGGCATTTACTATTGCTTACTCAGCTACAAAAAAAAGAAGTTAACTTCCCAATACCTTTCAACTCTTCAACATATTAAAACTCTTGAGCATACTTACTTCACTTCTAAATCCTTCTCCATTTTGCAGGAATTAATTGAAGCCAAGTCTACCCTCAATAAACTTGCTACTAATGATGCATGTATTATCCTTCTCAAAGTCAAATCTAAATTTCATGGAGGTCAAAATAAAGCGGGTAAAATGTTGGCCAATTATTTGAAAATTAAATCGGAACGGAAAAATATTGGTCCTATCTGAAATGAACTTACCAATAATACTGTAACCTCTAACCTAGATATTACCAATGCCTTTCAGACTTATTATGAATCATTAAATACAGATGACCACTCCTTAAAAACATGACAAAATCTTTTTTTGATGGGCTCCCCAACCCCCCCCCCTACCTATTCCTGATAGTTTTAATGCTGTTTAGAGGTTATTGACGCTATCAAGTTTCAAAAGAAAGCCAAAGCTCTGGGTCCAGATGGTTTCTCTATCGAACTAATATCTTACTTTTCCTCTTTTTTTGCTCTTAAGTTACTTGAGCGTTTGTCTTGCTTCGCCCTTCAGATAATACAGAATCTCCCACACGGTGGCTCAAACACACGGCGAAGCAGGAGACATAACACAACAACACCTTTAGAAAAGGGTTTTATTTTACAAAATGCAAAAACTCTCTTTTTAGAATAAGGCTTGGGGTTTTATATTACACAATGTTCTCTAACAGAAAAGCCTTCCCAGATGCCAAAATTAATCAAATTCAAATACACATAGAGATATATATATATTTATATGTAAGCAATAATAACACACTTGGTAAATGCAACAGTTAAATGCATGAATAATACCATGAATAAACAAGCAGCAAATAATATGAGATAACACTCAAGCAGATATAATTGGACGTAATCAAAAGAATAATCAGAAAGATATATACACTGAATACATCAAATGATTTCTTTGGATGTGCACCTCACTCATTCACACATCACAAAGAAAACACCTCAAATGATCAAAGCCACTGGCCACACATCACAATGGCAATAATCAAAGCTCAAACACCTCAAATGACCACGGCCACTGGAACCATGCATCACAATGGCAATAATCAAAACTCAACACTTCACCTGGTGCAAACACTGCATCTTAGCCCACTCCTGACCGGGGGAATTTAACAGCCGGGGATAAGAGCCTCAGCAACCAGGGTTCCACTGTACCGAAGTAGACGCGTCCGTCCCCATTCGGATTCAAAAATCCCGGTTTCTAAGTCAACAACCCTCAGCTTTATAATCTCAAAACACACACTAGAAGGTTTGAGAGTCTTCCCCCCTGCGCCAAAGAAATCTTACTAGGACTGGCCAGCTTCCAAGCAAGCATTCCATGGCAGGAAGGAGTTCCCACGTCCCCTCTACATTCTCGCATGTTCCAGCCTTTATCTTGACGAAGCTCACGAAAGCCTTCCAGGGTACATTAAACAATCGAATAGGTGACGTTACAACGCATGCTATTACATTGCATGGTGTTGCAAAGCAATCTTTTACTCCGACTTTCTGTCGGGGGGCGCTGGAAGTTGGAATAGATTAATTTTCTATTCCAACTCCAGTGTGTGCAACAGTAGGGAAGGTGTTGGAGTTAAATCCAACACCTTCTACCCACTGCTGCACACCTTTTGCGTTGCAACGACATGCGATGTAAAGGCATGCGTTGTAACAGTTTTGTTGTAAAGGCTGTCTCCTTAAACAATCTCTCACAAAAACAATACTTGAACGTGATTAACCCAAACAACTTGCAAGCGTGGCTATGCGCGCAGAAAAAGCTGAAGCAAGGCAGAGTCAGAATTCAGGATGACATGAGGCCTTGTCAAAGCCAATAGTAAGAACTTAATAATACTACCAATGTACAACACAATGCACATTTGTGCACCACTGCTTATAGCATCACATACTTCATCTCTCAATGTACAACACAGTGCACATTTGTGAACTACTGCTTATAACACCGCACTTTGAAACCAAAAAGTACATTCCACACCTCTCTCTCATGCTTTCAAATGCACATCCCACATGTTCTGTTCTTGGCAAGGCTGTTCTACTCCGTGACAGCTCCCACTGAAAGACTGCAAGATTACAAGAAAGAAACCCTTAAGAGAAACAAGGCATATGCAGGACGTTGTACATTCAGGCTAGGATAAAATGACGCACCAAAGTCAATTAAAATAATGGTAGTCAAAGGTCATCGCAGGATGTCAGACCACAAGAGTGCCTCTAGCACTACAGCGTTTTAACTCTTTTTTATTGAACTCTAAGGCCAATGGTTCCTTTTTAGAAGCCCTTAATGTGCTTATCTCTAAACCTGACAAGGACCATACCCTTTGCAAAAATGATCATCCAATTTCATTAATTAACTATGATTGTAAAATATTTGCCAAACTTCTAGCATCCCGATTGGAAGATGTTATTCCGCTTCTTGTTATACCTGACCAATCTAGTTTTGTTAAGGGTAGACTTGCTGCAGATAATGCCAGAGTGTTCTCAAACATTCTTGCATTCGGAAAAAAATACCACTCTCCCCTGGCAGCCTTATCCATTGATGCCGAAAATTGTATTTGACCGTATTAATTGGCAATTTATGTTCACTACTCTCCACTGGTTTTGGTTTTGGCCCTAAATTTATTTAATTCATAAAACTATTAAACTCTGAACCTCATACAAGTGTTTTCATTAATGGACGCGTTTCCCCTTTTCTTAATTTACAGGGAGGCACTAGACAAGTTTCTCTTCTTTCTCCCTTGCTCTTCCTTCTTTGTTTAGAACCCTACCTTGATCGCATGTTCTGTAACCCCCTTATATCTGGTTTTAAACACGACTCTCTTGAAATTAAACTTTCAGCTTATGCTGACGATATTTTGATTTATATATCTAATCCCCTCACCTCTTTTGATCCCTTGTTATAAGAGATCAATTTATTCTCCAGTATTTCTGGTTATAAATTAAATTTCTCCAAAATGGAGACATTACATTACATTCTGTATGCTATCACTACATGTTTGCTAATACTAATTTTGCTTGGTGGCCTTCCAAAATTAAATACCTAGGTATTCAGAATTTACTTTCTTCCTGGTCTCCTCTTCACTTACCCTGGTGGGGCAGATTGGATACCATCAAAATGATGATTGTGCGACATTTTTTTTTACTTTCTTTGTTACCTTTCAAAATTCCCAATTATTATTTTTCCGAAATTAATTCCATTTGTACCAAATTTCTTTGGAATAATAAATGTGCCTGTACTGCCTTATCTAAATTGATTCATCCTAAGAATGAAGGTGGTGTACGGTTCCCTAATTTAAGCTATATCATACTGCTTTTTTAAATTGACAATTTTACGCATTGCCTAAAGACTATCAAGAATCTCCCATACTGTGATGGATTGTTTTTGAACGTTCTTTATTACATGATTTTTCGTTTAAAGATGTAATTTTTATGTCTAATTGCACTTTTATTTATAAAACCTTGATTATAAAATATTCTCAACATTTTAAACATACAATATTTACCCAAGGTTATGATTTTTACCAATCTTTTCTTGCATCATCCATTTGATCTAATAAATTCATTAAATTTCGTCATAAATCATTTTATTTTAAGTTCTGGAAAGAAAAGGGTATTTTATATGTTCATCATATGGTTTCACATAACTCTACTGTACTTTTTTCTCACCTACAAGTACGATGTAACTTGCCCAGCTCTAGCTTACAAGAATATGCCCAATTATCACTAGCTCTTCAATCCTTTTTGATGAATAGTAATTTTCTTCCCAATTCCCTTGACACATTATACAATATTACACGATTCCACTCCCAAAGCTTCATTCATTTATAAGATTTTATTATCACCTATTTCTGTAAGACTTAAAACCTCTATTGAACTATTATGGGAAAATTACATTTCTGTATCGCTTTATGTGCGTCAGTGGGATAAACTATGGATTAAAATGTTCAAAACCTCCAAAGCTGCCAATATCACCCAATCTTTGTTTTCTGTTTATAAAAGAGCTCTTATTACTCCCACCTTTATCCATAAAATTGATCCTTCTATTTCTCCATTATACTGGCCCTGTTCCTCTTCTAATGGTACTTTAACCCATCTACTATACTATTGTTCTCCTGTGTTTAATTGTTGGAAATCTTTTTGTCTATATGTTTAAAGATTTTTCAATGTAATATTCCATTATCAATTCAGGATAATTTTGACACTCTCTCACCCAAGTCTGTATTATTTGATCTTTTTATTGCACTTGCTTTTAAGGTTATACTTCCATGTTGGAAATATATTTCTAAACTATGTATGTTAACATGGTGGAATCTTATTTGTAATGGGCATAGACTATCTACTGTTTCTTCATCTTTGTTAACTCAAAAAATAAAATCTTATTTATATTGGCTACTTTTCACTACTTTTCTGTCTTCATACTCATCTATACCCTCTCATATTTCCGCTTATACGTTTGTTTCCTTCTGCTTTTTTCCCTACTTTCTATTTCTATTTCTTTTCCCCCATTTCTCTTCTTTTACGCTTCTTTTCGCTCTTTTCTTCTTCTTACCCTTTTTCTTTCTTATATTAAAACACAAATGTAAGCTGTTAATTCCTTATACTTTAATATTACATTGAAATTAATAATTTTTATTTTAATGTTATGGCTTGACTAACAGTTATACTGCTGTGTAATATATATCATTGTCTTATCCTTTTTGCCAAGTATACTATTACTGCTCTCTAAAGCTTAATAAAAAATATTTAACAAAAAAAAAAAAAAAAATGAAAGGCAATGGCAGAGCCAATATTCTCAAAGGCGAAACCTATTGACTTTGCCAATGCTTGTTCGGTCTCGGCACAACACCCCTGTGATTCTGAGCAAATTAGTTAATCTGCTGATGTATGGAAAAGAGAAAAATATGACACTTGACTAAAAATTCTAGGACATAAAGAGAGCAATTGCACCCATGTCTTAGTGAAAATGCATTTGAAAGCAAATAACGTCTGTTGTCACAATAAAAGCAGATAAAATCTGTTGTCACAATAAACATCCATTTCAAAGGAGAAAACAGCTTCTTTGAACTGCATGTGGCATAGTAAAACATAGCTACATATTGCAAGAGGTTCAACAAGGAGGACAGGGAAGAAGAAAATATAAAAGAAGTATCTCAATCACAGCACAATCAGCAGAAGGAAAGCAGTCAAGCAATCAGTACTTGGTCCAACCTTCAACCAAAAGAAGAGAAGTGAAACCTGCCCGTGCTGGCCAATTAGAAGGCAGCAAATAGTAGTGACGATGAAGCCAATGAATGTTAAGCAATGGGTAGGCTCAAGACCCTTGTTGCATACAATATCTCTCGCAGGTGAAACCTAAAGGGTAAGCTATACTTTCTGGTTCACCCAGATGAGTGGGCTCATTGATAAGGGGACAAGGATGAAGGCCCAGCTGACTGAAACCGATGCAGGCGTTTTCTCCAGGATACATTTATTTTCCAAAGTTTTAATGTATCCAGAAGACACATTCTAGGACTTTAAGTATGGAAAGTTTACATAGTAATTACCTGCCCTTTTCCATTCTCTGAATTTGTAGGAATATTTTCACCCACTCTCAAGCACAAAACGTACACAACAGAATTTGCCTTTCACCATTGGTCTTAGCGAAGTGTATCATTGTCTGAGGTTGATTCTGGAACCATTTTTATTGACTTAAATGTTTCCAGAGATATCACAGTTTAAAAATGTGACTGGATAGTGACACTAGATCCCAGTTCCCTAATCAATTGAAACTGGGAGATGATGGATCCAGTGTGCTCCAAAACCCTTAGATTCCACAACCACCTGAACATTCTGACAATGACCAGCCATTCATAAGACCTGGACCCATAAAATGTGTCACCCCTAATGGAAACACCATGGATGATAGCACATGTCCAGCTCCAGTGAGCCACTTGTTTGGGAGTTTGAAGACAGTTTGAAGAGCAGTTAGTGGCAATTGGATGAACTATGTCAACTGATCCTGTGGTACTGACCACTGGACCCCTGTGAACTGGCACAGGAACTTTGGCCAAATGGCCTCTGTTAGGTACATATTCTGGCTGGTGGCTCTGCACGAGTGGAATACTTGCAACGTCATATGTATGACTGACCTTGTCCTGGCATTCCTACCATGTGGCCCCATCAGCCCTGTGTTTGAGTGCCGTTACCGGGGAAACAAAAAATGTGATGGATAGAATGCTTGAATTTATCTCAGCCATTAGTAAATAGTCGAGCTACATTCCAGACCATTGTTTTTTTGCCCACCATAACACCCTCAGCACTGACAAGCCATATACATATCTGCCTTAGTATTATTTCAAAAGAAAGAGTCTGAACACAACTGTGAGGCCAAGTCACTTCTAGATGGAAAGCATCATGAAACAACATTTCCCACATGACCTGTATTACTTCGTAAATTTGAAGTAATACAGGTCATTTGGGAAATGTTGTTTCATGATGCTTTGCTTTCCCTCTTTTCCCAGACCTAAAACAAATATCTTTTAGGGGTACCTTTTTTCCTTTTGCCCTTCTAGATGGAAATTCATGCATCCTTAGCCCAGTTTCGGCCTATTCATCTGTCAGATATATGTCAAGTGTAGCTCAATAACTGTAGCACAGGAACAAAGTAGCCATGCCTTGGCATACCAGTCACACAGAGGGCCTTATCTGGTCTATTGTTTTTGTAGGAGGCTACGGGCCACCAGTTAACAAGTAGTTGAGAGTTATAGCCTCCCTTCTTTTGTGCCCTTTTTGTGTGTTTCTCCTGAGTGGAGACTCCCAGCTCCATCCTAGCATCCTGCTCATTCTTAGTGACCAAGCCTATGACCAGACCAGTCTGAGTGGAATATGCAAAAGGGAAGAACTCTCCAGAACCTAACTCAAAAGTGACAATTGAAATACACAACTGCCCACAGTACTTTGGTAGAAAGATGAGACAGAAACTTTCCTTCAGGGTACCAAGAATACTCTACCATATTCCGGGATCTCCACACCAGTTGAGATGAGAAAATCTTTGTAGTCCAGGGTTGGGGTGTCTACCGCCAACTCCCCTTCCCAGGTTTAGCTTTAGAAACCTAGGAAGATTGCTTGGATCTACCAAGAAAGTATGCATAAACTTTACTTTGATAGAAAGAGCTGAGTAAGTCTCAAACTCTCGAGGTGTCTGTACATGAGGAAGATGGTGCACAGAAGTTGAAATCATGAAGGACCCAAGGATACATGAGCCAAAGTCATCCACTGTAGTACCAAAGAAGGATCTGCACTAGTTTTTGAGGGTGAGGTCAAGTGTTCTCCGAAGTGACGTAGCTATGTGACCGGAGTGTTTATCCAAGTGGACGGAGGTGGCTGTGGAACTGAAGCCTGTCTGAGTTCAAATGCTACAGTCAAGCCCCAAGAAGCTTCAAGGCACACAAAACACAGTATTCCTTCCTCAAACATTTTGCCAAAGCATAGACACTAGGGGCCATATTTATGATCCGGTTTGTGCTGCTCTCGCACCACGCAATGTGATGCAAGAGTAACGCAAACCTTAAGTCACATTTTTTAATCCACGCAAAGCCACTTAGTGTGGCTTTGAGTGGCTCCAAATATATGGAGTAACACAATGCAGCGCAAATCGCTGTGTTACGTTACTCTGCCCTGGGTAGGAGTTCCATGTGCACTGCGTGGGTGTTCCCACGCAACTCCCATGATTTTTGACGCATTCACAGATTTTCAAGGCCTTACGAATCTGGGAAAGTGCTAAAAAGATAACGAGGAGAAATATTTTATTTCTCCTCGTTTTTACCACTTTCTATGTGTGCTGCATTCTACAGCACAAATAGAAAGAGCAAAAAGCCTCTCAGGGTTATTTTTGTGCAGGAAGGTCCCCTTTCCTGCACAAAAACAATCCTGCCCACAACACAGGCACCCTTGCACCATGGTGCAAGGTTGCCTGCGTTGGTGCTAGGCTGTCAAAACAGCACCAGAGCAAGGGGAAAGGACAGGAATGCGCATTCCTGCCCTTTCCCCGTGACGCAGGGCAGTGCAGTAAAGTGACTTGCTGCACTGTCCTGTGCCACAAAATTCATGAATATGCCCGTAGTGCCATGTGTGCGCTACAGTGGTAGCACAATGCCCGACTCCCACACGCAGGTCGCAGACATTCTTTCCTTTTTAAAGCAGTTCAACAGAGCTTAATTCTTGTCCATGGTTGAAGGTGGTGCTTACCAAAGCTCATTTTTTGGACTAGAACATATTTTTCATCATCAGATTTTGACCAAGAGAAAAACGAAGATTGAGGGGAGAGAAAGCTAGAAAAATTGTGAAAATGCAGATAGTAATGGATGAAGAAGAACCTGCTAGTGTGAAATCAAAAGACAGGAAGTGTAGGGTGAGGAAGAACAAGGCATGAGTTGAAATCGAGGCAGAGCACCTTTAGTATTCAGCAACTCAGGATTTCAGAAGTTCCAGCATTAGGCATATAATAAAAGCTTTGCACTGAAACTAAAATAAACTAAAATACTAAAGTAAAAACTGTGCTTATTTATTTATTTAAAATTTTACAAATTAAGCACTGCTTTGTGCAAAAGATCTACTCAGACCCCTATGTCAGTTGTAAGGATCAATGATGTTAGTTCACCAAGCATCACATTGCCAGGGATTGTCATCCGATACCTACATGGCAAGAGGAAACGGGCATGAAGTTCTGGGCCACATGAAATACTTTTCATATGCACTGTTATGTTAATGCAAAGTTCGCCATTTCCTTGCGCTCTTGGGCCCTCATTGTAGGTGGTCCGGAAAACGGACCCGATTTTCTGTACCCCCGGAGTTACTGATACCAGGGGTGCCGTTAACTCCAGGGTTGGAAAAAATCTAGCCCGTTGGATGCTGAGGGTCCACTTAAAAATGAGGAATCATCTGGGAACACTATCAATTCTGAGTCGATCCCCCTTGATTCCTCATTTTCCCCTAAATTTTTACACGGAGAGTTTTGGCAGTTTTCACCAGCCGAAAAATGTTTCCTTAGCTCAGTAACACGTCCCATCTTATATACAAATATGAACAAAACCGATCCCACATAGGTTGTCGACGCGTTGGCAGACCTGTGAAAGAATAGAACACCTGTGCATAGGTTAAACCTAAGCACTTGATGTATAGCAAAACAGTGACCCATAAGAAGATCCAAAAACACATGGCCTGTCCAGAATTGAATATGATTGAAACAAAGTGATCGTTGCGCACCTATTAACAAAGTGGAACCAAGCAAAGTGCTGAGAAGTTTTGTTGTGGCACTTCAGCAGTATGTGGCTCTATGGACCAGGGCAGCCTGCGCGTCACGCGGCGGGAGCCTCTGTTGCTTCAGGGAACGTGTCTCGGATAATAAAGGGCACTCTTGTTAAACTGACCCCCTCCCTCCCCCGGTCCCAGACGGTGACCTCACTCGCATTAAAGCGCCCAGATAGTAACACCCTTTCGGGCTAGTATTGGGAGTCACAAGTTGCCTTTGTGTGACGCCGGCATCTGCCAGATTTTATAGTGTGGGGAAAGTCTTTAGGAGAGACTGGGCAGCGTAAAACGCTGAAAGTTGGGAGTCTAAGCTCCAGAAACGTCAGGAAGCACGGTTAGGCGAATGCCGTCACCATGCACAGTGCTCAAGCCACTGCCCATAGTGCATGAAGAACAGGGGCAAGGGGCAGGCGGGGATGGGGCGGAATGAAGCTAAGAACCGGGGTAGTCAGAGACGATCACATGCTGAATCTGATTCACAATCCCAACTCTGTTTGGTCTGTAGCAGCCCTGGGATTCCTCCGGCGAGGGCATCATACACGTCGCATGATAGGAATGCAGCAGCATCCGTGGAATTAAATGCTTTATTGTCACATTCTTCATGCATTGAACGAGGGCATCAAATCAGAATAAGCAGAGTCCGTCGCCCAATCGACAACATAAGCTGCACGTTGCTCACAATTTGCGACGCAGCAGTTTTTGTCAACAATCCGATAACAAGTGTGCATTTGGCCATTTTGAATGTAATAATTTCAAATGTCTACTTGACTTCCACAAGATAGTGACAATGTCCACAACTACGGATCCAATACCGCAAGCAGTGGCCCAGGATTCTCCTCTCACAATCTCCCATGCCAGATACCATGCATGCTCTTAAGTATGAAGGGTGATGGAGAGCGTGAGGATGAATGGTCCCTGAAGATGATGGACTCTTGCTAAGACTATCACAGGGTCTTGTTTATGGCTTGTGCTTCGTTCTGACGCCTATCGTAGGATAAGGAGCTGGGACCTACCTTCTTTTTCTAAATCTATACTTTCCTTCAACACCTGTGTCTTCCGCAACACTGCTAGGTGCACAAGCTGCATTTTTCGATAAACGTTTGTCCAAAGTGATTTGATATAGGTGATTTGAATCATTTTCAGTTGAACAGCCCTTCTAGTGCCTTAGAACGTATATTCAAAGTCTGACATTTAGTGCAGAACAGGAAATCAGGGGGGAAAACTTGCTTTACTCACCATAAAACTGTACATCTGTGTAGTTGAATGGTCCATGCAAGAGCGAGCTCGTCCTTAACCCAAAGTTGTCTTGTACCATAATAGGGTGACTTTTTGAGAGGGTAAGTTTTGGACACATTCTATTGCTACGTTCCAAGTTGTGATAATTAATTTCAAGTATTTTCATTAAAATAAAGCATGTTTCTTCTTGTAGTCATGAAGTGGCATAAATGTAGTACTGCCATATTTCGTTTTGCATTATGAGACATAAGTTGTATAAGGATATCAAGGTCCAACATTTGCTAACTATGGGGGACAGCGATTTGTTTTTTATTTCCTTTCCTGGACTGAAGTGAGTGGCTATCCAGATCTCAGAGTCCTGGCTCTGATGGGGCTTAAAGTTTCAAAATTGCCCCAATGCACTTTTCAAAGTCAGGCTTTGAAGAACTAAACCTGGACCAGCCAGACGTCTGCTACAATGTTCATGAAATAGACTTTTCCAAATCTGTGATGAATGTCTCTGTCAATGGCTTTAACACACAAAGTAATTATTCCAACACCAAACTGTGGGCTCAAAATCCACAGCTGTAATGATGCCTCACATCCTGCTCTGGAGGCAGGAGTCAGGGTTTTGGCATGGGCAGCTGAGCTCATGGCGCCAATCTTCAGAGGGGCACATCATGGAGCTGTCTGCATGCAGTTTATGCAAACAGCAGTGAGACACACATCCAGCACTGGGGAACACACACCCAGCTTTAAAATAACCAAGTTCAGCACTGAAAAACCAACAGGCAGCACAAAAGGAGTCAAGCGCAACATTGAATGATCCACATACAGAGCTGCAGGAACCATAACCAACACTAAAAGAGCCAATCACAGCATTGAAGAAACCACGTATAGCATAGAGGAAAGCATGTCTAACAAAGATTGAACCGCACACAGTACTGACAGAAATACAGCCAGCACTGGTGGAATCAGACTGGGAATTATACCCAGCACTGATGGAAGGATGCTTATTAATGGTTCCAAAACATCCAGCACTGGTGGAATCAAATCCGCAACTGATGGAATAACACACGGCATGAACAAAATCACATCCAAACCTGAAGGAATACCATAGAGCACAAAAGGAATCACATGAGGAAGTAAAGGAATTGCATCACACTGAAAGAATCACTTCCGACGGTGATGCAACCACAGTAGGAAATGGTGGAAACACACACAGTACTGTTGGAACCATGTCCAGCAAGGCTTGAATCACGCCCAGTCTTGATAGGAACACTCCCAGCACTGGCGCAGCAGACTGAAATCCAGCACTGCTGGATTCATATACAGCACAGGTAGCAATAGATTCAAACACAATATTAATAGTCTCATACTTGGCACAGAGGAAACACAGCAAAGACTGAAACATATCCTGCATTGCCACTGATGGAATTAGATAGTTCATTTTTTTTGCTTGTGAAGCCTGCACTGCACAGCCCAATTGCTTCCAGGTGCTCTTTAATAGGGTACATTGTAGAATGCAAATTAGCTGACTGCCATTGGCCTAGGTTACAAGGCCATGGCAAGCAGACAGCGTAGTCACAAATAAAATAAGAGTCACACTGCATCTTAGTGTATTCAAGTTGGTTCCTTTAGAAGAGGGGGGGCATGTATTTTTGTCTGTGGGTCAACTGAGTGTCAGTTTGCTGGCAATGCCTGTGATCTAGGATGGGTCTTAATTCATTGAGAGATGGTTCATGTGAGAAGTTGGCCTGGCATATGTTGTCCACTAATTATAGTGGGCACCTTGCACCAGTCCAAACAACCCCTTATTGGAGATAGGTTAAACACAACCTTTATTGAAAGCTATCCTAGTGGTAGCTATGGAGAGCAGCCTTCAGGCTAAGTCTTGAAGGAATGTAAAGCAGCTTGTTTTACCAGTCTATAATCTCTTGAGTGACCAAATGAAAGAGGACCACACCAGGTATATATTCAAAATATATGTATTTATTGCTAAACACACCCCTCTAGTCTCTTTATGAGGCTAGAGTTCGAAGTACATAAGTTATAAGTTAGTTATCTACAGTAATAGCACAAATACACGTTTGAGCCCTAGGGGCGTACCAAACCATATACCAATAAAGTGGTATAAGAACCACGACTGAGCTAGACACAGGGCCTAGAGCCTGTAGAAGTGCTTGGACCACAAGGAACCACCCAAGGTAGTGACACAGGGGACCCACGGGGGACGCGTGCAGTGTATGAACACAGCCGCGAATCGCCGTTAACTTCTATGGGGAAAGTCGCGGTTTGAATTTAAAAGAAAAGGGACACTTAGAGGAGGACTTGGAGCAAACCCTTTGAGAACTAGGCTGTTCTAGTGTCAATACCCACGGGAGCACCGGAGTACTCGAGTTACCTCACCCAGGGGAGCCGGGTGCATAGGTGTCTTTCGGGGTCGGGTTTCGTCGTCGCTTTCAATGGCGATCTGCTGCAAAGTGCTGCTGGCGGCCAAGTCGAAAGTGTTCGGGTGGATCCAAAGGTGGATCGAAGATTTGAAGAACCTGAAAGCAGAGGGGACAGAGTCTGGGTCACTAGCCAGTGACCAGGAAGGCGATGAGCAGATGCCCACCTATGTCGAGTGCTTCAGGTAGGTTGACGGTCATCTTGACTCTTCAGCCACGAGGTCCAGGAGGCGTTGACGACGACCAGGAGCTGGATTCGAGCTGTCCCACGACGTCTGTCGATTGCAGGGGTGTCGGCGACCGGATTGGACCCAACAAGCCCTGGCAACGGCAAGTCTCGTGGAAATGGAAGAAGGACGATGTTGCAGACCAGCAAGGTCTGTGGGACTCACCCAGCGAGGGTAAGTCAGGGCACGCCTGGAGCAAACAGGGAGCCCAAGCAGAAGAAGATTGGCCTTCGGGAGGGCCTACTAGCCAACGGACTAGTGACCGCGAAGGAGCCTCGAGTCGACGCACGTGGAGCTGGCTCACAGGACACTCGTGGAGTGGAGGCCAGTGATCTTCGGTGCCGTCGGTGCTGGAGGCTGGGGCTACTCGGAGCCCAAAGCACGACTTCGTGGGAGACCCAGAAGAGGATGCACTTGCAAATGCGATCGGTGTCCAGGGGTCACGTTTCCACGTTACCCACGACAGCTACGGGCCTCAGCTTTGCTGGGGACTCAGGGCAGCCTCGGGGAAGTCTGGAAATCCACCTCTGGTGATGCAAAGACTTCGGCGTCCGGCGGGAGCTTCAGCGATGCAGACCGGACAATTGCTTCTTTGGTGCCTGCCAAGCAGGGGAGTCACTCCTTGACCCCAAGGGAGATTCTTCAGTCCTCTAATCTTGAAGTAGAGCGTTGAAGGTCCAGGATTCTGTGTCAGAGTTTCGTCCAGGTTAATCTAAAGTCCTAAGGACTGGGGTCCCATACTTATACTAAGGTAGGGGGTTGGACATACTCTGTGGGCCCACCTATGGGAGGGTCAGGGCAGAGGGGTGGCTACACCCCTTTCCCTTTGTCCAGTTTCGCGCCAGAGCAGGGGCTGGAAGCCCCTGAGCCGGTTTGAACTGGGGTATGCACAGGGACACCAAATGTGCTCCCAGTGCAGAACTTCAAAGCACCAGAGAGTGCTCCCGCCCAGCCCCAATACACACTATCCTCTCTGGGGAGGTGGTTACACCTCCCTGGGACAGGAAACCTATTGTCCAGGCCTCCCCTGCTGGAGTTTCTGTCAGCAGCAGGAGGCCAGACTCGTGTCTGTGGCAGCAGCATCCATTTTGTGATGCCAGGGCTCTGGAAAGTCAGTACCGGGTATACCAGTGTGTACATGTCTCTCCCTCTAGAAGGGTGGAATGCGACCCCCGCCGCCAGAACTGGAGGGGGGTAGTATTCCAAGATGTTTGACACCAAACACGACATGTTTCCGTGCAGCCATCCCAAAGTTAGCATTTAACGCGAGGTTATAATGCGCTTAAGAGTATATGGTCGGGCTGCACTACAAACAGCATCAGAGAAGGGTCTCCGAACGCTGCAGAGGGGCCCAGCTCATGCAGGGGCACCCTCTCACATAGGAACCACGCACTCTGCCTCCAGGATTGATAAGGCCTGCCATAGGAGTGACTTATAGGTTTATATGTGTGTATGTATGTAGTGATATAGGTAGCCTATATCACAGTAAGGGGTGCATGCACCACCTTACCCAGGCTGCAGTAGCAGACCTGTGGTGTCCTTTTGGCTGGCCTTCCAGGGGTGGCACAATACATGCTTCAGCCCCTGGCAGGCCTCTGAGGTACCTATGCCCTGGGTACATAGTATACCATATACTAGGGACTTATAAGGGCACTCCAGATTCCAATCAGAGATGTGCCTAAGGCACATGGAAACCATTTTAGAGAGGAAGCAGCTAGGCTGGGGTTCTGATTAGCAGGGCCCCAGCCAGACTAAAGTCGAAAAACAGTGAAGCATCAGCAAAAAGTGGGGGTACCCATGTGAAGCAGATCCTACTCTCCTACACAACCCCCCCAAACGTAGGGACATTAAACTAACCTTGCCCAGTTAAGTCTTCATGTTCTAAGTGGAAGTACCTAGAGAGTCCATCTGCATTGGCATGGTTACTCCCAGGTCTATGTTCCACTGTGAAGTCCATCCCCTGTAGGGAAATGGACCACCTAAGCAGTTTGGGGTTTTCACCCTTCATTTGTTTTAGCCATAAGAGGGGCTTATGGTCTGTTTGAACAAGGAAGTGAGTACCAAACAAGTATGGCCTCAACTTCTTCAGAGCCCAGACCACAGCAAAGGCCTCCCTCTCAATGGCTGACCAACGTTTCTCTCTAGGGGTCAGCCTTCTGCTAATAAAAGCTACTGGCTGATCCTGACCTTCATCATTCAATTGTGACAGTACAGCCCCTACCCCCAATTCAGATGCATCTGTTTGGACAATGAACTTCTTGGAGTAATCAGGACTCTGTAGAATGGGAGCAGTGCACATGGCCTGCTTTAGGTCATCAAATGCCTTTTGACAGCTAACTGTCCACTGAACCTTTTTGGGCATTTTCTTGGAAGTTAAGTCATTCAGGGGTGTCACTATTGATCCATACCCCTTGACAAATCTCCTATAGTACCCAGTCAGGCCTAAAAAGGCTCTCACCTGAGTCTGGGTAGTTGGAGCAGTCCAGTCCATGATGGTCTGGATCTTGCTCTGCAGTGGTTGAACCTGGCCTCCACCCACAAGGTGGCCCAGGTACACAACCTGACTCTGCCCTATCTGGCACTTTGTGGCCTTGATAGTCAGGCCTGCTTTCTGCAGGGCCTGCAAAACATTTCTGAGGTGGACCAGGTGATCCTCCCAGGTGGAGCTAAAGACAGCAATATCATCTAGATATGCTGCACTATAGGCTTCCAGACCTGTAAGGACTGTATTCACCAACCTCTGAAAAGTGGCAGGTGCATTCTTCAGACCAAAGGGCATCACCACAAATTGATAATGCCCACTAGGGGTTGAGAATGCTGTCTTTGGCTTTGCATCATCAGCTAGTCTGATCTGCCAGTAGCCAGCTGTCAGGTCAAATGTGCTTAGATACTTGGCTGAGGCCAAAGTGTCTATTAGCTCATCTGCCCTAGGTATTGGATGGGCATCAGTCCTAGTGACTGCATTGAGACCCCTGTAGTCCACACAAAACCTCATCTCTCTTTTCCCACCATTGGTGTGAGGTTTTGGCACAAGGACCACTGGACTAGCCCAAGGGCTATCTGAGGGTTCAATAACTCCCAAATCCAACATCTTCTGGACTTCTGTCCTGATACAGTCCCTGACATGGTCAGGTTGCCTATAAATCTTATTTTTAATAGGCAGACTGTCCCCAGTGTCCACTTCATGAGTGCACCAGGTAGTCTGACTGGGTGTCAGTGAGAATATGTGTCTGAACTGATTGAGCACCTGTCTGCAATCAGTTTGCTGCTGGGCAGTGAGGCTGCCTGCCAAGGCTACACCATCCACTGACCCATCATCAGGGTTCTGTGAGAGCAGGTCAGGGAGTGGGTCACTCTCTTCCTCCTGTCCCTCATCAGTAGCCATGAGCAAGCCCATGTCTGCCCTGTCCACATATGGTTTTAACCTGTTGACATGGAGAACCCTGTGGGGACTCCTGGGTGTTCCTAGGTCTACTAAATAGGTAACCTCACCCTTCTGTTCAACAATGGTATGGGGTCCACTCCATTTGTCTTGGAGAGCTGCTGGGGCCACTGGCTCCAACACCCACACCTTCTGTCCTGGCTGGTAAACAGTCAGTACAGCCTTTTGGTCATGCCAGGCTTTTTGCAGTTCCTGGCTAGCCTCAAGGTTTTTAGTTGCCTTTTTCATGTACTCAGCCATCCGGGAGCGGAGACCAAGTACATAGTCCACTATGTCTTGCTTTGGGGGCTTGAGAGGTAACTCCCATCCTTCCTTCACCAAGCACAATGGACCCCTGACAGGGTGACCAAACAAAAGTTCAAAAGGGCTGTAGCCAACCCCCTTTTGAGGCACCTCCCTGTATGCAAATAAAAGGCAGGGCAAGAGTATGTCCCATCTTCGCCTAAGCTTTTCTGGGAGCCCTTTAATCATGCCCTTCAAGGTTTTGTTGAATCTCTCAACTAAACCATTGCATTGTGGGTGATAGGGTGTGGTGAACTTGTAAGTCACTCCACACTCCTTCCACATTGCTTTTAAGTATCCAGACATAAAGTTAGCACCCCTGTCTGATACAACCTCCTTAGGAAAGCCCACTCTTGAGAAAATTCCCAGGAGGGCTCTTGCCACCACAGGTGCTGTAGTGGTCCTAAGGGGAATAGCCTCTGGGTACCTGGTGGCATGATCCACTACCACCAGGATAAACCTGTGCCCAGATGCTGTTTGGGGATCCATGGGACCAACAATGTCAATCCCCACCCTTTCAAAGGGAACCCCCACCACAGGTAGTGGTATCAGGGGGCCTTTGTAGTGCCACCTGCCTTGCCACTGGCCTGGCAGGTTACACAGGAGCGACAAAACTCCTTGGTGTCTTCAGACATGTGGGGCCAGTGAAAGTGAGGGACAATTCTGTCCCAAGTCTTGTTCTGGCCCAGGTGACCTGCTAAGGGAATGTCATGGGCTAGGGTCAATAGGAAGCCCCTGAACTTCAGAGGTATAACCAACCTCCTGGTGGCACCAGGCTTGGGGTCTCTACACTCTGAGTACAAGAGTCCATCATCCCAATACACTGTATGGGGACCACTAGCTTTCCCAGCAGCCTCAGCAGCAGCTTGCTGTCTGAGGGGTTCAAGAGAGGGGCAGCTCTGCTGCTCCTGGCTCAGATCTGCCCTGGAAGGGCCCCCTGTCCCCAGGAACTCAACCTGGTCAGGTTCAAGCTCCTCTGGGACAGTTCCTTCCTCAGGACTGAGATCATCCCCTCAAGAGACTGATCCTCCTTCTGAGCCAAGGGGGAAGGCACTGCCTTTACCCTACTACTCCTCTTCTTGGAGGGCACTTGGTCCATTATTCCAGAATCCAAGGCCTGTTCAGTGTTAGACATTTTGGCTTGTGACCTGGTCACAGCAAACACATCTGCAGGGATGCCCAGCATTTCTGCATGGGTCCTGAGCTCCACTTCTGCCCAAGCTGAAGTTTCTAAGTCATTGCCAAGCAAGCATTCAACGGGTAGGTCTGCACTTACCACAACCTTCTTAAGGCCAGTTACCCCTCCCCAGGAGAAGTTAACAACTGCCAGAGTATGGTCTGTTCTGACGTTGCTAGCATTGGTCACTTGGTACATTTCACCAAGTATAATCTGCCCAGGATTCACAAGGTCTTGTGTCACCATGGTGACACTTGCCCCTGTGTCCCTAAATGCCAAAGCCTCTTTTCCATTGATTAAGGGCTGTTGCCTGTACTTGCCCAGATTACTGGGACTCACAGAGGAGGTCACATCCATGCCTCCATCACAGACTAGGACAGCCTGAGTGAGTTCTCTGACTAGGTCAGAGCTCATCTCCTTACCCAGGGTCAACCCTACTAAACCCTTGGCTTGTGTAGTCCCACCACCAATTGTAACTGCACTAGGGGGAGCAGGTGCCTTAGGGGCATTGGTGGTGGCTGGAGTAGAGTCTTTGGACTTGGTGCAATCACTGGTCCAGTGGGTCTTTTGCTTACAGACCTTGCACCATGGTTTCTTTTGGCCTCTTCCCTTGTTAGACTGTGAATCCCCACCTGAAGAAGATTTTTGGGGGCCTTGTGAAGACTTTTGGTCTTTACCCTTCTCCCCACCCTTATCAGAGTTTTTCGAATCTTGCTTCTTAGGGTCACCACCTTGGTTCTGTACCTTCTGCCTCACCCTGGTTCTGACCCATTTGTCTGCCTTCTTTCCCAATTCTTGGGGAGAGGTCAGATCAGAGTCCACCAGGTGCTGATGCAACAGCTGATTTTGACAATTGTTAAGAATCTGCTCCCTCATGATAAGATTGTACAATCCTGTGAAGTCACATACCTTACTGCCCAATAACCAACCTTCCAGAGCCTTGGCAGAACAATCAACAAAGTCCACCCAGTCTTGAGTCTGTGCCTTCTGGGTATCCCTGAACTTTAACCTGTATTGTTCAGTGGTTAGGCCAAACCCATCAATCAGAGCACTCTTCAAGACTTTGTAATTATCAGCATCCTCCTCTTTAACAGTGAGGAGCTTATCTCTACCTTTGTCTGCAAAGGAGAGCCACAAGATTGCTGCCCACTGCTCCTGAGGGACCCTCTGTACTTTACAGGCCCTCTCTAGAGCAGTTATCCATTTGTGGATGTCATCCCCACTCTGGTAGGGAGGGACAATCTTGCTCAGGTTTCTATGGTCATAAGACCTTTCCCTATCTTTGGGGAAATTGCTGCCACCATGGGACTCTAGTCCCATCTTTTTCTCTCTCTATAGAGATCTAGGGACTCCCTGTCTATAGCCAATTGCTGTTTTCTGAGCTCAAGCTGGGCTTGTTCATACTGAAGCAATCTCTTTCTCCTTTCATGAGAGGATTCCCTCCTATGAGAGGAGACAGAGGTCCCTATTGAGGTGTCAGAGTGGTTAGACTCCTGAGAAGGAGATCTAGACCTTCTGGGCACACTCATTATTCTTCCTGGGGGGACAAAGGGGAGGTCATTCTGATCCTCCTCCTCCTCCTCCACAGGAGGAATTGGGTTTTCCAGGACAAGGTCATTTTCACCTTCCTGGCCAGTTTCAGAGGGGGGCCTGGGTTTCTTCACCCCTGACCCCTTCCTCATCTTCTGCCCCACCCTCTCTGCCTACCCCTTCAGACCCTAGGGGCCTGCTGAGATCATCAGCTAGTAACACCTCCCTGAGGTGTTGGGTGCTGGCACTTTTGCCTGCCTTCAACTTCCTAGTATTGCATAATGCTCTCAATTCCAAGAATGGGAGTTTATCATACTTGGAGGGAAGAAGCCCACTGGCTTCTGGCAAGGACTCACTGGGTCCTGGCTTTGAAGACATTATTAGTGAGGTGTGGTGTATGCACTACCTACTCTAGTGTGGCCTACTAAACTCTCTTGAGTTGTAGAAAGGGTGTGCTATCCCTTAACACACAACTCTAAGTTCAGTAGAACTTACTGTATACTAAGCTTGATTTATATGTACCTTAGGTACCCTTAGTGGTTTTCAGTTGATCAATTCAATTGAGATTATCTGGTAAAACAATAGCAAGCTGGAATCCCACACGCTGCACACCAATGTGAGAAGTTGGCCTGGCATATGCTGTCCACTAATTATAGTGGGCACCTTGCACCAGTCCAAACAACCCCTTATTGGAGATAGGTTAAAGACAACCTTTATTGAAAGCTATCCTAGTGGTAGCTATGGAGAGCAGCCTTCAGGCTAAGTCTTGAAGGAATGTAAAGCAGCTTGTTTTACCAGTCTATAATCTCTTGAGTGACCAAATGAAAGAGGACCACACCAGGTATATATTCAAAATATATGTATTTATTGCTAAACACACCCCTCTAGTCTCTTTATGAGGCTAGAGTTCGAAGTACATAAGTTATAAGTTAGTTATCTACAGTAATAGCACAAATACACGTTTGAGCCCTAGGGGCGTACCAAACCATATACCAATAAAGTGGTATAAGAACCACGACTGAGCTAGACACAGGGCCTAGAGCCTGTAGAAGTGCTTGGACCACAAGGAACCACCCAAGCTAGTGACACAGGGGACCCACGGGGGACGCGTGCAGTGTATGAACACAGCCGCGAATCACCGTTAACTTCTATGGGGAAAGTCGCGGTTTAAATTTAAAAGAAAAGGGGCACTTAGAGGAGGACTTGGAGCAAACCCTTTGAGAACTAGGCTGTTCTAGTGTCAATACCCACGGGAGCACCGGAGTACTCGAGTTACCTCACCCAGGGGAGCCGGGTGCATAGGTGTCTTTCGGGGTCGGGTTTCGTCGTCGCTTTCAATGGCGATCTGCTGCAAAGTGCTGCTGGCGGCCAAGTCGAAAGTGTTCGGGTGGATCCAAAGGTGGATCGAAGATTTGAAGAACCTGAAAGCAGAGGGGACAGAGTCTGGGTCACTAGCCAGTGACCAGGAAGGCGATGAGCAGATGCCCACCGATGTCGAGTGCTTCAGGTAGGTTGACGGTCATCTTGACTCTTCAGCCACGAGGTCCAGGAGGCGTTGACGACGACCAGGAGCTGGATTCGAGCTGTACCACGACGTCTGTCGATTGCAGGGGTGTCGGCGACCGGATTGGAACCAACAAGCCCTGGCAACAGCAAGTCTCGTGGAAATGGAAGAAGGACGATGTTGCAGACCAGCAAGGTCTGTGGGACTCACCCAGCGAGGGTAAGTCAGGGCACGCCTGGAGCAACCAGGGAGCCCAAGCAGAAGAAGATTGGCCTTCGGGAGGGCCTACTAGCCAACGGACTAGTGACCGCGAAGGAGCCTCGAGTCGATGCACGTGGAGCTGGCTCACAGGACACTCGTGGAGTGGAGGCCAGTGATCTTCGGTGCCGTCGGTGCTGGAGGCTGGGGCTACTCGGAGCCAAAAGCACGACTTCATGGGAGACCCAGAAGAGGATGCACTTGCAAATGCGATCGGTGTCCAGGGGTCACGGTTCCACGTTACCCACGAGAGCTACGGGCCTCAGCTTTGCTGGGGACTCAGGGCAGCCTCGGGGAAGTCTGGAAATCCACCTCTGGTGATGCAAAGACTACGGTGTCCGGCGGGAGCTTCAGCGATGCAGACCGGACAATTGCTTCTTTGGTGCCTGCCAAGCAGGGGAGTCACTCCTTGACCCCAAGGGAGATTCTTCAGTCCTCTAATCTTGAAGTAGAGCGTCGAAGGTCCAGGATTCTGTGTCAGAGTTTCGTCCAGGTTAATCTAAAGTCCTAAGGACTGGGGTCCCATACTTATACTAAGGTAGGGGGTTGGACATACTCTGTGGGCCCACCTATGGGAGGGTCAGGGCAGAGGGGTGGCTACACCCCTTTCCCTTTGTCCAGTTTCGCGCCAGAGCAGGGGCTGGAAGCCCCTGAGCCGGTTTGAACTGGGGTATGCACAGGGACACCAAATGTGCCCCCAGTACAGGACTTCAAAGCCCTAGAGAGTGCTCCCGCCCAGCCCCAATACACACTATCCTGTCTGGGGAGGTGGTTACACCTCCCTTGGACAGGAAACCTATTGTCCAGGCCTCCCCTGCCGGAGTTTCTGTCAGCAGCAGGAGGCCAGACTTGTGTCTGTGGCAGCAGCATCCATTTTGTGATGCCAGGGCTCTGGAAAATCAGTACCGGGTATACCAGTGTGTACATGTCTCTCCCTCTAGAAGGGTGGAATGCGACCCCCGCCGCCAGAACTGTCGGGGGGTAGTATTCCAAGATGTTTGACACCAAACACGACATGTTTCCGTGCAGCCATCCCAAAGTTAGCATTTAACGCGAGGTTATAATGCGCTTAAGAGTATATGGTCGGGCTGCACTACAAACAGCATCAGAGAAGGGTCTCCGAACGCTGCAGAGGGGCCCAGCTCATGCAGGGGCACCCTCTCACATAGGAACCACGCACTCTGCCTCCAGGATTGATAAGGCCTGCCATAGGAGTGACTTATAGGTTTATATGTGTGTATGTATGTAGTGATATAGGTAGCCTATATCACAGTAAGGGGTGCATGCACCACCTTACCCAGGCTGCAGTAGCAGACCTGTGGTGTCCTTTTGGCTGGCCTTCCAGGGGTGGCACAATACATGCTTCAGCCCCTGGCAGGCCTCTGAGGTACCTATGCCCTGGGTACATAGTATACCATATACTAGGGACTTATAAGGGCACTCCAGATTCCAATCAGAGATGTGCCTAAGGCACATGGAAACCATTTTAGAGAGGAAGCAGCTAGGCTGGGGTTCTGATTAGCAGGGCCCCAGCCAGACTAAAGTCGAAAAACAGTGAAGCATCAGCAAAAAGTGGGGGTACCCATGTGAAGCAGATCCTACTCTCCTACACAACCCCCCCCAAACGTAGGGACATTAAACTAACCTTGCCCAGTTAAGTCTTCATGTTCTAAGTGGAAGTACCTAGAGAGTCCATCTGCATTGGCATGGTTACTCCCAGGTCTATGTTCCACTGTGAAGTCCATCCCCTGTAGGGAAATGGACCACCTAAGCAGTTTGGGGTTTTCACCCTTCATTTGTTTTAGCCATAAGAGGGGCTTATGGTCTGTTTGAACAAGGAAGTGAGTACCAAACAAGTATGGCCTCAACTTCTTCAGAGCCCAGACCACAGCAAAGGCCTCCCTCTCAATGGCTGACCAACGTTTCTCTCTAGGGGTCAGCCTTCTGCTAATAAAAGCTACTGGCTGATCCTGACCTTCATCATTCAATTGTGACAGTACAGCCCCTACCCCCAATTCACATGCATCTGTTTGGACAATGAACTTCTTGGAGTAATCAGGACTCTGTAGAATGGGAGCAGTGCACATGGCCTGCTTTAGGTCATCAAATGCCTTTTGACAGCTAACTGTCCACTGAACCTTTTTGGGCATTTTCTTGGAAGTTAAGTCATTCAGGGGTGTCACTATTGATCCATACCCCTTGACAAATCTCCTATAGTACCCAGTCAGGCCTAAAAAGGCTCTCACCTGAGTCTGGGTAGTTGGAGCAGTCCAGTCCATGATGGTCTGGATCTTGCTCTGCAGTGGTTGAACCTGGCCTCCACCCACAAGGTGGCCCAGGTACACAACCTGACTCTGCCCTATCTGGCACTTTGTGGCCTTGATAGTCAGGCCTGCTTTCTGCAGGGCCTGCAAAACATTTCTGAGGTGGACCAGGTGATCCTCCCAGGTGGAGCTAAAGACAGCAATATCATCTAGATATGCTGCACTATAGGCTTCCAGACCTGTAAGGACTGTATTCACCAACCTCTGAAAAGTGGCAGGTGCATTCTTCAGACCAAAGGGCATCACCACAAATTGATAATGCCCACTAGGGGTTGAGAATGCTGTCTTTGGCTTTGCATCATCAGCTAGTCTGATCTGCCAGTAGCCAGCTGTCAGGTCAAATGTGCTTAGATACTTGGCTGAGGCCAAAGTGTCTATTAGCTCATCTGCCCTAGGTATTGGATGGGCATCAGTCCTAGTGACTGCATTGAGACCCCTGTAGTCCACACAAAACCTCATCTCTCTTTTCCCACCATTGGTGTGAGGTTTTGGCACAAGGACCACTGGACTAGCCCAAGGGCTATCTGAGGGTTCAATAACTCCCAAATCCAACATCTTCTGGACTTCTGTCCTGATACAGTCCCTGACATGGTCAGGTTGCCTATAAATCTTATTTTTAATAGGCAGACTGTCCCCAGTGTCCACTTCATGAGTGCACCAGGTAGTCTGACTGGGTGTCAGTGAGAATATGTGTCTGAACTGATTGAGCACCTGTCTGCAATCAGTTTGCTGCTGGGCAGTGATGCTGCCTGCCAAGGCTACACCATCCACTGACCCATCATCAGGGTTCTGTGAGAGCAGGTCAGGGAGTGGGTCACTCTCTTCCTCCTGTCCCTCATCAGTAGCCATGATCAAGCCCATGTCTGCCCTGTCCACATATGGTTTTAACCTGTTGACATGGAGAACCCTGTGGGGACTCCTGGGTGTTCCTAGGTCTACTAAATAGGTAACCTCACCCTTCTGTTCAACAATGGTATGGGGTCCACTCCATTTGTCTTGGAGAGCTGCTGGGGCCACTGGCTCCAACACCCACACCTTCTGTCCTGGCTGGTAAACAGTCAGTACAGTCTTTTGGTCATGCCAGGCTTTTTGCAGTTCCTGGCTAGCCTCAAGGTTTTTAGTTGCCTTTTTCATGTACTCAGCCATCCGGGAGCGGAGACCAAGTACATAGTCCACTATGTCTTGCTTTGGGGGCTTGAGAGGTAACTCCCATCCTTCCTTCACCAAGCACAATGGACCCCTGACAGGGTGACCAAACAAAAGTTCAAAAGGGCTGTAGCCAACCCCTTTTGAGGCACCTCCCTGTATGCAAATAAAAGGCAGGGCAAGAGTATGTCCCATCTTCGCCTAAGCTTTTCTGGGAGCCCTTTAATCATGCCCTTCAAGGTTTTGTTGAATCTCTCAACTAAACCATTGCATTGTGGGTGATAGGGTGTGGTGAACTTGTAAGTCACTCCACACTCCTTCCACATTGCTTTTAAGTATCCAGACATAAAGTTAGCACCCTTGTCTGATACAACCTCCTTAGGGAAGCCCACTCTTGAAAAAATTCCCAGGAGGGCTCTTGCCACCACAGGTGCTGTAGTGGTCCTAAGGGGAATAGCCTCTGGGTACCTGGTGGCATGATCCACTACCACCAGGATAAACCTGTGCCCAGATGCTGTTTGGGGATCCATGGGACCAACAATGTCAATCACCACCCTTTCAAAGGGAACCCCCACCACAGGTAGTGGTATCAGGGGAGCCTTTGTAGTGCCACCTGCCTTGCCACTGGCCTGGCAGGTTACACAGGAGCGACAAAACTCCTTGGTGTCTTCAGACATGTGGGGCCAGTGAAAGTGAGGGACAATTCTGTCCCAAGTCTTGTTCTGGCCCAGGTGACCTGCTAAGGGAATGTCATGGGCTAGGGTCAATAGGAAGCCCCTGAACTTCAGAGGTATAACCAACCTCCTGGTGGCACCAGGCTTGGGGTCTCTACACTCTGAGTACAAGAGTCCATCATCCCAATACACTGTATGGGGACCACTAGCTTTCCCAGCAGCCTCAGCAGCAGCTTGCTGTCTGAGGGGTTCAAGAGAGGGGCAGCTCTGCTGCTCCTGGCTCAGATCTGCCCTGGAAGGGCCCCCTGTCCCCAGGAACTCAACCTGGTCAGGTTCAAGCTCCTCTGGGACAGTTCCTTCCTCAGGACTAAGATCATCCCCCTCAAGAGACTGATCCTCCTTCTGAGCCAAGGGGGAAGGCACTGCCTTTACCCTACTACTCCTCTTCTTGGAGGGCACTTGGTCCATTATTCCAGAATCCAAGGCCTGTTCAGTGTTAGACATTTTGGCTTGTGACCTGGTCACAGCAAACACATCTGCAGGGATGCCCAGCATTTCTGCATGGGTCCTGAGCTCCACTTCTGCCCAAGCTGAAGTTTCTAAGTCATTGCCAAGCAAGCATTCAACGGGTAGGTCTGCACTTACCACAACCTTCTTAAGGCCAGTTACCCCTCCCCAGGAGAAGTTAACAACTGCCAGAGTATGGTCTGTTCTGACGTTGCTAGCATTGGTCACTTGGTACATTTCACCAAGTATAATCTGCCCAGGATTCACAAGGTCTTGTGTCACCATGGTGACACTTGCCCCTGTGTCCCTAAATGCCAAAGCCTCTTTTCCATTGATTAAGGGCTGTTGCCTGTACTTGCCCAGATTACTGGGACTCACAGAGGAGGTCACATCCATGCCTCCATCACAGACTGGGACAGCCTGAGTGAGTTCTCTGACTAGGTCAGAGCTCATCTCCTTACCCAGGGTCAACCCTACTAAACCCTTGGCTTGTGTAGTCCCACCACCAATTGTAACTGCACTAGGGGGAGCAGGTGCCTTAGGGGCATTGGTGGGGGCTGGAGTAGAGTCTTTGGGCTTGGTGCAATCACTGGTCCAGTGGGTCTTTTGCTTACAGACCTTGCACCATGGTTTCTTTTGGCCTCTTCCCTTGTTAGACTGTGAATCCCCACCTGAAGAAGATTTTTGGGGGCCTTGTGAAGACTTTTGGTCTTTACCCTTCTCCCCACCCTTATCAGAGTTTTTCGAATCCTGCTTCTTAGGGTCACCACCTTGGTTCTGTACTTTCTGCCTCACCCTGGTTCTGACCCATTTGTCTGCCTTCTTTCCCAATTCTTGGGGAGAGGTCAGATCAGAGTCCACCAGGTGCTGATGCAACAGCTGATTTTGACAATTGTTAAGGATCTGCTCCCTCATGATAAGATTGTACAATCCTGTGAAGTCACATACCTTACTGCCCAATAACCAACCTTCCAGAGCCTTGGCAGAACAATCAACAAAGTCCACCCAGTCTTGAGTCTGTGCCTTCTGGGTATCCCTGAACTTTAACCTGTATTGTTCAGTGGTTAGGCCAAACCCATCAATCAGAGCACTCTTCAAGACTTTGTAATTATCAGCATCCTCCTCTTTAACAGTGAGGAGCTTATCTCTACCTTTGTCTGCAAAGGAGAGCCACAAGATTGCTGACCACTGCTCCTGAGGGACCCTCTGTACTTTACAGGCCCTCTCTAGAGCAGTTATCCATTTGTGGATGTCATCCCCACTCTGGTAGGGAGGGACAATCTTGCTCAGGTTTCTATGGTCATAAGACCTTTCCCTATCTTTGGGGAAATTGCTGCCACCATGGGACTCTAGTCCCATCTTTTTTCTCTCTCTATAGAGATCTAGGGACTCCCTGTCTATAGCCAATTGCTGTTTTCTGAGCTCAAGCTGGGCTTGTTCATACTGAAGCAATCTCTTTCTCCTTTCATGAGAGGATTCCCTCCTATGAGAGGAGACAGAGGTCCCTATTGAGGTGTCAGAGTGGTTAGACTCCTGAGAAGGAGATCTAGACCTTCTGGGCACACTCATTATTCTTCCTGGGGGGACAAAGGGGAGGTCATTCTGATCCTCCTCCTCCTCCTCCACAGGAGGAATTGGGTTTTCCAGGACAAGGTCATTTTCACCTTCCTGGCCAGTTTCAGAGGGGGGGGCCTGGGTTTCTTCACCCCTGACCCCTTCCTCATCTTCTGCCCCACCCTCTCTGCCTAACCCTTCAGACCCTAGGGGCCTGCTGAGATCATCAGCTAGTAACACCTCCCTGAGGTGTTGGGTGCTGGCACTTTTGCCTGCCTTCAACTTCCTAGTATTGCATAATGCTCTCAATTCCAAGAATGGGAGTTTATCATACTTGGAGGGAAGCCCACGGGCTTCTGGCAAGGACTCACTGGGTCCTGGCTTTGAAGACATTACTAGTGAGGTGTGGTGTATGCACTACCTACTCTAGTGTGGCCTACTAAACTCTCTTGAGTTGTAGAAAGGGTGTGCTATCCCTTAACACACAACTCTAAGTTCAGTAGAACTTACTGTATACTAAGCTTGATTTATATGTACCTTAGGTACCCTTAGTGGTTTTCAGTTGATCAATTCAATTGAGATTATCTGGTAAAACAATAGCAAGCTGGAATCCCACACGCTGCACACCAATGTGAGAAGTTGGCCTGGCATATGCTGTCCACTAATTATAGTGGGCACCTTGCACCAGTCCAAACAACCCCTTATTGGAGATAGGTTAAAGACAACCTTTATTGAAAGCTATCCTAGTGGTAGCTATGGAGAGCAGCCTTCAGGCTAAGTCTTGAAGGAATGTAAAGCAGCTTGTTTTACCAGTCTATAATCTCTTGAGTGACCAAATGAAAGAGGACCACACCAGGTATATATTCAAAATGTATGTATTTATTGCTAAACACACCCCTCTAGTCTCTTTATGAGGCTAGAGTTCGAAGTACATAAGTTATAAGTTAGTTATCTACAGTAATAGCACAAATACACGTTTGAGCCCTAGGGGCGTACCAAACCATATACCAATAAAGTGGTATAAGAACCACGACTGAGCTAGACACAGGGCCTAGAGCCTGTAGAAGTGCTTGGACCACAAGGAACCACCCAAGGTAGTGACACAAAGGACCCACGGGGGACGCGTGCAGTGTATGAACACAGCCGCGAATCACCGTTAACTTCTATGGGGAAAGTCGCGGTTTAAATTTAAAAGAAAAGGGGCACTTAGAGGAGGACTTGGAGCAAACCCTTTGAGAACTAGGCTGTTCTAGTGTCAATACCCACGGGAGCACCGGAGTACTCGAGTTACCTCACCCAGGGGAGCCGGGTGCATAGGTGTCTTTCAGGGTCGGGTTTCGTCGTCGCTTTCAATGGCGATCTGCTGCAAAGTGCTGCTGGCGGCCAAGTCGAAAGTGTTCGGGTGGATCCAAAGGTGGATCGAAGATTTGAAGAACCTGAAAGCAGAGGGGACAGTCTGGGTCACTAGCCAGTGACCAGGAAGGCGATGAGCAGATGCCCACCGATGTCGAGTGCTTCAGGTAGGTTGACGGTCGTCTTGACTCTTCAGCCACGAGGTCCAGGAGGCGTCGACGACGACCAGGAGCTGGATTCGAGCTGCCCCACGACGTCTGTCGATTGCAGGGGTGTCGGCGACCGGATTGGACCCAACAAGCCCTGGCAACGGCAAGTCTCGTGGAAATGGAAGAAGGACGATGTTGCAGACCAGCAAGGTCTGTGGGACTCACCCTGCGAGGGTAAGTCAGGGCACGCCTGGAGCAACCAGGGAGCCCAAGCAGAAGAAGATTGGCCTTCGGGAGGGCCTACTAGCCAACGGACTAGTGACCGCGAAGGAGCCTCGAGTCGACGCACGTGGAGCTGGCTCACAGGACACTCGTGGAGTGGAGGCCAGTGATCTTCGGTGCCGTCGGTGCTGGAGGCTAGGGCTACTCGGAGCCCAAAGCACGACTTCGTGGGAGACCCAGAAGAGGATGCACTTGCAAATGCGATCGGTGTCCAGGGGTCACGGTTCCACGTTACCCACGACAGCTACGGGCCTCAGCTTTGCTGGGGACTCAGGGCAGCCTCGGGGAAGTCTGGAAATCCACCTCTGGTGATGCAAAGACTTCGGCGTCCGGCGGGAGCTTCAGCGATGCAGACCGGACAATTGCTTCTTTGGTGCCTGCCAAGCAGGGGAGTCACTCCTTGACCCCAAGGGAGATTCTTCAGTCCTCTAATCTTGAAGTAGAGCGTCGAAGGTCCAGGATTCTGTGTCAGAGTTTCGTCCAGGTTAATCTAAAGTCCTAAGGACTGGGGTCCCATACTTATACTAAGGTAGGGGGTTGGACATACTCTGTGGGCCCACTTATGGGAGGGTCAGGGCAGAGGGGTGGCTACACCCCTTTCCCTTTGTCCAGTTTTGCGCCAGAGCAGGGGCTGGAAGCCCCTGAGCCGGTTTGAACTGGGGTATGCACAGGGACACCAAATGTGCCCCCAGTGCAGGACTTCAAAGCACCAGAGAGTGCTCCCGCCCAGCCCCAATACACACTATCCTGTCTGGGGAGGTGGTTACACCTGCCTGGGACAGGAAACCTATTGTCCAGGCCTCCCCTGTCGGAGTTTCGGTCAGCAGCAGGAGGCCAGACTCGTGTCTGTGGCAGCGGCATCCATTTTGTGATGCCAGGGCTCTGGAAAGTCAGTACCGGGTATACCGGTGTGTACATGTCTCTCCCTCTAGAAGGGTGGAATGCTACCCCCGCCGCCAGAACTGGCGGGGGGGTAGTATTCCAAGATGTTTGACACCAAACACGACATGTTTCCGTGCAGCCATCCCAAAGTTAGCATTTAACGCGAGGTTATGATGCGCTTAAGAGTATATGGTCGGGCTGCACTACAAACAGCATCAGAGAAGGGTCTCCGAACGCTGCAGAGGGGCCCAGCTCATGGAGGGGCACCCTCTCACATAGGAACCACGCACTCTGCCTCCAGGATTGATAAGGCCTGCCATAGGAGTGACTTATAGGTTTATATGTGTGTATGTATGTAGTGATATAGGTAGCCTATATCACAGTAAGGGGTGCATGCACCACCTTACCCAGGCTGCAGTAGCAGACCTGTGGTGTCCTTTTGGCTGGCCTTCCAGGGGTGGCACAATACATGCTTCAGCCCCTGGCAGGCCTCTGAGGTACCTATGCCCTGGGTACATAGTATACCATATACTAGGGACTTATAAGGGCACTCCAGATTCCAATCAGAGATGTGCCTAAGGCACATGGAAACCATTTTAGAGAGGAAGCAGCTAGGCTGGGGTTCTGATTAGCAGGGCCCCAGCCAGACTAAAGTCGAAAAACAGTGAAGCATCAGCAAAAAGTGGGGGTACCCATGTGAAGCAGATCCTACTCTCCTACAGTTCATTCGTCATTCCCAGAGTGATTTTTGGCTATAACTTGTGTTCTGCGCATCTGGCTGATGCCAGTAAAATTTGGTGTTTTGCGATACCTTTACATCTTCAGGGGATGGCTTGGATGGACTGAAGAGGTCGATTTTTAGCTTTGACATGAAGCCCATGAGGTTGAGGGCATTGCAGATGCTGGGGGAAGATTGTTCTATTGTCAGGGTCCCTAGGTTGGGAACTGTCTTTTTTTACCCTCGATTTACTTTTGGGTTGGGCAAGGATTACGAGGGGGTCTGAATGATTGGTTCATGTTTGGCTGGTGGTACAATTTTCTTTCTAGCTGATGGGTGGGCACTGAGGTGCCCAGACATTTTTAAAGTGGGCACAGTAGTTTGAAATTAATTCTGGAAGGACAGCCAACACATTTCAAAGAGGCAATGTGACTAAATAGTGTTTTTGAAGCCCTCAATAAAAGCTTTCTAATGTGTTTTGCTCTTTTTTTAGTCTTCATTTTCTACGTAGATGCCAATGTGCATGTAGAGTCATAGTAGTCTAGGTGCGAGTTGACTAACGTGCCTATTACCATGGGGTGATGATCAGTTGGAAATGAAGGACAGGGTTCTTTTGGCCACGGCTGCTCTCTCATGCTGAAACGCCATTCAAAAACTCTCATGCAGAGTTGATGAATTTGTATGGCTGAGGATCCCAGGCTTTCTTAAAAAGTTCATATATGTCTAATTGTAGAAATATAATTATCACTAAATAAAGCAGCTTGCAGCAGTGTATGCACATGCACATCTCAGTTACATGTTACATTTTGATTTGTCATTCTCCCTGAACCTTATGTTTGACTTCATAAATATATGTACAATGTTGTAGGAAATGTAGAAAATATGAAATATAAAAATATAGCGCAACATCAACCCAAGCAGAAACCACACAGCGGTTTGTGGTTGAAAACCAGTTTAGGTCCAAATCCTGCACTGACACAAACAAGGTGAAGCATTTACTTGAGGATGTAGTGGAATAGGAAACTTAAATGGGTTTTAAGTACTCTCCTCATGTCACTGTCATCTTTCATAATAACTTATTTATATGGAATTTCAAACGGCATTGCTGCTGTTTATATGTGCTGTGAATAAAAGGAGTTGATATTACCAATTGTAATGGTGCTTTATTCACAGACTGACCTCTCTGTTTAGCATATACGTTTTAGGTATTGATCTATTCAGCAGTGATAAGGTAGACTCTACTCGCAGACTGAATAAACACATCCCCAAATGAAAACGTTAAAAGCAGAGGAACATAAAAGGGCTCAACTACAACAGCTGCCAAGTGAAATCTTGAGCACATCTGAAGATAATGTAGGAGGAGTGCATCATATTCACACTCAGTTAGACTCTCTTGTGACTAATGTACTAAATGGAGGAGAATATTATATGCTATAAAGTGTTTTGTTTGAAATACTTGTACATAGAATGTGATTAGTAAAGTTGTGTGACAAGTTATGTATTAACGTGACAGGAGAAAATAACATGAAAGGTCACATTGTGAGATACTTAATTAGGATGTGTGCAACTAATGTTTAATGTTTATATGCATAATTTGAATGAATCAAGTGTAGATGCATTTACACTGAAATGTTTATAATTCATTGCATTTATTCGTGCTTTAAGTAGTTGCATTTTATTTTTTTTGTAGGAAGATGCACATATTCTGTAACCCTGTGCACATGTTACCTTAGCAAACTAGGCCTCGAGAAGACTTTAGTTAAGTTGCTGCTCACATTAAGGTTTGAAATGTAATTCACGTTTAGCCTTCATTATGGAATGTATGTTGTTGAGTTGTTTTTACTGCAGGTCTGGATAAGCCTCATTAGTTAGAATAAAGGAGTTTTGTGCAAAGAGATAGCAAAGCATGAGAAGGAGGAGTCGGCGAGGAATCGTGTTTACGAGCGAGGAGAGAAGATCTCATGGGAGAGGAATGCCAAGTGTCACGTCAACGACAGATGATATTATGTGCTGTGTTAGTTAGGGAGAGAGTCCATTTTGGGTTTCCTTAGGGAGCAGACCTATGCTACTGCTTGCGTGGCTTTACTCTACTTGATCCATTGTCTGAGTTTTCCTATTGAAGACTCTGATGGCTGACACATTTCTTCTTTCCTTATTTGATTATGTCCTTACTCAAATGCTTTAGTTAGGGTTGCCCTTATTAAAGTAATGTAGGGAAAGTTAGGTTCCTCATGCTCATTAAAGAGAATCATCTGATGAAGATTAACATACATTTCTTCTTTCTGATTACCTTAGTCACTATTTCAGAGTTAGTTATTTGCTTTGTACTATATATGGTACATCTCTTGAGGAGATTTGGACTTACTTTGATCTTTTTGTATTGTTATATGATTAATCTGAAACTAATCTCGATTGATTTGTTTCTGAACTTATAATTAAACCTACTAAACTCAGATCAAGAAGTCAAGTGGATTAACGTGTAGCCACATTGAGCACCTAATGAGCAGTGGTATTTAGTTGGGTAAATGAAGGCGCCACTCGGGAGAGATAACACAAATATTTGATATTTACTTGCTGTATTGATCACGGTGCTGCAAGGTGAAGAGAACCACTGACCTCCTCAAAACACAAAATGGCCTTGGCCAATTGACAGATATACAAAGGAATTCCTCAGCACACGTCTGTTATGTCACAATATACATAAACATGCTTGATGTGAGCATAAGTAAAATACAAGTAGGTAAGTTCTTATTTCTTTTTTCCTTTTTATTTTCCGATGTTCAGACAGCCGACACGTGTTTCGTCCGATCTCACCCCAGGAATGTTCATTCTTGGAGTCGTCATACACGGTCTGAGTAAATTATATTTTGACACTACCGAATGGCACTATATATGGTTTATATTGCACTTACTACTGAGACTATACCACGGAATTCTTCTTACTCCATCTTTTTCTTTTGGGATTCTGGATCTTTTGATCTACGGATTATTGGGTCACATTTGAAGAAAAATTTTCAATGTTTCTGGTGTTTTATATTTTGTGCATGTGGGCACACAACCAATGAGATAACATATTGTGATGAAGCCTGGCACCGGCCGCTGAATGTAATCTCTGACTAGTTCTGTACACCCAATTTAAAGAAGGTGATACATTGAGTATTCATTCTGTTTTTATGCAGCCTTGATAAAGTCGTGGGATTAATTCCCATGTAAGCGACGAAACACGTGTCGGCTGTCTGAACATCGGAAAATAAAAAGGAAAAAAGAAATAAGAACTTACCTACTTGTATTTTACTTATGCTCACATCAAGCATGTTTATGTATATTGTGACATAACAGACGTGTGCTGAGGAATTCCTTTGTGTAGCCACATTGGTTGCACTGGTTTGAAAGGATAACCAGTGATTTGATTCCATTTACCACTCACTCTATTAGAAAGACGTGTCCCCTCTGGAGAGAACAGTGTAAATGGGCCTAAACTTTAACAATTGGTTGCATTATTGGATGGTTAGTTAGTGAAGTGCAGGGAATTAGAACTTGTCATACAAAATCTGGATCCCAACATTAGTGTCTCTAGTTCAGAATCCAGGATCGAAGCGTGGAGAACAGACGGAGTTGCAGTAGCGTGAACTGAAACGGCAGCGAAGGAGGAGAGAGTATTAGTAGAGATGCGTGTGTGAAATTTATGCATAACTTGCAGTGCAGTATTGATTGAATGATGTCTGGCGGAGATGTTGTGAGAGTTCTGTGAATGTGGTACTAAGCTGAAGTTGCTATCGGGTCGGACGTGACCTAAGATCACGGGATATATAATAAAGGTGCAGATCACCCCATGTTGTGATTGTCTGCTACGGTTTTGTGGTTATATTTCATGAGACGTCATCCACGGCCCAATTGAGATAGGGAACTTTCATATGCAAGATAGAGTTGTAATTGGTGTAGTGGACCTTTGTGCGTAGGAGGGAAACAATACTGATTTGGGTGATTCTCTGCTGGTCGAGGTTTCAATTGTGGATTTGTGTTCTTTGGGAGAGTGATTCTATCAATTCTTTTAGTGGTGCAGACAATTGTTGCTGTTTAAGAAATCAAAGTGAATGAGCAAGAGTGTGGGAAAGACTGTGAAAGAGGGTGAACTGCTGCGAGGAGTGAAAGTGAAGTCAAGGTGTGCCTCGCTGGGATAGGTCGGTTGGTGAAACGCCACACTGGGATTGGTTGAAATTGTTCCTTGGATGCTGTGCTGTTATTAGTGATTGCATTGTTGCAGAACTTACATTTTATTTAATTTGGATCCAAGCTAAAATTGTTGAAATAAAAGATTGGAAAATGAGATGTTTTAAAGCAATGAGATTTGATACGAGGAGGTGTAGGGGTGCCTACTACACAGTGGCGGATGGTGACTTTTTAAAGTGGTGAGGCGTAAAAGTTGGGGGTGAGTGCTTTGCTGCAAGTGAAGCAAGCAAACCCAACAGTCATAAGGTGAGTTGATGGGGGTTCTACTCACGGGAACATTTTGAAAATAGAGTGGGGAAATGGTGCTATTTGAAGCTAATTTGAGGAAGCAAGAAGGTTTATAAAGTAATGGTGAAAGTGCAGCCTTGAATTATTTAAAGAAAATAAACACATAAAAAATGCTCCATATCTTATTGAATTAAAATTGTTTAGTGTGACAAGCAAGGGTTTCAATTATCTTACCTGCACACAGGGTTGTCTCTGCACTGCATGTGTTTGGTAAAGCTGATAATCTTCATGCCATATTGTTTACACTACAGCAGAGCAGACTACAGCCTGAGGTCATATGTCCTGCTGTCTGTTACGAGGCCCCGTGTTTATTTCCTGACAAATCTGCCCCCCCCCCTTCGCCCCTCACACTTCAGGGGTCCACACTCCACTTAGCTAAAATCTATTATCTGTGAGATATGGGACTGGGAGCCTCAGGGCCCCCTCACTGCAATCAGCAGGGGCCCCATCAGGTTGCAGACATTGGCAGTCAAGGGGTTGCGCTTCTTCCTAAGATGCCTGGCTTATAGTTCATGACTAAGTTAAATGGATGGGTAGGGAGGGTTCAGACAGACTGACCTTAATGTTATGATGAATGGTAGGGGCTCATCAAAGGATGTCTTTCTCTTCAGCTGTTTTACATGTTACCCCGAGCTGCTTAAACTCAATCTGTTAGGACTGCATTCACAGCTTTCAGTTCACCCAGCCGGCATAGCCGACTGTGCCGCCATTTTGTAACTTTTGTGAGTGGTGTGACGCAGTAAAGCAATAGGTGTTCTTTTTTAAAACGGCGGTCAGAAAAGCATGCCATGTCACACAATTAACATACATTCCCACACTACAATAGTTAGTTGTTACTTGCCACAACATGCGACGCGCACACAGTCTGATCAGACTGACTGATGTGAGTTGAAGAGTCTCGCCGTGGATATTAATGAAAATGCATTTATAAAGTATGCACCGGATTGAGTGAGTCAGAGGTTAGAACAATTTTTTTTTATCATGTCCACAGGCAGCGCTGCACGCACCACTCTTATGATTGCCTTCATTGCCTTGCCTGTGATAAATTGGCTTTACATGCAGGGCTGAGCAGAACTCTAGTGTCAGTTAAACACACTACACTGGCCACAGGCAGCCACATCACATACTAGTTGTTAAACACTACTTACTCCACCCTGCAGTTATTTTTACATCCGATCCGAATCCCAAAACGCATTAATTTTTTTTACACTGCTACCTTTCGGCCGGGACAAACAGTGTCAAACTTAGAAACACAGAAAGAACACTTGGGGTACTGCAGTGTCTAATGGTATGCAATGAAAAAATGTAAGCTGAAACTCTGGAAGAAAGCGGGACAGAAACCTACTCTGTCCTCAGCATTTGAGACCCGCTCTGAGGTAAAAGTAAAGTTAACCTCTGCTCTTATTATCAGGCAGTGCTTAATTTGTAAAATATTAAGTGCCAGGGCTCTGACCAGGAGGCCACTGCAGCTTGCACCACCCATCGCCCTTGTCATCGCTGCCAAAACAACTACTAACCATCTCTCTCGCATGTATATGCGACAGTTCAGATTATTCCAGGTCCCCAAAGCTGGCTGGGGAGGCAGGAATTCGCAATTTTAATGTATATTGTAGTCCTAAACTACCGTTGTTCTGCTCATCTCTAAATTTGAAGGGCAGCGCCACCATGTGGTGGACTGTTCGAAGTATGGTGTTGACAATAAGGTGCCGGTGCCGAGCACCGGAAACTAATTAAGTGCCGGTGCTGAGCACCGGAAAGCACCGGCTCAAGTTAAGCACTTAATATCAGGACTCGTGAGGTGGCAGTGTGCGCAGGGCCAGCGTTCAGTTTGTGCTGGTCCGCCATTTTCGTGACGCAGTAAGTTAAGTGTGGTGTTCATTTTTTAAAACAAGTGGGAATCGGGAAAGCTTTAGGGATGTCACACAATTCATTTGATTTTAACATACATTCAGCTGACTGGCCCCACAAACAAAACAAATATGTTTCCACTTGCCTTGCCATAATGCCACGCACAGTCTGATTACATTGACTGATGCTTGGAGGATGTCAGATATGCACAGAGCGTTGGCCTCAAAAAAGCACCCACAGACTGGTTGCCTGAGTCACAGTGATTCACAGCTGACTGTTAATATGTGCAGTGCGCAGTTCTGCACCTTGCTAGTCTTCTGCAGTGTGACTATGAAATTGCCCTTGGCTTTTAAAAGGGCCTGAGCGCTAAACCAGGCATGTCATGTCAGACTGCGACATCAACAGAAACTAATTGTGAGATCGTAATTCATTTAGTCAGCCTCTTTCCCATTAAGAAAAGTACATATGGGTTATTATTGTGTTTCACATCGGACTCGTGACCAAGGCGAGTCTGAACAACGCACGCCTTTGCTTGCAAAAAACATTTTCATCTTTAAAATATTCACTGAAACATAAATTACCTCATATTATTTTACACCGTGGTGGGCGTCTCTCCGTCTCAGAGGGCTGGTGAGGATGGAACTTGGCTGGAGCCACAACACAATGACTAGCCTCAACCACTCCCTCTGGTGCAATGCTGTTAGGTGCTGCACACGTCACGGAACGGAAGGAGGGAAAGAAAGCATGGGACAGAATGGCCAATCACTGCATAGCTGATATTAAAGCCATGCAGCGATTGGCCAGGTGCTCCATGGACCTCAGCATCCCCACCCCGCAGTGCCTCATGTGCAGGACCAGTAGCCGGGACCAGAGGCCTAACCACATGTCCTGGCCAATCCAGACACTGCTCCCTTGCTGAGAGCAGCGCCAGGATTGGATCGGGCAGGTAGCACCAACGCTCAATCTGAGTCTAGGGAGCTACGGCTAGGATGCCCCCTCCCACTCAGTATGCAGCGGTGGTAAATGCATCTAGTACACATGTCAGGCTGGCCACAGAAAGACAGTCAGCCAACCTGACATGCGTAATTTGAAGTGCGAGTGTGCCAATGACCAGGGGGTGAAGCCCCGCCCACTCATGATGTCATGCTGGTACTAAACCACGGGCCCGCAGCAGAAAAATAAATGTAAACTAAACTGTAGATTTGATCTACATTAAATTCGGGGGCTGGGAGGCCAAATTCGTGGAGGGGGCGGGGGAGGGGGGCAACGCCCCATTGCCCTTATAGAGAAACCGCCGCTGCTACTACAATTGGTGAGGAATCGCCACCGGAGGATAGGCCAGCGCATTATATGGCGACAAATGTCGGGCTACATACTACTGTTTGGCTTAAACATTGGCACAAGATCACAGAGAAAGAAGGTACATTGATGTTTCCCCACTACGGTACTTTCAATTTGAGAATAATTGATCATTTGAGGAGATATTATTTGCAATTAATCTATTACCTCAACCCACACAATTTGAAGCACTTAATGCATGGGAACATGCGGAGCATGTTAAGCAGAGAGACACATTTCAAGGGAGGATGACAAAAGCGATGCATGCATATGCAGATGCGAAATGAAATGACCAACAAAAGAGAAGGAGAGTAGACATGATTGAGAGAGCGAGATTGTACCCTACTATAATAAGTGAAGGAAATGAGGTTGAGAGAAAGAGAAAGGAAAGGAAGAAGGAGGGAAATGCAGACAGTGATAGTAACGCAAGTGTTCGCTTCCTTGATGGATTGCTAGTCCACCTCCATATAATCAGACGTAAATGGAAAGTGGGGGAAATGTGAATCTTACTGATAGCTCTGGAGGTGCTTCAGCACCAGCTGCTCCTGGTGTTGTAGGGTCATATCGACTGGGGGACACAAACAGTAACCTTGGGAAATGGTAACGCTAATTTGGCTTCACAGCTTCTGGATGCTCTTACAGTACTGGTAACATTGGCCCAATTGTTATATAAAACAAATTCTATTCTATTCTATTCTATTCTAACTCTCCTGGAAATAGAGGTCAGGGAATGCCTGCTCCTACGGAAGTAAAGGCAGTAGAGAGTCAGAGAATGCAATTTGTACCATTGGTTCAGATGTATGCGAGTACATCTTGCGCAGCAAGTGCAGATCCATCTGCATTGCTTAATGGATGTGGACCCGTAAGGTCCTTTCTGGGATACGTAGGTCTTGAATCGCCTGTATGGGAAACACTCTCAAATGTGCGTAACAGCACGCCTCGAAAGAATGCTACTCCAGAGAAGGGGACGTCCGAGGGTCAACATGTATTCGATGTCCAAGATTTCGAGAAGTGGTTAAAAGAGCATAATGAAAAATCAATGGATGGCCAAAGTACTGAAACTAATTATGGAACTATTAAATCAGCTGTAAAGGTAGATTTGATTGATGTGCTCAAACTAAAGACTGAATTGGATGCGATGATAAGTGGAAGCTTGGAACTCTTTCAAATAGACACTTATTAACCAGATGAATTATTGTTCATGAGTAAAGATGCCACTAGGAGAGCAAGACAGGCACATGAAAAATGTTCTGAATTGGCTAATAGAAATGAGGTTGATATGGAACGAACTAAGGCATTGCAGAAAAACCACAGACTTGCATTTAGTGATCAGGATATAGATAATCTGAGTATACCAGGATTAAAAACACAAATTCGAGAGCTCATACTGTGCATTCGAGTTTGGAGTACATTGGATAGATGGGAAGAGAGATGGGCTAAGAGGAAGGCTTCTAAAAGAATAACGGGAGAACCTCCTCCTGGGGGAGGAATTGGAGTGGGTGTCCAAGCTTTCACTTTGCGAGAAGTACTGATTGGAGGGTATGTTCATGTACATTGGAGTAGAGGTGATCTTGCAGCATTCACCAATGATTTTCTGAGATTGAGAGCGAAACTTGTAGAGTGGTACAAGCAGGTTGATCAATTTGTGAAAATTTCGAAGGTGCTGTGGATTGACCTAAACACATTGTTTGAAATTGTGGTCCCTAGTGATGTATGGTTAGCATGTAAGATAGCTATATATTGGCCTGAAGATGAGCCTGACCAGTGACGCATGGTCCGGCACCTATAGTTTGAAGAAGTATGAGCAGGTGATTACTTGACTGAAGGCCACAACAGGATATTGATTGGGTAAAAATTTACAGGACGACTCAGGATTCTAAGAGACGATTCATGCTTTTTATGAGAGATTATTGCAGGCTTCTAAGCAATACAGTGGAATGGATACTCTGGAGTCCAGGGATATGTTACAATTTGTTGCTAGATTTGTGACTAGATTGAGACCTGAGATTAGTATGATGACACAGCAGCATCTAATCTGTTGGTAGAACAAGTCCGTCGACGAGATTCTGTGATATGCAAAGTATTGCTGTGATGAAATTGAAATGAAGCACAAAAGGTTGAAAGAGAAACTGACGGTAGCACAGATGAAGGCAGCTCAGAGGGGTCAAGTACAGTCCTATGTGGGGAATACTAACCCTATGCAGGGAGTCCAGCAGCCTGGGACTCCTGTGCAACAAGGAAGAGGTATTCCTATAGATTCTAAGACTGGAGCTGATATTTCCACTTTGAAAAAGACAAACCCATGTCACTATTGTAATAGGGTGGGGCATTGGAAGCGAGAATGGGGTTTGAATCAGGAACAGAATGGTGGTATGGTTCAGTCTCAAAGAAAGGTGATACAGTCACAAAATGTGCCCTGACCGAGGTCTCAAAATTGTTCTAGTTAACAAGCTCCTGTAATGCAAGTACTGCAACCTCGGATGCTACAGCAAGTTGGAGGTAATCATAGATTTCATCCGAATATGGACATGAATGCAAATCAGCACGTGTCTCAGAAATACCCAATGTTGGAGACTTCCAATGTTTATGATACCGATCCATCCTTATGACGGTGCCTGAGGGGGGAGGAAGACTGGACACTCGGCGCATTCTTAGAGGTGAACCAGAGTGGACCATATGTCGATGCTGATGTAAATGGCCACAATGTCACTTTCTTGATTGACACTGGTGTTACCCGCTCTTATGTTGGAACAGCAGATTTTCTACACCTACCCCTCTCCGGAAAAACAATCCAAGTTGTAGGAGTTGCAAAAAGACGATTGTTGAATCCACTTACAGAAGAAGTACCTGTAAAGATAGGGACATTTGAAGATAATCATCAATTTGTGGTGTGTGATTCTAGTCCTGTATGCCTTTTAGGACATGATATGCTGTGCAAGTTAAATTGCACCATCTATTGTACGCCAAAGGGAATAGAACTCCAAACAAATGATGAGGACATTGCCTTTAACCTAGCCATTCAGAATTTGAATGTCTCATTGTTCGCTATGTTGACAGAGTAAGATTTACCATTGGATCTCAGCGATACGGTGAAAGACCTAGTTTGGGAATTTACTGGAAAGGATATCAGTCTCATCCGAGGGTTGAGCCAGTCCGTATCCAAGTTAAGCCAAATGCAGAATATCCAAAAACACCACAATATAATCTTACACCCGAAACGGTCGCTGGAATTACACATGTGATTGAAACAATGATTAAACAAAGCATACCGAAGGAGATCCCGGGGAGTCCATGCAACTACCCATTATGGGCTTACAGAAGTCAAGCGGCAAGTACAGCATTGTGCAGGATCTCCGGAAAGTTAATAACATAGTGGTTCCTTGTTGTCCCGTGGTACCAAATCCATCTGTGATATTGTTTCAGATTTATGCGAGGCCGAATAGTTCACTGTCATAGATCTTTGCCAGGCCTTCTTTTCTGTTCCCCTTCATGAGGAGAGCCAATTCTTATTCCCTTTCCGGCTGGGGAACCGTGTTTTAACATGGTGCAGAGTCCCACAAGGGTATACGGAGAGTCCTTCTATATTCAATCAGATCCTGAAAAGTAATCTGGAGTCTCAGGTCATGCCTTGTAATTCTGTACTAGTCCAGTATATCGATGACCTGCTGGTCGCATCAAACACTCAGAGGTTTGTAAGACTGATACAATAGCCCTGCTGAACCATCTGGCTGAGAATGGACATAAAGTAACCCCAAGTAAGTTGCAATGTTGCATGACGGAAGTTCTTTATTTTGGACATCATATTGGGAAGGGTGCAAGAAAGGTGTCACAGGAAAGAATCTCAGCGATCATGCAAATGAATCTGCCTCGTATGCAGAAGAAAGTCAGGATGTTTCTGGGAATGGCTGGCTACTGTCGCCAGTGGATACTCAACTTTTCCTTGCTGGCCAAGCCTTTGCAAAGGCTAACACACAAAGACTGTGTCTGATCCAGTTTCTGAAAATGGTGGGGTACTGTCGCCAGTGGATACCCAACTTTTCCTTGATGACCAAGCCTTTGCAGGGCTAACACAAAAAAGACTGTGTCTGATCCAGTCCCTTAGGATTGGGACGACGATTGCTTGAACGCCTTCCTAGAGCTGAGAGAAAGCCTCTGTCATGCTCCTGTACTAGGACGCCAGTTTTAGCTCTTTTGCAATGAACAAGAAGGTTGTGCACTCTCATTATTGACACAGACTCATGGAAGTGCCGTAGAATGGAGGCTTATTTTCCCACTACTTTAGATCCAGTAGCATCAGCATTGCCCGGATGTCTCAAATCCGTTGCTGCAACAGGTATCAGCATAGAGAAATGGGAAAGCGTCATGATGGGCCATCCTTTGACTATCTATGTTCCTCACTCAGTGGAGATTTTGCTAACAAGAACACATACTCAACATTTCACAAATAGCAGGCTCACTAGGTATGAGCAGTTGATCTTAGCAGCAGAGAATGGACCCTAAAGAGATGCTGCACTCTAAATCCTGCAACCCTAATGCCTTTACTTGATTGTGATGTGGATGAAATTGAAGTAGAACATGACTGTCTCGATGTCACTGAACTCTGTCCCAAGCCCCGTCCCGAGATTTCTGATGACCTGTTACCTGAATCTGATCACACCCTGTTTGTGGATGGCTCTTGCCGCAGGGACAATTATGGAAACCTGAGAGCTGTCTATGCTGTCTGTACTGTTACGGGAGTAGTGGAAGCTGCCTGGCTCCAAGGAGCATTCTCCGAGTAGGTAGCAGAATTGTTTGCCCTTACCAGAGCATGCTGTGTTTCAGACCAGCTGAAAGTGACAATATTTTTCAACAGTCAGTATGAGTTCGGTGTGATTCATGACTTCAGACAGTTATGGTCTCAGAGGGAATTCTTGACCTCGTCAGGATCCCCCATCCACAATGGAGAAAATTTGAGAAAACTGTTAGAGGCCCTCTGTATGCCAGCACAAGTTGCCGTTGTTAAGTGCCCTGCTCAGTGTAAAGGGAATGATTTTGTGACGATTGGCAACAGATATGCTGATTAAGTCACACACTACTGTGCACTGAATGTCTGTACTTTTAATGATGAATACACAAATGAGGGAACAGATGAAACCAATTTCAAACTTTTGATGACAATTGCTGATACATGGGAGGAAGTGAAGAGATTGCAAGAGGAAGTTACTGAGGAAGAGCAACAAAGTTGGATAAGAGCAGGTTGTGTGAAACGAGATGATGACATTTGGGTTTCAGGAGACAGAAGACCAGTATTGCCTAATAGTTTGCTGCCCCTATTGACGAGGTATTAGGATGATCAAATGCATATAGGAAGGGATACCATGGTGAGATTGTTTAGGCAAACTTGGTTTAACCCGAAGTTTCGAGCGATGGTTGAGGTATTGTGTTATTGGTATGTGATTTGTGAGCAAATGAATGTGGGAAAGCGAACTGCTGTCACTTTGAGTCACATAGGGAAATCTGGAGGTCCCTTCAACAGGATGCAGTAGGACTTTGTTGAGATGCCAGTATGGAATGAATTGAGGTACATTTCAGAGGTGGTATGCATCTTTTCATGTTGGGTGGAAGCCTATTCGACTAGGAGATGTGTTAGCCACACTGTAGCTAAATTGTTGTTGGGGGAACTTATCTCAAGATTCAGATTTCCAATCTCTTTAGAGTCAGACCGAGGAACCCATTTTAATAATGAGGTCTTGAGTATGTTATGTGCAGCATTACAAGTGGAGTAGAGATTACATTGCAGTTATCTGCCAGAAGCTCCAGGTATCATGGTGCGAGTCAACGGCACTTTGAAGTCTAGAATTGCTAAAGTGTGTGCTTCGACATCTTTGAAATGGCCTGATGCTGAGTCTTCGCAATGTCCCAGATCAGAGAACAGGACTCTCCCCCCATGAGATCATCATGGCGAGAGTTATGAGACTGCCCGCTGTGCCCGCAAATATATTAGTAAACATCACATACGATTTGGTACTCGATTAGTGTAAAGGATTAGCTGGCGTGGTTTGTTCTACGTCTCATCAGGCTGAAGCAACAACTGCACTGCCGCATCAGGAGCAGTGCCATGACCTTGGTCCGGGAGACTGGTTCATAGTGAAGAAACACGTGAGGAAGAGTAGCCTTCAGCCTCGTTGGTGTGGTCCGTACCAGGTGATTTGGTCACTATGACAGCCGTGAAGGGTGGTGGTCGTCCAAACTGGGTGCATGCATCCCACACTTGTCGAGTCCAGTGTCCCCTGGAACGAGAAAGAGCACCTCTCCCAGACAAGACGGCAGCTGTGGTCAAAAGGCCACAGAAAGAGGTCAAACAAGCTGTAGGGGACCAGACAGAATCTGAGACAGCACTTGAGCAATCCGAGAGGGGTCACGACGAATCTGAAGTTAAGCCTGAATTTGATGAAGCTGATGCAGTGCTGGTGAACAAAGCAGATCCTGACCCTAACAAAGGAACTAGTGCTGTGGAATCACGAGTGGCGGAAGAAAGCTAGCCTAAGGACAAGAAGAGGAGAAGATTGAAGTTGTCCTCGGAGATAACTCTTGCACCCATATTAAAAGCCTCTGGTGAGTCGGAGCGGAGTGAAGATGAAGGTGAAGGAGCCTTTGAAAATTTAAAATACTGAGGGCGCCTTGTCGAAGGTACTCTTCTCCTGAGTGGACCTATCTGATTACTAATGACAATGAGGGAAAAGAATAGGAGTTCCGGACTAATAGTAGAAGTTCTGCTGAGACTTCCGGAGACAAGTCTGAACATTTTTCTTGCATTTGCCCTTCCGTACCCAGCAAGACTGAGTGGTTTAAGGAGCCTGATGTTGAATGAAACTGAATTTCCTTATTTGAATTCGCAGGAGTTTCCTGAGAGGGTTGCTGAGCTTAGAAACATTTTATTGGAAATGCTCATCGATGAGCTGGTCCTCACCTTATTAGAGTTAATAAATGAGCTTCATATTGTTGCTTAAAGAAGAATGATAGGTCCGAGTGGAAGTAGAATAAAAGTAGGGATTACAATTAGAAGAACACAGAGTAGGGTTAGGGAAGCTTCACGAAGATTGTACATAGTGTGAATAAAATTGAAACGAAAGGACTGTTTCACAAAGAAAATAAGGACTGTTTGCACAGGTGGAGATCAACAGAGAACAATCTGTTGCTCGAATTTCTCTACCCACTTGGTCTGAATCTAAATAGTATGGAACACAATAATAAAAGTCATAGATGTAGGTACATCATAGTTGTATTACTGACCATAATGGTTATAGGTCAAATAGAACTAATTGTAGGTTTGAGCTTGAATTCAACTAAGGTTGAAGAAGAAAAACATACAGTTGCACAGAAACCAAAACATAAACAAGGTGGAGAATTATACTCACTAGAGGGGCGAAATTTACATTCTGATTTGTGAAGAGGAGGTTATACATCTAATGCATACACTAACTTGCGTTATGAATATATACAAACTATGAAAGCCAGAAATTGTTATGTTTGCATGCAATTGCCTTTTTCAGTGGCTGAGGGAATTACCTACCATCACCTGCTGCTGACGTATGGCATCACATGTAGTCTGATGTTGAGCATGTTTTATGGTCAGGACTTTTCCAGTACTATTATTGAAATTATGATCTAGTTTTTTCAGAAGTACCGCTGTTTAAATACTTGAACAAACATTCTTATGGTCAGAACGCAGAAACAGTTAGCAGATATTTTGCACTGACTAAAACACTCGATACAGCTTATATACACAGATATAATTTGACCTGCGTTCTTCTTGATATAGAAAAGAAATTTCTGGAACAAGTAGAAGATAGATATAGAGCAGTAAAGGCAAAGGCAGCTATAGAAATTAAGATAGTTGGTCACAAGAAGAAGTGAAACACAAGACAGCAGGAAACATGGGAGCTTTGACATTAGACTGGCATCATCAAGGGAAATTGTGCATACATAATGAGAAAATCACACAACATCATTACTGTAGGAGAGAGTGAATGTGATCATACCTTTGAGGTTAAAGGATATTGGAAGTTATCTTTGGATGGCACAGACCCTGTGATCCTGGAGTTCATTTTGTCTGTGGAAAGAATGCTTATTTTAAATTGCCAAGTAAATGGTATGGCACATGTTATGTAGGGGTTGTTTTCCCGAAGATTTATCATGTTGAGAATTTTGATGACCCTGGGTGGGAGGAAAGGTCCAGATCTAAAGGTGATTTGGCTTGAAAAGTAGTAGGAGACATTTTCGGAGCTATAATCCTAAGTATAGGAGTGATATTGAATGATATCATGATTAGAAAACATTCTACTGAAGTTGATAGATTGCCTACTAATACTGCTGGGTCCTTGTTACTTGTAAATACTGGGATGATGCTATCAGAGCTATGTTTTTACAAAATATGCTTGCATTAGACATATTTCTCGCAAAAGAGGGTGGAGTCTGCCGAATGTTGAAGGTCCAACAGTGTTGCACTTATGTCCCAGATAAGAGTAAGGATTTGCAGACGTTTATAAAGAATATTACGGACTTGCATAATGAAGGGAGTGGATTGGTAGGAGAGGGTGTTTGGGACAAAGTTGGACATTGTTGGACTTGGCCCTTTTTGCAGGGTCATCCCTGAACTTTTTGCCTTCCTCCTAGCCTTTTTTCTGACATGGTGTTGGTGGTTCTAGGACTCTGGGCACTTTAGCACTGCTGTCCAGTGTAAAGTGCGTGTGATCTCTGTGGTAAACATGGGAAGATTGGTCTAAACCTGTTTGGCATATTTAATTTACCTGTCAGTCCCTTTGAAAGTGGTATCTCAGATACCCAGGGCCAGTAAATTAAATGCTACTGGTGGGCTTGCAGCGCTGATTGCGCCACCCACCAAAGTAGCCTTTCAAACCTATCTCAGGCCTCTGCCATTGCAGGGCCTGTGCGTGCAGTGTTACTGCCGCTGTGACGTGACACCTAAAGTGTGTGCCATGTCTGTGACCCCCCTTTTCTGCATGTCAGTCACCCCTAAGGTAGGCCCTAGCTAGCCCTATGGGCAGGGTGCATTGTAGGTAAAAGGTAGGACATGTACCTTAAGTGTGTGACATGTCCTGGTAGTGACAAACAGCCATTTTGGTTTCTCACTGCTGTGAGGCTGCCCTCTCATAGGAATGCATTGGGGATTCCCTGATAAGTGTTTCAGTGGTAATTCCTGATATGAGAGGAGCAGCGTGGTCAAGTTTGGTATGGTTGGAATAGGAATAATAAATGCTACGCAATGGTGTGCGCAGATTTATTATACCTATTTTAGAAGTGCCACTTTTAGAAGTTGGCATTTCTGTGTGCTATGTGTCTGCCTGCCTGATGTGGATTGCATGTCTGGCTTTGGAGTGACAGGGGCTGGTGAGGTGTGTGTGGCTCCAGGGAGGGCAGGGTGAGTCAGCGCTAGGCTGAATATGGGATCTGCATTTGGAGTAGTGGGAGGAGTAGTCCCCTGACCCTGAATAGGTCTGTGCCTGCCTGGGTGAATGCTGGCTCAGCCCCCCTGTGGTGTGTCTGATGACGAGCCCCCACCTGACAATAGGAAAGAGGAGCCCTGTAAACAGAGTGCTTCAAAACCCCCCAGAACCAGTTCAGGCTGGTTCCCCCAAGCCCTGTGCCAGGGCAGACAAAGAAAGTGGTGTATAAATATTGGGGCTGTGACCCCATGGAAGGGTTGTGCTTTTGTGCTTCCTGGTGACTTGTTGCTGCTGGACCCCAGGAGGAACTGCCACGAGGGACTGCCTCCCTGCTGGAGGGCCCTGTGAGCTGGCCTGCCTGGGCCCAGCCTTTTCCCCTTGACCTGTGGGGTCCCAGCACCTCGTGAGCGCTGCATCTTTGTTCCTTTGCTCCAGGATGAGAGGAGCACTTCTGTTTTAATTTACAGCACTGGGCTGCGACGTGGGGATTCCCCCGCATTGTGGGTGCTTCTGCAGCAGAGCAGGAGCCCACCCCGCACTGCCGCTGCTAATAGAAGTGGGAGCCCACCCCGTATGGATGCCTTTAGCGGGAGCCCACCCCACGTTTGTGCTCCTTTAGCGGGAGCCCACCCCGCGTTTGTAGTTTTAATAGCGGGAGCCTACCCCGCGTTGTGGTGTCTCCCGGAGGATATTGAAGAGCGGGAGCCCACCCCGCAATTGTGGTTATTTTAACAGCGGGAGGCCACCCCGCAATTGCAGCCACAAGAAGCGGGAGCCCACCCCGCATCTGCCCAGAGAAGAAGACGCGCCGCACCTCGAGTGCGACACGGAAGTCAGGCAGAGTAGCCTGACTGTGGGCGGGGTCCATTGCCAGGGAAGCCGACGTGCCCGCAGGCAGCAGGAAGCCTCGTGGTGGGCGGGGTCGATGGAGACTTCGCTCCGTGCCCTGGGAGGCATTTTTCTGGCCAGTACGAGGAGCCGTTCTTGAAGTCCCGACTCACCCGTGTCGGGCCGTTGCCCCGCACCAGGAGACTCCGTGCTCCCCGGCGAAGGAAGCAGAGAACGGAGAGGCGGGCTGTGTCCCAGCCACGAAGAAAGCGCTGCCACCCCCCCAGGTGAGAGGCCGTGGGAGGGGTGGGGGTAGTGCGGCTCCATTCCCCCGCAGTAGCAACTGCCCAGAATGGTAGTGGGCAGCTGCCTTGAGTAATTCCACGGCACAGTGGTGCCGAGTGTGGAGCAGTGTTGGCGCGCCTCAGGCACGGTTGGTGCCGAGGCTACATTTTCACAGCTGACCCGCCTGTGGGAGGGCAGCTGCAACGTTGGGGGCAATTTGTTGTTGAAAGAGTCCCCGAGTGGGGCTCGCCAGGCACAGTTGGTGCCAGTGGTCATTTCTCCTCAGCTGCACCGCCAGTTAGCGGCAGCTGCAACGTGGGGCATTTTTTTACTTTTCTGATGATGAAGGAGTGAGATACACTCCTCTGCCCCAGCGCATTGCGCACTTTGCTTTTGCTGCTTTTGCAGCCCTAGGGCTACTTGAAAGGCCCACAGTTTACACCCTGACATTCTGGACAAAAGGGCATTTGAGCCCCAGTGAAAGGCCAGTTGGCCTGGGGTCATTTTTGATGGTGATACCTAATATGATTGTTGCATACTGTGTTTTATGCTAATGTTATGGTTGGGATGTTTATGCATAATGTGTTTATGCCTACTGTGATTGCCTATGGTATTTATGCATAAAGTGTTTATGCCCAAATACTAATGTGATAATGCTGAGGTCATTATTGTACCAGTAGTTTCTGGTTGTGTTTTACATTTGCTACTTGTGCTTTGTGATGGTTCTGACAGTGGCCCGATAGGCCCTGTCATGTGTATATAATCCCATGTGAATATTGCCCAGTGCCAGTTGGCACAGTGTATATTGTGTGATTATGATTCTAATATATTTTGAATAATACAAAGGCTATTTTTATATAACCTTGTGTGGAGTTTCTTTTGTAGTGTGCCTAGTGTGTTGCTGCTGTGTGTGTGTGTTGCGCAAACGCTTTACACATTGCCTCTGGGATAAGCCTGACTGCTCGTGCCAAGCTACCAAGGGGGTGAGCAGGGGTTATCTTCAGTGTGCAACTCCCTTGCCCTGACTAGAGTGGTGGTTTCTGCCTGGCTTAGGCGTTTGCCCTAGCTAAACAGAAATCCCATTTCTAATAGACATGGATTTAATTTGTTAGCGAGATGGTTCGCAGATTTGGGAAGTGGTATAGTGGGTTCTGTTTTGAGACCACTATTCATTATTGCTCTTTGCGCAGTATTCTTGGTTGTGGAAGTGAAGGTGTACCAGAAGTGCACGAAGCAGAAAGGGATTTCAAGAAAAGGAGAGGATTTGAGGCTGGAAAGGAAACAGGACGATTACTATAATGAAATGAAACAATTGGAGGAGTTCAAAAGAACAGCAATTGCCACAACAAGGGTTTAACTTGGCTAATCTGATAAGATCAGGAGATAAGAGATTTGTGATGGCTTAATTCACCCATCAGAGGGGGGATTGAAGAAGTGTAATCATGATCCCATCTGAAGACAATGTAGGAGTGCATCATATTCACACACAGTCAGCACTTAATTATACTCTGTCGTGACTAATGTGCTAAATGGAAGAGAGTATTATATGCTAAAAGGTGTTTTGTTTGAAATACTTGTATTTAGAATGTAATTAGTAAAGTTGCGTGACAAGTTATGTATTAACACAAAAGGAGAAAATAACATGAAATGTCGCATTGTATGATACTTAATTAGGATGCGTGCAACTAATGTTGTTTATATGCATAATTTGTATAAATCAAGTACAGATGCATTTACACTGAAACATTTATAATTCACTGCATTTATTCGTGCTTTTAGCAGTATCATTTAATTTTTTGTAGGAAGATGCACATATTCTGTAACCCAGTGTAAATGTTAATTTAGCAAAACTAGGCCTCGAGAAGAATTTAGTTCAGTTGCTGCTCACATTAAGGTTTGAAATGTAATTCATGTTTAGTCTTAATTATGGAATGTATGTTGCTGAGTTGTTTCTATTGCAGGTGTGGATAAGCCTCATAATTTAGACCAAAGGGGTTTTGTGCAAAGAGATAGCAAAGCATGAGAAGGAGGAGTCGGCCAAGGAATCACAATAACAAGCGAGGAGAGGAGCTCTCATGGGAGAGGAATGGCCATGGATGAGAAGAGATAATGGCTATCTGGCTAGGAAAGGTATTGAAAGTATCCAATTGTGTCGGAGCTATGGAAATTTCCCAAGGAGGAGCCACATGAGAAAGTCACATCGATAACAAACTATATTATGTGCTGTGTTTAGTTAGGGAGAGAGTCCATTGTGGGTGTCCTTAGGGAGCAGACCTATGCTACTACTTGCATGGCTTTAAGCTACTTGACCCGTTGTAGGAGTTTTCCCATTGAAGACTCTGATGGCTGACACCTTTCTTCTTCCCTTATTTGATTATGTCCTTCCTCAAATGCTTTAGTTAGGGTTGCCCTTATTAAACTAGTGTAGGGAAAGTTAGGTTACTCATGCTTGTTAAAGAGAATCATCTGATGCAGTTTACCCTTCATTTCTTCTTTATGATTACCTGTGTTATTATTTTAGAGGTAGTTATTTGCTTTGTACTATATAGGGTACATCTCTTAAGGAGATTTGGACTTACTCTGATCTTTTTGTATTTTTATGCAATTACACAGAAACTAATCTATTATGATTTGTTTCTGAACTTATAATTAAACCTACTAAACTCAGATCAAGGAGCAAGTGGATTAATGTGTAGTCACATTGGTTCCACTGTATTGAAATGATAGCAAGTGATTTGTTTCCTTTCACCGCTCACTTTACTAGAAATGCAAAAACAACAGTTGATGGACAGAATGCAGAACAATGTCATACATTCACCCCAGTACAGAGATCTGGGCCTAAATCCATCGTTTTTTTGCTCACCATGCTATTCCAGTTTGAACCTAGCCATATGCAAATCAGTCTTGACCCTGTGCCTCATGGGAACAGTCCAGCCCGAACTGCCAAGCCAGGTCCTCCCTGGACTGGAAACAAGCATCCTAGGACCGGTTTCGGGGTTTCACCCCTCTTCAGCCAGGATAGCTTGATTCCAGTGGCATGGAGAGCACGGGACCCACGTCTGGGCATACCCGTCCCACTCGGGGTGACAAATGCAAAAACAACAGTTGATTGACAGAATGCAGAACAATGTCATACATTCACCCCAGTACAGAGATCTGGGCCTAAATCCATCGTTTTTTTGCTCACCATGCTATTCCAGTTTGAACCTAGCCATATGCAAATCAGTCTTGACCCTGTGCCTCATGGGAACAGTCCAGCCCGAACTGCCAAGCCAGGTCCTCCCTGGACTGGAAACAAGCATCCTAGGACCGGTTTCGGGTTTCACCCCTCTTCAGCCAGGTTAGCTTGATTCCAGTGGCATGGAGAGCACGGGACCCACGTCTGTGCATACCCGTCCCACTCGGGGTGACAAATGCAAAAACAACAGTTGATGGACAGAATGCAGAACAATGTCATACATTCACCCCAGTACAGAGATCTGGGCCTAAATCCATCGTTTTTTGCTCACCATGCTATTCCAGTTTGAACCTAGCCATATGCAAATCAGTCTTGACCCTGTGCCTCATAGGAACAGTCCAGCCCGAACTGCCAAGCCAGGTCCTCCCTGGACTGGAAACAAGCATCCTAGGACCGGTTTCGGGGTTTCACCCCTCTTCAGCCAGGATAGCTTGATTCCAGTGGCATGGAGAGCACGGGACCCACGTCTGGGCATACCCGTCCCACTCGGGGTGACAAATGCAAAAACAACAGTTGATGGACAGAATGCAGAACAATGTCATACATTCACCCCAGTACAGAGATCTGGGCCTAAATCCATCGTTTTTTTGCTCACCATGCTATTCCAGTTTGAACCTAGCCATATGCAAATCAGTCTTGACCTTGTGCCTCATGGGAACAGTCCAGCCCGAACTGCCAAGCCAGGTCCTCCCTGGACTGGAAACAAGCATCCTAGGACCGGTTTCGGGGTTTCACCCCTCTTCAGCCAGGATAGCTTGATTCCAGTGGCATGGAGAGCACGGGACCCATGTCTGGGCATACCCGTCCCACTCGGGGTGACAAATGCAAAAACAACAGTTGATGGACAGAATGCAGAACAATGTCATACATTCACCCCAGTACAGAGATCTGGGCCTAAATCCATCGTTTTTGCTCACCATGCTATTCCAGTTTGAACCTAGCCATATGCAAATCAGTCTTGACCTTGTGCCTCATGGGAACAGTCCAGCCCGAACTGCCAAGCCAGGTCCTCCCTGGACTGGAAACAAGCATCCTAGGACCGGTTTCGGGGTTTCACCCCTCTTCAGCCAGGATAGCTTGATTCCAGTGGCATGGAGAGCACGGGACCCACGTCTGGGCATACCCGTCCCACACAGGGTCAAGACTGATTTGCATATGGCTGGGTCCAAACTGGGGTGGCGTAGTGGGCAAAAGAACGATGGATTTAACCCAGATCTTTTGACTGGGGGAGAATGTTTGCATTGTCAGCATTCCGTCCATCATTTGTTTGCTGTAACACTTTACTAGAAAGACCTGTCCACACTGGAGAGCATAGTGTTAATGGGCTTAGACTTGAACACACTTCACCGACATATTGATGCCCCTTATAAGTGTTTTGGAACCAATATGGTTTGAGCAAAAAGAAGCAGAAGTTGTGTGCTTGTTTTAACTAGGAAAGAGGAGGGTCACGTCAGCCTACTGCTGAAGAAAAAAAAGTTTTGTTTTTAGTCATCTCAACCCTGTCCATTCCCTTTTGTTGCTTGTTTCAGTTTCACATGTGTAGGCGGCTGAGAAGAGGAGGAAACAATCGCGCCCCAAATGGCTTCTTTGATAGTGCGCCGAAGCTCGGGCAACTGATTGGACTTCTGTGAAAACTCCATTAAGATTTCCTTAAAATGCCTCCTATATGCTCCAATGAATTCAACATTATTGTTAAAATAAAATGTTTAATGGACACTCTAAATATCAAGCGATGCATGACATCAAAGCCCTTTTTAAGCATTCACAGCATCACAATCTACTAAAATGAAGTATACATCAGAATCAGGAAGCCGAGACCCAGAGAAAAACAAAGTGTGCTTTTGCTTACTTTACTGTTCCAAATGGCCCACGTCAGTATGTTAAAATAAATAAAGTATATAAAGTATATGGGCCCGCACAAAGAACAGCCCGAGTCTGGTAGCAGTTTGCGGCTGCGGGACCATAAAAACAAAGCGATACTGAGTATTAGCAAAGCCAATACGTCAGCACTTGAGTGGTACTGGCAAGGCTGTATGGCTTTTCCAGTGATTTTGTTTTTAATACCGTTCATATAATGTTACACTCATTGCCACGTCCACTTCCAGGTGTCCTCCTGTCTGGAATCACTTCCTTGTGTGGTAGATCATAAAACTATTTGGCTGATGGAAGAGACCTTTATTAAAGAGGGTGGAGGGCACAAAAGAAAGAATCCTGAACTCTTAATATCTGTTTCATTAGTTAAATATTCAAAAGTGACTTACCCACTTCCTACTGCTAAATACAAGTTATCAATGACCTTTTGACGACTGCTCGCGCTGACTTGCAGGCATGGAGGGGAGTAACAACTCATGGCTGGGCAGAATCGCTGCTGTTAAAATGGCCCTCCTTTCCAAGATCCTTTATGTGATGCAGACCATTCCTCTCCAACCACAACCCGGGTCCTGGGAAAGGTACAGAATTTGCTAGAAGCCTGCATCTGGGACAGCAGGAAGCCGTGAATGGCTAAGAAGAGAGCCTCCCCATCGCTAGCGGATGGTGGGCTGGGGATCCCACACATACAACACTGCTACCAACCAGCACAACTTCGCTACATGGTGGAATGGAATAGGCCCGTTACATAAAAACACTAGTGCTTTATCAATCAAACAACATCTGGAAGATCCCCTGGCTACCAAAGAAACACCACTCCCCAGGAGTCTACATTTCCCCATCACCCAAGCCACACTGGGTGAATGGGACGGGGTCAAGTTTCCTCGATGACTGTCCACCCACATTCACCCATACAAGCCCATTATAGGCAATCCTGCCTCAACCCCCTGCCATGCAGTTCGACACATTCCTCTCCTGGCAAGAGGCAAACTGTAAATGCGTTGGTGACCTCTTCGACCACTTAGGTCTCATAGATATCCCACAACTCCAGGCTAGCTATGGTATTATATTATTATTAGTCATTTGTAAAACGCAATGTTCACCTGACAGGTATCATGGCGCTATAATACCACCCGAAACGCAAAAGAGACCTTTCATAGTATTGCAACAGAAGGCACGGTGGGCTACATCCTCTACTTGGGGAAGAGCCAAGTGTTTAGGCTCTTCCTAAAACTCATCGGATTTCCATTAGCTCTGAGGGAGTTTGGCAGACTGTTTCATAACTAAGCTGCCTTGACTTAGAAAGATCTCCCGCCCATCCTTGTTTTCCTAAAGTTTGGCACTTAAACAAGGTTAGCTGACGAAGATCGTAAGAGCCTTAAAGGTCTATAATGGCAGAATTTTCTTTGTAGTGGACTCGGTCATGTTCCATTTATAGCTTTATGAACTATACACATGGCTTTAAAAATACTTCTTTTTTTGGCTAGTACCCACTGAAGCTCCTTCACGGTACCTGAAGCAGAGTCGAATCTGGATTTGTTCAGTGCCAATTTGGTAGCCGTCACTTATTAAAACCTTTCAATTAAATAATCTGTAGCTCCCAACAGAAGTGCATTACAGTAATCGATTCTACTTAACAATGTACATTGCACAACCAGCTTTCTCACTACCCGTGGAAATAGTTTTTCTTATATTTCTCATTAGTTCATGGCAAGTAGCTGCCGTTTTATTGAAGTGGGTTTCCATGGAAAGCTTCTCATCAATGTGGACCCCTATATTTCGGACTGACTGGGCTGTTATCAGATCCTCATCACTAGTCCAGGGCCAAAAATTGCTTGGGAGAGGATACAGCATTCTAGAAGGGGAGCAGCACAGAATTTCTGTCTTAATTCCAATAAATTGTAATGTATTCCTCCTGAGCCAGCTTGCCATCTCAGTCAGGCAGGAGTGTAATTTTTCTATCTGGGTCAGTCAGTTATTGTCAAGGGACAGTATTAATTGGGTGTCATCTCCATAGTTTATAAATGACAACCCAAATGATTTAATCAGGGTAAGCAGTGTGCGTAAATAGACATTAAAAAGAATAGGGCTTAAGGTTGATCCCTAAGGTACCCCATGTGTAATTTCTTAATACTCTGACCAAAAGGGGGAAGAGAATTGCTTGATATCTATCCAACAGGTATGATGTGACCCAGTTCCGGAAAGTCCCTTCCACCCCTATGTCTTTTAGTCTGCTAAGTAGGATCTGATGGCTGACAGTGTCAAATGAAGCTGATAGGTCTAGTAGTATCAGAACTGCAAGCTACCCTCTGTCAGCCATCATCCTTAGCTACTCCATTGCTTGGATTAATGCTGTTTCCGTAACATGGGCTGGTCTTAAGCCCATTTTCTCTGGTTCTAGCAGTGCAATGTGTTCTAAAAAGCCTGCTAGTATTTTACTGACATATTTTTCAACAATCTTTACCGGGTAAGGGAGCTGTGAGATTGGGCGATAGTTACTAGGGTCCTTACTATCCACCAGTGGCTTTTACAATTAAGGGGTGACTAACGCTTACTTCCAAGCGGATGGTACCTTGCTCGTAGACAGGGATTGGTAACAAATCTTTAATAGGTCTGAGTAGAGTTTGGTCGCTCTATCTTTCCAAAGCCTAGGGGTATCCCGGCCGATGTACAATGGCATTACATAGCTCTCAAGCACTAGGTCACCCACCCCTCAATCCACCCGCACACAGCTCAGACCCCTCACCCCATTTAAAAAGTAGCTCATCACATGCCACAATGATAAGGGTATCCTCTTGGACATCTATGCCTTTTTGAATGCTACACTTGATCCCGGCAAGTCACCTGCGCAGAGGTGTTGGGAGTCCGAGCTTCACTCTGAGAGAATGATCCGACATTTTACACAGGGCCCTCTCTTCCAGTCATAGTGCTTCGGGTAAAGAGACAATGCTTACAATAGTGCATTACACCCCAGCTAGACAAGCCAGATGGCAACCACAGGCAGACAGAAACTGCTAGAGTGGGTGTAGCCACACAGCAATACTGACCCACCTCTTATGGCACTGCCCCAAGCTTAAATGATATTGGGAAGAGGTGTTGGCCAATATTAATATGATTTAGCCAACTGGTGTCCCAAAACTGCCCAGCTACACCTTATTGGGACTTACCGATGCCCTGACCTACCCCTTGCACTCTAACAAAGGCCGGGGCATTACAATGGCACACTGTGCGGCTAAGCAAGTCATCCTCACCAGATGGGGCACAGACACCACCCCCACTCACACAGACTGGCTGCATAAGCTATGGGAACTACTAGGCATGGAGAAATTGACTGCCATCCTTGAGGACACACTTCCATGATTTTATAAAACTTGGGGCACCTGTAACCAGTTCCTGGCACAGGAGTTCTGCAAGCTCACCTGTCCGGCGTATCTCTGGGTGCTATGTTTAACTACGGTTACCGGCCAACACACAACGTAACATGACGATTATTGGGCCTGATATTCCCCACACCAGCAGATGGATCCACCAAACTGATTGAGACAAGAAGCATACTGTTAATGGACTCCTCCACTGTCCTATCCCTTGCCTACCTTCCTACCTTAGACCCACCCTCCTGTACCCATAGGTGCGTTGCAACTTGATGCTCCAGATCCATTCCCCCCTTCCTCCTGCCCTTAATTCATACCTCACCGGCCATTGGATGTAGGTGAGAGTTTCTGTATGTTTGAATTTAAACATTAATAAAAAGATCTGAACCATAAATACAAGTTATTTCTTTTACACCCAGTATATGTTTTTGAAGGAATTGTTTAAGATTAAAAATGCTCATAAAAAGGATGCAAGAAGAAAAGTGGGGGATTTCAAGCTTTTGGGGTGCCACTTTCCAGAGTCTCATTACAACTACTAATGTGGTAGGAATATTCCTGAAGATTCTCCTTCCAGTGTTTGAGTTCACTTTGGATGTAACAGTAGGCACAAGAGCAGCACCTTGATTAAACAAAGAAGAACTTTGCTCCTGCAGTGTCATGTCATTTAGTTAGTACTCAATCCGTACAGAGGCAAGTAAACACTTCCTGTGTGGTGGAGTCCAGAGGTCTTGGGATAAAATGTGTTATGCTTGGTTTTCTGCAGGCTGGTAGGTTGAACTCAAGTTTGGTTATTTTTCGAGCTCCTCTGAAGTCTCTCCAAAAGAGTGAACCATGCGTGACATGGTTCTGAGATCTCCGATTTTATTCCAGTGTAAAGTTTTTTTCATAAGGTCTAAAGGTCAGGCAAGATATTTAGCATTCAATATTATATGTGTGGGAATAATAATACTAGAGATAAAGATAAATGGAGCTACAAGATGAATATGGAAATGTAAATTACGAGGAAACACATGGCGAGGGAGTCTGAGTTAATCTGGAGACCTGCAGGATGAAAGGAAGGAAAAGGAAGCATGTACTGGGAGATATCAAATGTAAAGACATTAGGTGGGAAGAAGGTTGAACCCAGAGACTTCAAGGTGATGGAGGTGGTATGAATGGACCTAAAGGATATAGAGATGGTAGGCAGAGACATCAGATAAGAATGAGGTGGTACAAAAAACATCAGATGAGTTGCCTGTTGAACAACAAAAACACATCATGATGCATTGATTTCAAACACATCAACATCAGGTTCGCTGGATCTGGTATTTTGAGACAACAATATGGAAGGATGTTGGGCCTGTAGACAACAAGTAGAATGGAGATATTGGGTAGCCTGATAGGTGGTTCCACAGGCATGAGGAGAAAAGATGGGAAAGGGCTACTACCAAAATTAATAAGAGTTGGTGAGGCAGTAGACACGGCACATTGGGTTAGTGCAGCCTTATGAATGTGAAGTGATCATGTTCTCTTTGCTCTCAAGCACATTTTGTGTATTTACTTATACAACAGGCATTCTGAAGCACTTATGAGCTACATGCAGCACTTAGTAAGTACAAAGCATAATATAGGAGAAGCTAGTTACCAAAAGACACTGTGCTGATGAAAAAAGGGCCAAAGGTCCATTGAGAATCTGAGCAAAATGTGGGAACGAGTCTTTACAACAAGTTGAGGATGTATCTGTTGTTTTGTTATTCTGCCTAATCAATGCACTCAATTGTCGTGTACCGTTTTGATCTTTGAGGAAATTGTTTATGGGTTTCTGGACATCATTAATAACATTGTTCGTAGGCAGCCTGTTCAATAATCTGCTGGCAAGTGTCACCAACAAAACTACTTAAACATTAGCACCCAAAGGAGGTAAAAAAACTGGAAGCGAGAGAGCGGAATCTGCTTGAATAGATGTGTGAGTACCCACAGGCACTCACAAAGAGTTGTGCACACTGAAAGGGAAGGTTGTATGTTACAGTCGTTGCAGTGGGCTGAACATCACTAATGGCACGCCAGAGTACAAATGTTGCCTATGATCGTCTGTCATTAGACTGACGGAACAGGCCCTTACTGCTAGCAAATTGAAGTTAGCAGCTTTTCTGGTTTATAAGCTGATTGGCTTATAGGGTGTATTGTGCAATCACTTACATTTGTCTCATGGACAGGGAATCAATTAACAGAGAGAAGCCATCAGTATGGTGGTTTCTTCCAATAGAAATTTGTACTCCCTGGATCAGGTACACAGGAACAGAGCAATGATATTTACCGCTCCAGGCAAAACTGCATTTTGGCAGATAGAGCGTGCCCCTTGACTAATAAAATAGCAGTTTCTAACCTTTGTTTCAACATGCATATTATGTATCTTTGAGAGTGCCACAGGAGTTTCATCTTAGGATCCTCTCGGTTAATGGCTCGAGGCCTTAGAGAGCTGAATTCATAAGAGGTTTCTTTTTTAAATAATGCTAATGAGACTGATATCCTCACAAATGATCATTGACCGGCCTGATTTTTATAGCCACTAACATTGTTCCGTTCTCAAATTTCTGGAAACAGAGTTGGATTAAATCTTGTATTGATCAGTGATGGTTGACACTAAAAAATACCGGCGGGGTGGGTAGAGGGTGCGTGGGAGGAGGCCAGGGAAAGCACGCAGGGGGGGCGCGCAGCGGGGGGGTTAATAATAAAAAAAAACACATAAACACTTAACTGGTGCACCGGTCCGCATTGCGATCCTCTGCTGCAGTTCCTGTCCCAGGAGTCCCTGGGAAAGCATCACGACTCCCATCCAATCCCCATGCTGCTCTCATATGAGAGCAGCGCAGGGATTGGCCTGAGCGGGCTGAAAAGACTCTCCGCTCAGGAAGGGAGTCTGTGGGGTTTCTCCAGCCAGGCTGTTCAATACAGCAGGGCTGGAGAAACTAAGTGGGCATGTGTGTATGGAGGGCCTGAGATGGCCGGCCAAACACACATGCGCACTTAAAAGTACACATAGCACTCCTCCTCCCCCCTCCCATGCCCGGCCCGCCCCTCCCTGAACAAGCTGGCTCGGAGCCGATAAATGAAAAATAAAACGATACTAAGATATTGTTTTATTTTTCGCTTGCTGGCTCAGATCCAGTGGGGCGACGCTCCTCCACCACTGTGGATGAACAGCTGCTGGATGAATGATAGATGTGATCCTCCATTGTAACACCCTAATAGAAGCAGTAATGAAACTGGTGTTTCTTCAAATTCTACTCCTGCCCCAGGACCTTCAAGGCTATTCTTGTGGATTTGTTTTTGGTTGTTGTGGTACACACTTGCATTTATACAACACTATATAAGTCTCTCTTCCAGCGGACCAAATTAAAAGATTGCAGTATGAACATAATAATCGATGCCGTTTGATACAAGGACTACCAAAACATCAGTCAATGGTGTCCTTTCAGCAGGTTAGACTGGCTCCTTGTATCAATCAAATCGATCAGGGACATTGTAAGCGCACTACTCACCCGTGAGGGTCTCAAGGTGCTGGGGCGGGGTGGGGGGGAGCAGCGCTGGTCAGTCGAAGAGCCAGGTCTTAATAGTCTTCCTAAAGATGTGCTGGGTGGGGGCGCGCCTGATGTTGATCAGCATCTCGTTCCAAGTCTTGGCCGCGATGTAGGAGAAGGTTCTTCCACCCGTTCTTGCTCTGCGGATGCGCAGGGTGTTGGCGAGGTCAGCAGATCGGAGGTTTCTCTTTGGTACGTGAAATGAGATTCTGTCGTTGAGATATTGGGGTCCGGTGCTGTGGAGGCATTTGTAGGGGTGGGTGAGTATCTTGAAAATTACTCGTTTCTCGACGGTGAGCCAGTGGAGGTTACGCAGGTGCTGGGTGATGTGTTTGTGTCGAGGGATACCAAGGACGAGTCTGGCTGCGGTGTTCTGTATGGTCTGGAGTTTGCGGAGCAGCGACTTGTTGATCCCGGTGTAGAGGGCGTTTCTGTAGTCCAGTCTGCTGGTTATGAGTGCGTGGGTGACGGTCTTCCTTGATTCGGTGGGGATCCATTTGAAGGTCTTTCGGAGGACACGGAGGGTGTTGAAGCAGGTGGAGGTGACGGCGTTGACCTGTTGGGTCATGGAGAGGGAGGAGTCGAGTACAATGCCGAGGTTTTGGGCGCGGTCCATGGGGGTGGGGGGTTGCCGAGGGCGGTGGGCGACCAGGAGTTGTCCCATGCAGAGGGGGATGGTCCGAGGACGAGGACCTCTGTCTTCTCCGAGTTGAGCTTCAGGCAGCTGCTGCTCATCCAGGATGTGACGTTTTTCATTCCTTCCTGGAAGTTGAGTCTGGTGGTGATGGGGTCTTTGGTGAGGGAGAGGATGAGCTGGGTGTCGTCGGCGTAGGATACTATGCTGAGTCCGTGCTGTCTTACGATGACAGTGAGGGGGGCCATGTAGATGTTGAAGAGCGTGGGGCTGAGTGACGATCCAGGGGGTACTCTGCAGTTGATGTACGTGGGTTCGGAGAGGAAGGGTGGGAGTCTGACTCTTTGGGTTCTGCCGGCGAGGAAGGAGCGGAGCCAGTCGAGGGCGATTCCCTGGATGCCGGCTTCGTGGAGTCTGGCGTTGAGTGTGCGGTGGGAGACGGTGTCGAAGGCTGCAGAGAGGTCGAGATGGATCAGGGCTGCGGTGTATCCTTGGTCGAGGAGGGTGCGTATGTCGTCCGTGGAGGGGAGTAGAGCGGTCTAAGTGCTGTGGTTGCTGCGGAATCCGGATTGGGAGGGGTCGAGGATGGAGTTTTCTTCTATGAATTTAGTTAGCTGGACGTTGACTGTCTTCTCGGTGACTTTGGCCGTGAAGAGTAGGAGGGAGATCTTGAGGTCCGTGGATCTGCTGATGGCTTCTTGAGTAGGGGTCTCACTTCTGCACGTTTCCAGCCGTCGGGAAAGATGACGGTTTTTAAGGTGGCGTTGATGGTGCGTCGTAGTTCCGGAGCGATGGCGGCGGCAGCTCTGTGGAAGATGTGCGGGGGCAGAGGTCTGTGGGGGCTCTTGAGTGGATGCCTTTCATGGTTGATACGGTGTCCTCGGTGGTGACTGGGGTCCAGGAGAAGATGGTGGGCTGGCTGGCATTGCTGGAGGATGCAGTGGTTTCGGAGTCGGTGTCTGGTCATTGAAGTTGTCATAGAGGCCCTTGATCTTCAGATGGAAGTAGTAGCCAAGCTTGTTGCAGAGGTCCTGGGAGGGAGTGATGTATGTGGTTTCGCTGGGAGGTTTCGTGAATTCCTGGATGACGCTGAAGAGTTCCTTGGAGTTGCTGGAGTTGGCGAGGATCTTGTTCTGAATGAAAGTCCTTTTGGTGGATCTGATGCATTGGTGGTATTCTGTCAAGGCGTTCTTGTAGGTTGTCCGGTCGTCCGGGGATTTGCTGTTTCTCCAGTTCTTCTCGAGACGTCTGCAGGTGCGCCTGGAGTCTTGGAGGTCGGTGGTGAACCAGGTTGCCTTCCTGGGGCGCTGTCTGTTGGGGTTACGTAGGGGTGCAAGCTCGTCTGCGCAGTGGGAGATCCATCTGTGGAGTTTGGCGTTGGTTGAGGTGGCGAGGGCGTCACGGCTGAGGGCGGAGTTGAGCTGCTCCTCAGTGATCTTGCTCCAGTTTCTCCGAGGAGGGCGGGGTGTGGGTTTGGGCGCTGTGGGTTTGTTGACGCGGAAGTGTACGCAGTGGTGGTCCGTCCATGGGGGTTGCGTGGTGTGGCTGAAGTGGATGTTGTTACCTCCTGCGAAGATGGGGTCGAGGGTGTGTCCTGCCTTATAGGTGGGGGTGGTGACGAGTTGTTTCAGTCCGAGGTTGGCAAGGTTGTCCAGGAGGGTGGCGGAGTTGTGGTCGCTAAGGTTGTCGAGGTGGAAGTTGAGGTCTCCGATGAGTATGTAGTCCATGGAGGCGATGGCGTGGCGTGCGATGAGGTCGGCAATGGAGGTGGTGAATGCAGTTCGAGGTTCGGGAGGTTTGTAGGCGAGGGTGCCTCTTAGGGTCGTCCTGGGGCTGGTTTGGATCTGGAAATGGAGGTGTTCGGTGGTGGGCGGGCTGTCGCTTGAGCTGGAGGTCATGAGTTGGAGGGAGCTCTTGTGTGCGATGGCTAGTCCTCCTCCTGGGCAGTTGGGGCGGTCTTTCCTCTGGATCTTGCATCAGTCTGGGATGGCGGTGGCGATGTCGGGGACGGAGGTGGAGTTGGTCCAAGTTTCTGTGAGGAAGGCGACGTCTGGTGAGAGGGTGTCGAGGAGGTCCCAGATCTCTACCGCGTGTCTGTGCAGAGAGCGTACGTTGAGGAGGATGCACTTCAGGGCTTCGGAAGTGTTGACATTCAGCGTGGGGGAGCGGCGGATAGTGAAGGTCTGGCTGCAGTGACGGCAGGAGAACTGTCCGTGGGTGATGCTCGGCGTGGACAGCTGGCAGTTGTTGTTCCTTCCGGGGTTGACTGCGAGGAGGGCCCCTGAGTCGTAGCGGTGGGAAGGTGGAGATCCAGAGTCCCTGACACTGGTCACGGTCGGGTCACGGCCGGGCACAGACAGGCTTGCCTTTGGTGCGCCTTCGCCTTACGTTTCAAGATCTCATGCTTCACTCAGATATGTCTAAAGGACTTAGCATCATTTTACCTTGATTATAACATCCACCTTTATATTTCCGTTCTGGATCACTATCCAAACAATTCTTTGCTGTTGAAGGTCTCTTACTCCAGGGCTGTCTGCAGGTTTTAGCAATTGCACCTAAATTCTGGACTGTTTTACCAATTACTTTATTTGCAGTTGACTCAATATTTCTATTTATAAAATCCCTTGAACCCATTTGTAAACCGTGTCAACTGTTGGAGCACTTACATGCAATTCAGTCTGCAGTATTGAGTTATACTTGTCTAAAAAAAGCATATATTCTAGTTCTGTGGATCTTCCAAGGGAACAACCTGGTTCATCTTCTGAAGCCCACTGTAAGTCATTCCCAAACCAAATAGAGTGGGTGTCAAATGGCTGCCATTTAGTCTTGCTGAAATGTATTTGAATTATAAAAAATGGAATTGGCTGAGATTGTGCTTTGTCAGTGAGCAGACTACACAATCTGAGACATGAAAAATCAAATGTTATGTTGATTTGTAGAGTACACTAATCACCCCAGAGGGTATATAGGAGCTTGAAATGCCATGTACCTTTTCTTTCCTCTGTAAGGACCGATAATTCTAGAGAGTTACTGCAACAGTGTTAATAGCTTAGTGACCTTTGTAATTCGGGGAGACAGCTACCTCCACATGTTAGTTGCCACTGATGAAAACATGGCTGTTGTGTGTATGAACTACAGAGATTTTTGAAAAACTAATTATAGCTGCCCCTCCCTTGGGGTTGTTAGTTTCTCTTCTCTGAGAACTCTGTAGAATGCTCTTACTACATGCTCACCTTGAGAAATTTTGCTGTATAAAACAGGGCGCTATTTTTAGGCCAACTGCAATAATTGTCAAGAAAACCAGGCTAAATATTACAAATAGGAAAGTATCTTGAAAGGCCAGAGTGTGCTGTGAAACATCTTTTATGAAATAGTGGTTGTACTAGATGTGCCCTCCTTATGGAGCAATACTCATATTACTGGCAGGCCCTTGCTCATTGAAGTGCATTCATACTGTTGACAGCACCTGGACTAATTTAATTGATCAACATTAACACTATTGGCAGCACTCTGGTTTATTGAGCTACACTCGCTTTAATGGTAGTCCCAAAGTATTCTCAACAACAACACACTGCCCAGCACGCTGACATCATCTGTAGTGCCCACAATTAACTAGGAAGTTCCCAAATGTCCATTGACTACACCCTCATACATACACTGCCCACAGTGTGACATAATGTGCTATGTTTATTGGCACAGGAGATTTACTGACAATGAGGTATTTTTATCATAGGATTTAAAACTGGAGTTATTGCTCCTACACATACAAAGGAGAGTGAGTGTATGTTATAGAGCCAATATCACCATGGCCTCCCTACTAATAAATCAATACGAAGGCCTTAACAGGCTGACAGACTCTTTCTGTAAAACAGATTTTTCTTTACTTGGAGGAATTGCTTTATGCACCTGTCTAAAACATTTTTTAAAAGCATGCCTATCCTGGGTGGTACTTGGCGTATTTATCCAGAAATTGTTTTAAGAACAGCATTAATAACTACATTTTATTAAGGCTGGATTCTGTCATATACAAGGTTAAAACACTTGGAGAGAATTGAGTTTTTAGGATACCTCCCTCATCTTTATAAAACGGTCAATGATGAAATGAGCCAACTGATGATGATCTCTCACAGTCTGCCTGTTATAATGATGATCATGAGCAAAGGCATTCAGCATCTTCTCGGATGGTGGGGCTTGCAACAATCTGCTCATCAGAAGTGGTGGGAGCGACTCAGTGCATAGACCCACACACTCTCTCAGGTAGGAAAGTTAATGGAGCAGTTTCTGATAGTAGTGAATGTACGTCCATTGTCTTATCACTGACTTTGAGACATAGAACATGCTCCTGTAAGAGCTGGTAGAAACATGGAGTGACCAATTGTGCAGAAGACAGTCACTACTTAGAGGCAGGTGGGGCACGGACCTGTCTCTCATTTGAGGTGGCAAGGAACTTTTATCAGTAAGAAACTGTATGGACATGGAACAGAGATTAGGAGGTCCTGATTGTTGCAGCAAACTGACATGAGCATTGAAGTAGGTCTTTGTAGTGCTTTATGACATAGTTGGAGTCTGGAACTTTGCCGTGTGGCAGTTTCATACTCCTCATCTGAGAGCAGACAGAGCGTGGACAGTTGTGACGGTTGCTGCCTTGCTGTGTGCTCAGTGGCCCGCTGTATCCTGATACACAATAAAGTAAATCCTGAGTTAACTCACCGTTTGTCTCTGCATGAGTTACCACCTCCTTTTTGGCGATGAGTGAGCGGGCTGCCTACACAGACCCTCCTGCTAATACCGACCAAGATCGCATGCGGAGGACAGGACGTGTATTCCAAGAAGATGGATACTGTCGGAAGTGAGCTTTAGGCATGATCAGCTTCCAGACGTACTAGGAGCAGTTGCGGTGTTTTCGGTTGGCAGTGGATGTCATTTGGCAGTGGGCGGTCGAGTGAAACACATTGTGTGTTGCGTTTCAGTGCTCCTGCTGACGTATGACTCATACATAACGTGGCGGACATTTTGGTGAGTGCTTGAGTGTTATGTGGTCTTGTTTCTTTCACGTTGCAGACCATATTTCGGTTTTATTCCCAAAATGTATGTGATAAGGTACTTTTGGTTGTCGTATTTGTGAAAGTGCAGGTTAAACTATAGGTATTCTTACAGTTAGTGAGCTTATTAGTGTTCTTTTCCATATACTATGCAGGCAGTTACTCCACCTCCACCTTTCTTGGAAATGCCTTGTAATCCACCAATACGATGGAGACAATGGTTTCATGTTTTTGAGACATATTTGGGAGCCATATGTGCACTACGATTCCGTCCGGAAATAAGGACATTTTTACTACTCCATTCCCTAGGGTTTGAAGGAAGAGCTATATTCAAACATTTACCTGATGTAGTTGTTGAAGGGAATGAAGATGTAGATGAATATCAAGAAACTGTCAGGAAACTCAAATTGAGGTTTGATGTTCAACCAAGTTTGGTAGTGTTACGCCACACGTTTTTCTTAAGAACCCAAAATTCAGGGGAGGGTGGGGACACTTATATTACTGCCTTGAAGAGACTAGTGGCAGAGTATCAGTTTGAAAACTTTCCAGATCAGTTAGTACGAGATCAATATATAGGTCATTGTAATGACAAAATGATAAAGCAAAACTGATATCCATGGGGAATCCTACTTTAGAAGAAACTATTAAACTGGCAAAGAGCATTGAGACATCACATGTTTCTGCAAAGGAACTGGAGGGGAGAAATTCTGAACCAGTAGCAGCAGTGAAAAAATGAGGCGGAAAAGATATCAAAGACAGTAAAAAATCACGTTCAGTATACGCTGACAAATTTAACTCTTTCTTTTCCCAACAGGGTGTCTGTTTCAGGTGTGATTATAAGGCACATGGCAAAGGGGGTAGACCATGTCCTGCAAAATATGTATCTTGTAGATTATGCAACAGGCAGGGTCATTTTGCGGCGGTGTGTCAATCAACCAAGGTCATTACACTGACATCAGTTAAATGTGTTACGAATAGTGGTGTTCAAGATGAGGAAGACGTAAGCATCACTAAAGATCTTAGGATATGGTTCTGGTTGTCCAGTCTGAAGAGATAAAAACGGGGGACCCTGAAATGATTGTGGATCCTTGTGTGGGGATCATGGTGGGCGACAAAGAGTTGAAGTTGTTAGTGGATTCAGGTGCGTGCATCACGATGATCACACAAGAGTTATATGAAAGTGTGTGGCCCACCAGATCCCTATTACTACCAGATCGTGAAGCAGTGTTGTATGAAGGAAGGGACATAAATTTGTGTGGGTACATTGAGGACATCTTAGAATTCAAAGGTCGTAGAATAGCGGAGTAAGTATATGTAGCCCACAAGGGATTGAATATTTTAGGCTGGTTCCACCAGAGGTTATTTGGTATGATTCTCAGACAGGGGGTGAAAGAGCAAGTGTTGGCTGTTCACATCAATCTAGATTTGGAGAGGATTATGAATAAGTTTCCCCATGTATTTTCAGGAGAGTTAGGGAAAATTCTAAATTTCAAACATGAGATCATAGTGAAGGAAGGAGCGAAGCCACTGAAACACAAGTTGAGGAATGTCCCTTACAGCATAAGACAGAATTTAGAGAAAAAGTTAGACTTTTTGTGCAAAAGAGGAATAATTGAACCCATTGATTCATCTTTGTGGTTATCGCCTTAGTTGTTGCCCGGAAACAGAATGGCAAACTCCGGGTTTTTGTGGACCTATGTTGTTTGAATAGAGAAAGTTGGGTGGACTCACATCCTTTGCCCAACATCAGTGAATTGTTAGCTGGGTTAAGGGATGTCAGGGTTTTTGTGAAGTTAGACCTGGCTTCAGCCTATCACCAAATTGAGTTGGAGCCAGAATCTAGACACTTGACAGCTTTTGTCTCCCAATTTGGTTCCTATCAGTATTGCCGAAAGCCCTTTGGGCTTGCTTCCGCTGCATCAATCTTTCAGCGTGTGATGGCTAATATTTTGAAGGGTATCAAGGGCTTATCTGTCTTTCAAGATGATGTATTAATTCATGCATCAGATAGACAAACCCATGATGTGATTCTGGAGAAAGTGTTAAGTAGATTTCAGTCAAAAGGGTTAGTGTTGCGAAGGGATAAGTTTATTTTCCTTACTGACTGTGTTGAGTATTTAGGTCATCAGGTTACCAACAAAGGTATCACATGCATAACAAGTTTAGTTGACAGTATTACTCAGAGCAAGCCACCTATAGATAAGGTTGGTTTAAAGTCGTTTTTAGGTCTGTATGAATTTTATTTGCTGTTTATCCAAAATGTTGCTACCAAACAGAGACCTTTGTCAAGAATGCTCATGAAAGGAGTTACCTTTGCATGGGATGCTGAATGTCAAGGAGTGATTGAATGGGTGAAAGAACAACTAGTTTCACCAAAGGTTTAGAGGCACTATGATCCTATAACTATGTATAACTATGTATGTATCCATAACTATGTATGCCAACACAAGCCAAGAAAGTCGCAGCAACTTGCTTTGGACTTCTAAGAAGTCTCCGAAAGATCCTAGATCGGATCCCTATGCAGCACAGGAAGACGGAAGTCCACTCTCTAGTCACGTCACGGTTGGATTATGGAATTGCACTATTTCTGGGGGCACCGAAATATGTGACCCACAGACTGCAGGTGGGCCAGAAGGCGACAGCAAGACTACTGTGCAATGTCCCCGCTCGGGAGTCGGTGAAAACACACCAAATAGGACTACACTGGCTCCCCGTGGAGGCGAGAGTCAAATTTAAGGTGCTAATCATGACGCACAAAGCTCTACACAATAAAGGCCCTAGGAAAATAAAGAGTCTATTATCTCCTTACACTCCTAATAGGCACCTGAGATCCAGTTCAGAAGGATTCTTAAAACCATCTAGGGTTTCAAGGGAGAGGTGGGGAGGAAGATCTTTTTCCCACCAAGTCCCCAAACTCTGGAACTCACTGCCACGCGAGCTTCGAATGATGGACAAAGAATCGCAGTTCCTCAAAGCAATTAAAACATGGCTGTTCAAACAATATCTCTAAGACCTCCATAGTCCCACCCAACTAGATGTCTCCTAGCGCTGGGAAGCCTCAGGGCAGCCATGCGCTCTACAAATCCATGATAATAATAATAATAATAATCCTGAATTGCAGTGTGTTCTGACCGTTGATGCCAGAAATGTTGGAATAGGAGCAGTTTTGAGTCAGGAAGTTGAAGGTGAGATGAGGACTATGGGTATGCTTCAAGAGTTTTAACGGGGGCGGAAAAACAGTATTCTGTTATTGAAAAAGAATTGTTGGCCTGCTGGAGGGCAGTTATGAAATTCAGGAACTTTATCTGGGGGAGGAAGTTCAGAATTCAAACTGACCACAAACGACTTATTTTCATATTGAGTAGAAGAAATCTCAGGGGGTTTATGCCATGTATTGCACGATTGTCATCGAAGTTGTTACAGTTTGACTTTGAGCCAGAATATATCCCAGGTAGCAAGAATGGATGTGCAGATTTTCTGTCACGCTCCTCGGGATGTATTGAATCAGATACTGAAGGGGGTGTTGAGGATAAGGAAGATTACATTGTAGCAGCAGTAGACTTACCACAATTGTGTACGATTTCTGAACAAGAGTGGCGGAAAGCTGTGGAGGATGATCCTTCTAGGCTGGCGGTCATGTGATATGTAGCGTCAGGGTGGCCGAGAGAGAGGAATCTTAACTTTGAATTTAAGACTCATGTAAAGGTGCCAGAGGACTTGTCAGTAGAGGAAGGTTTGTTGTTAAGGGCTGATAAATTGGTACTGCATGCTACGCTGAGAAATGCTATTATAATTTGTGCACATGAGGTTCATTTAGGAGCAACCATGACTAAAAAATGTGTGAGAATGTCTTCTGGTGGCCCTCCATAGATAGAGAAATTGATGAGGTAGTTAAGGAGAGTGTTATCTGTTCAAGATGTGATAAATCCATGAAGTTGCGTACACCTCCTTTGTGCCCTATAGAATACCCTTCTGCACCATGGGATTGGTTAGGCATTGATATTGTAGGACCATTCAATGTTTTGGCACCATCCTCCAGGTTTGCTTTGGTCATAATGGACTATCACACCAAGTGGCAGGAAGTGAAATTTGTTAGTGAGGTTACTTCTGGTGTAGTGGTTGATTCCCTCAAAGATGTGTTTTTAAGGGAAGGGTTTCCAGCCACTCTGGTGTCTGATAATGGAACTCGGTTTGTCCAGGAGAAGTGGAGAGTTTTTGGAAAATAAGTGGTGTGAAGCATTTGAAAAGCTCACTGTATCATCCTAAAACCAATCGCCTGGTTGAGAGGATGAACAGGGTGTTGGGAGAGTGTATACAGCGGGCTGTTGCTAACAACTGTATAGTTGCTAATGGTGTTAAAGCCATGTTGTGGTTTTACCACACTACCCCACATTCATCCACTGGTGTATCACCTTTTGAATTGTTACGTGGTCTCAGGGCAACCACAAATTTTTGTCCAAGTTGGATGAGCAAATAGGTCAAACATGGTAAGGGGTCAAATGATTCCATTTGGAAACATGTTGAAGTTGCACAAGTGAAAAAAAATATATATTTTGACGAGATGAATAATATCAAGGAATTTGTTGTTGAAGTAGGAGATGTGGTACGGATAAGAAAACCCATACATGTGAAAAAGGGTGGATCCAAGTTTGGTCGACCCATTAGAGTTTTAGAGGTAAAAGGCAATAGTGTTAGAGTTGAAAGTGGTCAGTGGTGGAATAGCTGCCAGTTGGTTAAAGTAAAAGTTGAGAATGGTATTGGTGTAAGTGGTGATGAGACTGGTGGAGAAGTGGACGGATGGAAGGGTGAAGGGGTTGTGAGACGCAGTAGAAGAACAAGGAAAGTTCCCATTCGTTTTAGAGAGTGAGATATGGCGAATTCACATGTCATTTGTTGCTTTCCCTTTTGACATGTCTTTCATCCTATCTTTTGGGACTGTGTTAAGTCGTATGTTATTTTTTTTAAATGTTGTATTATCTATGTATGATGTTGGTTCTTTGAAGATTTCTCTAAATTTACTGTGTTTTATAACATTCTTATGTAGCGGTTATTTTCTTTTGTGTTTGAAGGGGAAACCCATGTAGTGCTTTATGACATAGTTGGAGTCTGGAACTTTGCCATGTGGCAGTTCCATACTCCTGAGTTGAGAGCAGATAGAGCGTGGACAGTTGTGACGGTTGCTGCCTGGCTGTGTCCTCGGTGGCCTGCTGTATCCTGATACACAATAAAGTAAATCCTGAGTTAACTCACCGTTTGTCTCTGCGTCAGTTACCGCAGTCTTCCACTACCTTCAAGGACATTAATTTAAAAAAATGACAGGAGTAGAGGAAGTGACATCATGGATCACTTGATCTCCAATAATTTCTCAGGGCTTGCTCTTTCAACTACCACTGGCTCACAAGATAATTCTATTTGCTGCTGAAAGGTTAGACAAATGCAAATATTTGAAACTACAGAAAGGTAAACTTTCTTCTGCTGCCCCCGTCTTCCTGACCCCTGAGACCAGAAATAGCAAGGGTGGTTTGTGGGCTACTCGAGCTCAAATCAAAGACAGCAGCTCCACTCTGGTTGCTTCTAATTGACGTCCATGATGTTTGTGGCTCCCATGCACAGACAAAACCTAATGTTTTATGCTGGGGTGATAAGACTAAAAGTCCATGATCCCATAATGTGTGGACTGGAACAGGTGTAACCGGGAGACTATCTGCCCCAGGAGAATGCTACCATCTTCTCCTCTGGAATGCTGGGCTTGAAGAGGACTCCCAAGCATCACTTATACAATAGCAGAAATCAGTTTTAGCTGCTGCATACCTAGAATCAAACTATGCACCTAACTGGTGAAGCAAATTACTTATCTGATGAATCATTATGCCACGCATGGGTTCTTTGCTGCCATGTGTTGCTTATGTTTCCTAGTTGTTAGCATTGCAGTACTGTTCTTTTTGGCTGAAATATATGTATTAATAAGGCAGATGTTCTTTTTCTTCCTGGAGATTCGGTATCAATAGCATACTTGCATAAGTAATGAAACATTATAAAAGGTTGCTAAATAAAAGAAACGGTGCCTGTGACTAATACACTTAATGAGCAGAGCCACAATCTTAAAACAAATGGTATATTCTTCTTATTTGACCTTTTGCCTTGGTACCTCTTTACGTTTTTGTTTTTACATTTCTCTGTGAGTACTTCTACGCTACTAACGATTTTCCCTACCTGTGATTGCATCATTTTGTTTTTATTTTCTTTAACTGTCTTTGCCTGTGGTTGTTACAGTTTAAAATTGTAGTTTTAACCTGCCCGTGATTGCATACTTTATCACCTGTTTTGTGTTTAAACTTGTGGTTCTTCCTTGCCTGTGACTATCTCCATTTAACCTGTTGAATTGTGGGATTTGCAGTCCTAACTCTGTAGTTTTTTCCCTCTCATTCCCCGTGACTATCAGTTTTTCCCTCTGTTTTTCTCCCTTGCACTGTGCTAAGACCTGTATATTAAGCAGTCCACCCCCAGCTCCCATTTTGTGTTAGCAAGGGAGTGAAACCAGCCTCCCCTCCCCCCCTAGCAACAGGGATATTTCTACATCAGAGAGAGAACAGAGGGTGCTCTGAGACAGCAGTAATCTGCTGTTTAAGCTGTGTTTAATAGGGAGTGTGCACTTTGTTTTTTGGCCAGGAGAGGGAGTAAAGTTTTATACAAACAGTATTGTTAGAGGACAAGTTTGTTAGGCCCTTACCTGCAGAAGTCCAAAGTGTGGATTGAACATGTCTGTCTCCTAGGAAATTTCTGAATAGAGGAGCAGCTTCCAACTCCCTGGCCAGCAAACCTTGTCTGAGGTCGCTGGGACCTTATATAGTCTGCTATTGGTTGGTAAATGTGTGCACTGATTGGTGGTTGTATCTGGTGTTTCTATTGGGTTAGGGTTAGTGTCCTCATTGGTTAGGTATTTGAGGGTTCTGATTGGTTTCTGGGTCTGTGACTCAACCAATGTAGGGTTGGGACTAGGGCTAGGGTTAGGCTTTCTATTGGAAGTAGGGACTAGGGCTTCCTCTGTCATGGGTTTCTTAGACTTGGGTTGGGACTACTGGTAGGGCTAGGGCCTCTATTGAACATAGAGATCAGGGTTTTTTTTAACTGATTGGGTGCTTGGACTAGGGCTAAGATTGGCTGTAAGGTCCTGGTCTCCTATTGGTTCTAGATTTTAGGGCTAGTGTTGCGATTGGATAGTGTTAGGGCCAGGGTTCCCATTGGCTGAAGAGGTCACCTGATTAATAGGGCTATAAAAGGCCAAGGCTTAGGGCGTCTCAGCCCGGGCGTCGAGGCTAAGGGCAGAGAGGCCTGTAGGGGGAGAGAGGACAAGGGCAATTGCCTGTTTGAGCCTGTAGGGCAGAGAGGACAAGGGCAATTGCCTGTTTGAGCCTGTTCAAGACTGGACGGGACTAGGGCCAGAAATGCTGCCCATTTTCCCATTCAGTAATACCCAGCCCATACCATCCACATCCACAAACAGAGCAACACACTCACCACACCAAATGTACACCACACACTTACTACAAACCAACACTATGCACAAATCCATGTCTCAGCACCCACTACAAAACCACACAAACCACACCTATACACCCTACTATCCCAGCTAACACACATTTCCGCCATCACCTACAAACAATACACAACTCTATCCTATACCACAAACCAATGCACTCATCACTAACACAACCGCATTCCACAGCATACTTAACTACATCCAATCCAGACACACACTCCCTGCTCTAATTACTCCTAACAGACCACTTTTTATCACTAACAAACATATAATCAGCCATCCATCATTTGTCCAACCAACACCCTCCTCTTCCTTCTACCATAATAACACAAACTCACAACACATACACTGCACGGCACCATACCTTTTAACTCTTGCAACAAACCAGTCTAACACAAACACTCTTACCTCTACTTCATTCCCTCCTACACAAAACATACACTCTACTCATAAACACATCACCACCCCCTCTACCTTACAACCTCCTCTCACAAACAATACTATACAAACAAATCCATCGCATGAAACAAATACACCAGCACCTCTTTTCGCTACTCCTCAAAAACAAAACATATCACGCACACCAACACAACAAGATCTTCCAAGCACAACACCTCATAATACTTACCATCACAAAATACAAACATACACCCACCTTTCAAACCACACAAAGGAACAAACACCAATGCCAAGCTTTCTCTCTTCTACCACATCTAACACAGATACAGCAACACTCTTCCAAACGCCTCTCATCCATTGGACAATTTAGAACCTTACTACATGACGCACATGTTGCACCACCACCCCTGACTCATACACCTTCCGCCCTAAACACACGCAAACAATATAAGCGACGTGCCACACCTCACAACTTCACTTCCCCATGTCTACTGCACAACAATGTTACACCACGATAACAACACAGCACACCAACTCACTCTCAAACACCGTCTCCACCACCTACACACGCAGACCAATCAAAATGCCTTCTTAGCAGGCTGGATGAGGAACATGATACAGAACAGCTACACAATTGCTATCCTAACACAGCTAATACCAGCACTAAAAACACACCTGCTACAAACCCACACAATACTAATCACTCTTCTACAAAACAAAGTCTCACTATCACCAAAGCCCATTCTCTAAACTGTCTACTAATAAATGCTCGATCCCTCTCTAAAAACAAACATCACATCTACGACCTTCTGACCGATGGAAAACCAGACATACTATTCGTAACTGAATCATGGTTGGGAGATGATATGGCTCCAGTCCTGCATGAAGCCGTTCCTCTAGGCTATCAAACGATCACCCAAAATCGTATAGGCAAAAAAGGAGGTGGTCTAGCTGTTGTGTTCAGGCAAACATTACATATCACTAAAGTTGACGACATCACCATAAAGAATTGAGAGGCTCTTCTCACCAGATGCAATCCTACATAATCTTCCTCCTGTAACTTCCTGCTCCTTTACAGACCTCCCCCTAGCAAGGCGACATTCCCAGACGCACTTCTAGACACAGTTTCAAACCTGATAACTATACATCCCAACCTATGTGTTCTGGGTGACCTCAATATTTGGTTTGCCAAACCCAATATGACCCATCCAAAAACAATAATCACTGGCCTAGATGCACTAAACCTGCATCAGATTGTCCACAAACCCACACACATCGCTGGACATATCCTAGATGTCATTTTTGCTAATACCTAACTAGTTACCTTTCAAACTATAGCTCCGGTCACACCACCACTTGCTTGCTTTCCAACATAAAACAACACTAAGCGACTCACCTAAAACTACCTTACATCCATCCACCTATCGACGGTGGAACAAACTCAATTTGGAACACTTAGAAACACAACTAACATCCAGTACAAATCTGGAAACAATAAATTCTGTTAAAAAACTATATGAGTGGCTACAGGAAGCTTTTGACATCCTGATACCACTCAAAACCACACAACAGAACAAAAGAAAAAAAGCTCCTTGGAGAAACATAGAGATAAAAGACATAAAAAACAAATTAGAAGGCTGCAACGTACCTGGCTCAAAACAAACGCCAAAACAAGACAAACTTCACCTACAGAAAATTAACAGATTATACAAGTCAGCTATCAATAAAGCTAAGAAAAGGTACTATTCAGACAGAATTCAAAATGCTAAATGTGCAAATAAAGAATTCTATAAAATACTCAATGAATTTCGCAAATCAAATTGCCTAGAAGGAACTCATCCTGTTACTCAAGATTTCACAGACAAACTGGCAAATCATTACACTAACAAAGCAGACACGTTGGACTCATACTTAAAACAGAGACAAAGCACCAGCACTAACCCTTTTACAAAACAACAATCCAAGAATACTCTAACCCAGCCTCTCCGTTCCTTCCAACACATCTCACACGATGAATTTATGGACCTGGTCAAAGCAAGCAGGCCTGCCGGCAGCCATTCTGACCCGTGTCCACCACAAACTTTCAAGACAATTCTTTTAACAACCTCTGCTGCCACTCCATTAAGAAGAATCATCAACGATTCCTAAAATACCGGAATATTTTCAGACGAACTCAAAAAGTCATACATACGCCCTTTACTGAAGAAAACAAACTTGGACCCGCTGAACCCTGACAACTACAGACCCATTACAAATGGACTTTTCCTGGGCAAACTGATAGAAAGAGCAGCATTCGCCCAGATGTCACAATTCATTGAAGAGAATGACATACTTTCAGACTTCCAAACAGGTTTCCGTCCGGGAAGAGGCACAGAATCTGCCCTCCTTGCCATCTGGGATGACCTGAAGAACACAGTAGACCGCAACGGGGTTGCTGCACTTCTCCTCTTGGACTTCTCAGCTGCCTTTGACACGGTTGACCATGACACTCTGAAACAAAGACTCCATGAAGCCGGCATAGAGGGGACTGCTCTAGACTGGATCGCGTCCTTCCTTCGAAACAGAACTAATGTCCTCCATACCCCACCTTTCTCATCCAAACCATACTCCACAAAAGCAGGGGTCCCTCAAGGCTCTATCATCTCGCCCATGCTTTTCAACATCTACATGAAGTCATTACCGGTACTGATCAATCAATTTCACCTCACGTGCTATAAGTATGCCGATGACACACAAATACTCCTTCAACTGGAATGCCCCAAAGACATTGGAAACTCCCCAATTTTCAGTTGTCTCAGAGCCGTGGATCAGTGGATGACTTGGACCCACCTCAAATTGAATGCTTCCAAAACGGAAATACTCACGAGTGGCGATTGGAAACATTATGACCCGCTTGCCGCCTGACCTGATGATCTGGGATCCCCACCTAAAGTATCGAAGGAAGTAAGAAACCTCGGAATGACCATGGACTCCGAGCTATTGATGAATGCCCAAGTGGACAAACTAGCAAGATCAAGCTTTGTCACTATAAAAATGCTGCGACTAATTTTCCCTCATTTGGGATTTCCACACAAGGTCCAAGCTACCATCTCCCTTGTTCTGTCCAAACTCGATCACGCCAATAGCCTCTACCACGGATCACCTTTAACGACCATGAAAAGACTACAACAGATTCAGAACTTGGCTGCCAGACTACTCTTGCATATCAAACCGCGAGACCACATCTCACCTGCCTTGAAAGCCCTGCATTGGTTACCGGTTGCCAGAAGATCCACGTTCAAGCTACTTTGTATCACCCACAAAGCAATACATGGAATGGGACCGCTCTTCATCAGGAATAAAATCACCAAACACATTCAACAAAGGAACCTCCGCTCTAAAATGGCACCTCGCCTCAAAATCCCAAGATACAAGAACACATCCTTCTCTCTTCAAGCAGCCAAACTATGGAACTCTTTACCCCCCAACATAAAATCCACGGACAGCCACCTTATCTTCAGAAAATTGCTCAAGAATTGGCTCTTCCCCACATAAGCTCCATACGCAAACAGAAATTTACAGCATATCCCTCTGTATATAATCTTTTATTTTACTATAGATATGTACCTATCTTTGTGTATTGCTTTGTATAAACATGTAGAATAATTATGTTAAAAAAAAAAAAAAATTAAAGTACAATAACACTTGAAAACCGGAGTTTATCTGGTGCATCTTTGGTCTACATGTACTTCTTCCATTGTGCATCTATGTACCTTCCATGTACTTGGATCTGTGTGTTTATTACTTTCCTCCTGAAAAGCATATCCAATGCACTACCCTATTTCTCATCCTGTACCTCTATCAATATGGATTAGTTACTTACCTGTAATCCTAGTTCTCTTCCAGGGGTATCCTCATCAAAGTCATAAGCACATGAATATTCCCGCCCATGCGCGGGACCCCGGAAACACATTACATATATGTGAAAACCATATATGTAGCTCTATATATATATATCCATATATATATAAAAAACACACAATGTAGCCTCCCATAAACATGCTGAGCAATGTTGCAATGAATTCTCTTGCACATAAACATATTCCAATAACGCAGGGAGAAATAAACTTTTGAAAACTGCTTTAATACATAGCAGACAACACAATCCTGCAAGGAATAATGAAGAAAACATTGCCAGCACATAGGCTGCATTGTGGAAACATTAGTGTAGAAAGCTGAAAAGCTAACCCACATAAACACTCAGATAAACTGGCACCGTGCCTTTAAGGCAGCCATGACCCCTAGCTTCCCATCATGCCTCAGGGGTGACAGTTAGGTCAGTTGTTCTTTGCGGATATCCGCAGACCTTTTTTCAAAGAGATGTATGAATCATGTTCACTTGCCCGGGGAGGCGGGTGGGTTGCTTATGACTTTGATGAGGATACCCCTGGAAGAGAACTAGGATTACAGGTAAGTAACTAATCCTTCTCTTCCAGGGGATCCTCATCAATAGTCATAAGCACATGAATAGAATAGCAAGCCCATCCCCTCATCCTGCGGGCAAGTAAACAGAGTACCATCAAGATACATAGATGCCATAAGGCCTATACAGACTCCAATAGGTTAGCATTGGAACAGATTCCTCAAGGAGGCCTGGCCCACTTGTGTATCTGCTCTGGAGTCAGAATCCAGACAGTAATGTCTGGTAAATGTATGGACCGATTTCCAAGTTGCCGCCTTGCAAATCTCGGCCATCGGTACATTATGTAAGAATGCAATCGTAGCAGCCTTACCCCTAGTAGAATGAGCTTTAGGGGAGACAAACAGAGGCTTATTTGCAATCTGGTATGCCAACTTTATACAAGATACTATCCATCTTGAAATGGATCTTTTAGAAGTTGGGAAGCCTTTTCTAACAGAACCATAGTTTATAAACAATTGATCTGCTTTTCTAATGGATTTCGTTGCATCCAAATAGAATTTGAGAACACTCTTGAGGTCTAGCGAATGAAGAGACCTTTCCGCTGGTGTGGATGGATTGGGAAAGAAAGAGGGTAGAGAAATTGTCTGATTAACATGGAACTCTGACACAACCTTAGGTAGGAAGGAAGGGTGAGTTCGCATAACCACCCTATTATGGTGGAAGACCGTATAGGGTTCTTTAGAACAGAGTGCTTGTATCTCACTCACTCTGCGTGCTGATGTAATTGCTACTAGAAAAGCTACTTTCCAAGAAAGGTGTTGCAATGTAGACTTATGAATGGGTTCAAATGGAGGTCCCATCAATTTAGACAATACCAAATTCAACTCCCAAGGAGGAGAAGGAGGTCGAACACGGGGATAAACCTTTTTCAACCCCTGTAGGAAGTCCTTGACCACCTGAAGCTGAAAGAAAGAAGGCTGGTTAGGTGATTTACGATATGCTGTGATAGCCGCCAAATGCACTTTAATGGAAGAATATTTCAAACCAGATTTGGCCAAATATAGCAAATACGGCAAGATTACCTCCTCTTGCCCGTTAATTGGACTCCAATCATTACTGATACACCACAAGTAAAACCTCTTCCACTTTAGAGAGTATGAGGATCTTGTGGAAGGTCTCCTTGACTCCCTTAAAATGTCCATGCAGTCCTGAGGGAGGTTCAAATGTCCGTACTGCAGGACTTCAGGAGCCATGCTGTCAAGCTGAGCGAGGGAAGGCTGGGGTGCAGAATTTTCCCTCCCATCTTGGTGAGAAGGTCCGGCCTGCACGGAAGTCTCCGATGAGGGCGAACCGAGAGTTGCAAAAGGTCCGGATACCACCATTGGCGAGGCCAGTCCGGTGCTATGAGTATCATCCTCATTCTGGATCGCAGAAGTTTGGCCACCACCTTCGGAATTAGAGGGAGGGGTGGAAAGGCGTATGCAAACGTCCCTGACCACTCTATCAAAAGAGCATTCCCTCTCGTTCCTGGTCGGTAAAACCTGGATGCGAAGGCGTGGCATTTTCTGTTTTGATCGTCTGCAAAAAGGTCGATGGAAGGATGACCCCATTGATGAAAGATTTCTGCCACCACTTCGTCGTTGAGCACCCAGTCTTCTTGCTCTTGGAAGTGACGACTGAGGGCGTCTGCTCGCACGTTCTGCTCTCCCGGCAGATGTATTGCCGTGATCGATAGGTTCCTGGCTAGCAGCCAGTGCCAGATTGCCTGGGATTCGAGAGACAGAGGGCGAGAGCGAGTTCCACCTTGTTTGTTCAAGTAATACATGGTGGTTGTATTGTCCGTTTGCACTAGGATCGATCCGATCTGAATTGACGGTTGAAAAGCTTTGAGGGCTAAATGAACTGCCCGCAGTTCCAGCATATTGATGTGATATGTCTGTTCTCTGCTGGTCCATCTGCCCTGAGTTTGCAGATGACCCAGATGCGCTCCCCAGCCCTGAAGTGAAGCATCCGTGATCAGAGATTGTTCTGGCAGAGGTTGATGAAAAGGAACTCCCACCAGTAGGTTCTGTGGTTGCAGCCACCAGAGAATGGACTTCTTTGCTGCAGGAGAGAGGACAATCCGGTCGTTCCACTGACCCGAGGATTGATTCCATTTGTCCTCGAGATCTTGTTGTAACGGTCTCATCCTCAATCTGGCGTTGGGTATGAGAAAAATGCACGAGGCCATCGACCCCAGTAGAGAAGCCACCTGTCTTACTGATGGCTGATAAGCCTGAAGGATGATGTTGCCCTTGTCTTTCATTGATGACAATCTCTCCTCCGAAGGAAACACTTTTCCGAGGTCGGAGTTGAGGTTGGCGCCCAGATAGTGGAGTGATTGAGTTGGGCGAAGGATCGACTTGTCCAGGTTGACATGCAGGCCTAAGCGCTGAAGTAGATCTAGGCAGGCACGAAGATGTTCCTGCACCATTTGAGGAGAGGATCCCTTCAGCAGCCAGTCGTCCAGGTATGGATATACGAACAGGCCTTGGCGATGTAATGCTGCCGCTACCACTGCCATGCACTTGGTGAATACCCTCGGAGCTGATTTTAGGCCGAAGGGTAAGACTTTGAACTGGTAATGTCTTGTTCCCACCGTGAATCGCAAGAACTTGCGATGTCGTGCTGTGATTGGGATGTGAAAATACGCATCTTGTAGATCCACCGAACACATCCAATCGCCTTTCCTTAGATGTGGAAATATTTGGTGGAGCGCCAACATCCGAAACTTTTCCTTTTTGATGGACTTGTTCAGAGAACGTAGGTCCAGAATTGGTCTGAACTTGTTCGGTTGATCTTTTTTCTGAACAAGGAAGTATCGTGAGTACACTCCCTTTCCTCTCTGCGCTTGAGGGACCTCTTCTATTGCTTGTTTTTTGAGAAGGGTCAACACTTCCTGACGCAGGAGGTCTATATGTAGATGACGAGATTTCACAGGAGGAATGTCTCTTGGGGACGTCCAAAAACGTAGTGTGTACCCATTTTTTAGTATATTTAGCACCCACTGATCTTTGGTTATGTTGCGCCACTCTTGAATGTAACTTGAGATACTTCCTCCCACTGGAGTGTGCAACGGTGCTAGAGGAAGCAGAGACTCATTGCTTCCCTGGAGTTTTTGATGTAGAGGAGGACTGCTGTTGATGTCCTCCTCTTCCTCTCGAGGAACGGCGGCCTTGATACTGGGATTTGCCCTGTTTGTTTTGTGACCATTGAGGGGTTTGAACCCTCTGCTGGTAACTTTTCCGATTGTAGGTCCGGTACCTCTTCCTAAACTCCTTTTTCTTTTCTAGGCCCACCGCCTTTAAGGTGTCCAACTCGGCCTTCATCCTCGCCATTTCTTCGTCTGTGTGAGCACCAAACAGTGAAGTGCCAGAAAAAGGGAGATTCAGGATGCGTTGTTGTGCTTCTGGTTTTAACGCTGTGAGGCGCAGCCAGGAAGATCGTCGTGCACAGATGCCATGTGCATACGAGTGAGCCGCCAGGGACGCACCATCTGCTGCAGTGCTGATTACCTGATTAGCAACCAGAGCACCTTCGTGAAGGATTTCAGAAAAGTCCTGCTGATCCTCCTTTGGGAGCCTGTCCTTGAAGCGCTCCAGTGAGTCCCATAATGATCTGTCATAACGACCAAGCAGAGCCGCAGCATTGGACACTTGCAGAGAAGACGCTGCAGAACCACAAGCCTTCCGTCCCCAAGAGTCTTGTGCTCTACTCTCTTTATCCGGAGGAGCGGAGGAGGAAGATGCAACCGCATGCGTCTTTTTCGCTGCTGCAATTATAACAGAGTCCGGAGGTGGATCTGATCTAAGGAAAAGAGGATCCGATGCAGCTGGCTTGTATTTTTTAATAATCCGAGCTGGAGCTGCTTTAGTCGATGCTGGTGTAAGGAAGAGATCCATTACCGGCTCGATGATGCCTGGGACCAAAGGAAGTAATGGTCTAGTCGCAGACCTTTGGTGGAGAGTCTCAAAAATGATGGACTTGGTTGTCTGAGGAGCTGACATAGTGATGCCCAGCTTCTGAGCCCCTCTGTTGAGAACATCATGGAAAGTATTCACATCATCAATAGGCGACACTCTGGAGGGAGGACTATCCGTCAGGGTAGGTGAGTAATCCCTTTTGGATGAATGTGTCGAAGAGGAAGACCAAGATGGTGTACGCCGCCTCTTGCGATGTCCCTGAGACGACCTGCGTTCAGGGGATCTGCCTCGGTGTTCCCTGGCCCGAGTGGTGGGTGATTTGTCCACTTCCTGCACAAGACGCTGTAATGGTGATCTGTGCCGCGGACTGGAGTAGGTCGTAGGTCGTTGAGCGTGACCTGTGGACCCCGTCTGCCAATGATGTAGTGGTTGAAGCCATCTGGGAGAGAGATGGATGGAAGGAGAGTGCTGTCTCCTTGGAGAACCTCCTGGCGGTGCTTTTGTAGGCTCCTGTGAGTGAACAGAAGCACTGCGTGATGACGCAACCGTCTGGGGTGAGCTCCGGATGGAGTGAGAGGACTCTCTGCGGCTTCTGGAGCGTGATCGGCGTCTGGATGAGCGATGTGACGTCGATGGGGTGTGTCTCGATGTCGACCTGCTCTGTGTCACCATCACTGGTGAAATTCTCTTCGACGTCGACCTCTCAGTGTGCCTAGACCTCGCCTTCGACGTTGAGCGTGGAGATCTCAACGATGAACGGGTAGACGGAGAAAACCTTCTCGACGTCGATCTTTCTTTCGACGTTGATCTTCTCGCCGTCGACGGAGACCGCCGTCTCAACGTCGATCTTTCTCTCGACGCTGACCTTCTCGCCGTCGACGGAGACCGCCGTCTCGACGTCGAACGACGTCTGGTATATTTTACCTTTGGTCTTGACGCCGAATACCTCGCCGTCGGAGAGGATCTTGCCTTCGACGTCGAACGCCTTCTAGGCGACGGCGGAGGCGATGAGTGTCTATCCTCAGGTGACGAGGTGTGTCTCGACGTCGACTGCCGTCTGGGTGACGTCGACTGAGATCCTTGCTTCGACGCCGACCGCTGGAGACCCTGCGACAGCGGAGCCTGTCTCGACGTCGAACGCCGCATCGACGGCGACGACGGAGACCTGTCTCTCGACGCTGGGCGAGCCCGCACCAACGGAGAGCGACTCCTCGACGCCGATCGTCGCCCGGTTGACGACGGCGGAGGATTCGACGTACCTTTCTTCGACGACGACCGGTGTTCTCTCGACGGCGAGCCCGCCGTCGATGGTCTTCTCGTCGACGTTTTTGCTGCCGATGAAGGGAATTGAGGCGCCGAGCCTGACGCCGATGGAGAGCATACTGGAATCTTACTTGTAGATAAGCTCTCTTTCCTCTTCTTCATCGGAGTCTTGTCTTTAGAAGGTGATTTTCTCTTCTCAGCTAATCCATGGAGACGAATCCTTTCTCTGTCCTTTAAAGTTCTGTTGGACAGCAGCTTGCAATGCTGGCAGGATTTAGGATTATGCTCAGAAGGAAGGCATAGAATACAGACAGGGTGGAAGTCTGATTTGGCCTTCTTCTTGCCACAGGAAGGACAAGAGTCAAAAAGAGAGGGCATTCTGTTGTAAAATAATGCTCAACTCTAATAAAAACAGTAGAAAATACTTTAACACCAAAAAGATGTCGAAGTAAGAGCTTTTATCAAAAATTGAAGAGTTTTCTGACAGAAAATCAGAAAAAGAGGTAGAGCTGAAGTAACCAGGGTCCTGACAGAAGGAGCCGGAAAGAACAACTGACCTAACTGTCACCCCTGAGGCATGATGGGAAGCTAGGGGTCATGGCTGCCTTAAAGGCACGGTGCCAGTTTATCTGAGTGTTTATGTGGGTTAGCTTTTCAGCTTTCTACACTAATGTTTCCACAATGCAGCCTATGTGCTGGCAATGTTTTCTTCATTATTCCTTGCAGGATTGTGTTGTCTGCTATGTATTAAAGCAGTTTTCAAAAGTTTATTTCTCCCTGCGTTATTGGAATATGTTTATGTGCAAGAGAATTCATTGCAACATTGCTCAGCATGTTTATGGGAGGCTACATTGTGTGTTTTTTTTATATATATATGGATATATATATATAGAGCTACATATATGGTTTTCACATATATGTAATGTGTTTCCGGGGTCCATCCATGGGCGGGAATATTCATGTGCTTATGACTATTGATGAGGGTCCCCTGGAAGAGAACTTTAATCTACATATACCTACCTCCTTTATGCATCTATATACTTTCAATGTACTTATGGATCTATATATTTATCACTTTCTTCTAATACAGCATATCCAATGCACTACCCTATTTCTCACCCTATACTTCTCTCAATATATCTTCTAACCCAACTTTCTGACTCATCTCAAACTTCTTTCTACTAATCTTTCCAATGCACTACCCTATTTCTCACCCTATACATCTATCAATATATCCTCTACACCCACTCTCTCATTTATCCCAAACACCATACCACTACTATGATCCCCAAAATAACCCTTTCTAGACTCTCCCTTACTCTACCCCTCCTTGCATCATCTGACACCTCTTTTACTATACCGATCCTCAAAACAAACCTTTTTAAACTCTTCCCTCTGACTCTTCCCCTCCACAACCCCTTTTTACTCATCCAAAAGCCTCCTCCAACTGCTATGACCTCCAAAAAAAAAGAAAAAATCAAAATCCTTCACTCTCCTATCCCTCCACTATCCTTTTCAATCAAAATAACAGACTAACATGTTCACTTCTCAAATTTCATATTCCACTATACTAATTCACCACTAATCCTTTATGGGTCCCAGAGTAGCGTGCTACTCACCAAAAAAGCGCTTCAACACCTCATCAGAGGTAAGCAAGCATTATATAAATGCAAACCTTTTTCCCTCTTCTATCCCTCCACTACCTTTCTCTATCCAACTGAATAACACATCCACCACTCAAACTAGTTTCATATTTCACTATACTAATTTTCAACACTAATCCTTTATGGGTTCCGGAGTAGCGTGCTACTCACCAATAAAGCGCTTCAACACCCCATCAGGGTTACAAGCGCTATATAAATGCAAACCTTTTCCCTTTTCTACCCCTCCCCAACCCTTCTCAATCCAAATAACTGACTAACATATCCACCAAATATCAAAAGAGAATGGATCACTTGTACCTGTGCAACCAGGGTCAGGTATGGTGGCCCTCTTAAAAAACCCTCATTCACGTACACAGGTGGTCGGGCGGTATATCTTGATTATCCGCCTATTTCTGATGTGACAGCATCATCATTGGGTTCTTTTGGGTATGCTATCCTCCCCCTGGAGGTAGAACCACTGGCAATACAGTATGATCAGTGATGAAAAAAGTGCTCAAGTGAAGTGAGTTAAAATTGCCTACAACTCTAAATTAGAAAATACTTTAATTATTTGGAGATGTGGAAAAAATAAAATCAAGGTGGTGCGTATGAAGATAAGCTACTAATCTAACGCACTGGTTTGTTCATGTGGGTGGTCGACATGTTTCAGCCCCATAATTGCCCAGCCGGGTCGGGGGGCTTTCTTCAGGACCTTTGGTGGAATTAGGTTGCTGAATTTGCGGCCTAAAAGAGGTAGGTCAATGACTTACCCTTGTTCTGTGATCGTTACTGGTTATTTGTACCTGTAACTGTTGAAAAGAGAGAGAGAAAATTCAAATTCATACTATTTTTGTTAATATACTCTCCTAACACCCAATAACATTACTCTAATGTAGTGATGCTGGCTACTAAGTTATAACTACATAGTGTTAGATAATATTCTTAAACATTGTTAAAAAAGTGGTGGGATACATGGTACAAGATAAAGCACACAGTAGTTTATAGAGTGCTTACATGTGGCAGATCAAGCTCAGGTCAAAACACACATTAAAACGACAGTTCATAGTTGTGGGAAGGTGTTCGCTATGTTTGTCGGCGGGTTGCTGGTTTCGTTCCTGTCGTATTCTAAATTGCTGAGGGGGGACTCGTAAGTGAGGGCATTACTGCCTAACACGTTGTGGTCCTGGCAAGAGGGAAGGTTAGACGCGTATCATTAGGATTACAAAGGAGAGAGAGTGCGCGTGCAGGCATCTATTTGAGCCTATTGAGCATCTATTTGAGCAATTATGTGGATGCCGCGAGGCATCCACATAATTGCGCGCAAACAAACCACACAACTACCCGTAATTTCGATCCCCACAAAGCGCTACCATGACCCTGCTTAAATAGATGCCTGCACGCGCACTCTCTCTCCTTTGTAATCCAAATGATACGCGTCTAACCTTCCCTCTTGCCAGGACCACAACGTGTTAGGCAGTAATGCCCTCACTTATGAGTCCCCCCTCAGCAATTTAGAGTACGACAGGAACGAAACCGGCAACCCGCCGACAAACATAGCAAACACCTTACTACAACTATGAACTGTCGTTTTAATGTGTGTTTTGACCTGAGCTTGATCTGCCACATGTAAGCACTCTATAAACTACTGTGTGCTTTATCTTGTACCATGTATCCCACCACTTTTTTAACAATGTTTAAGAATATTATCTAACACTATGTAGTGATAATTTAGTAGCCAGCATCACTACATTAGAGTAATGTTATTGGGTGTTAGGAGAGTATATTAACAAAAATAGTATGAATTTGAATTTTCTCTCTCTCCTTTCAACAGTTACAGGTACAAATAACCAGTAACGATCACAGAACAAGGGTAAGTCATTGACCTACCTCTTTTAGGCCGCAAATTCAGCAAACTAATTCCACCAAAGGTCCTGAAGAAAGCCCCCCGACCCGGCTGGGCAATTATGGGGCTGAAACATGTCGACCACCCACATGAACAAACCAGTGCGTTAGATTAGTAGCTTATATTCATACGCACCACCTTGATTTTATTTTTTCCACATCTCCAATTAATTAAAGTATTTTCTAATTTGGAGTTGAAGGCAATTTTAACTCACTTCACTTGAGCACTTTTTTCATCACCGATTCTACCTCCAGGTGGAGGATAGCATACCCAAAAGAACCCAATGATGATGCTGTCAAGTAAGAAATAGGCGGATAATCAAGATATACCGCCCGACCACCTGTGTACGTGAATGAGGGTTTTTTAAGAGGGCCACCATACCTGACCCTGGTTGCACAGGTACAAGTGAGCCATTCTCTTTTGATATTTGATTCTCGCCAGGAAGCCGAATGGATCTCAGCTTCCCTCTCCCTCTTCTGATTTAACATAACGTATCCACCACTCAAATTACTTTCATATTTCACTATACTAATTCAACACTAATCCTTATGGGTTCCAGAGTAACGTGCTACTCACCAAAAAAAGCGCTTCAAACCCCATCAGGGGTAGCAAGCGCTATATAAATACAAACCTCTTTCCCTCTTCTATCCTGCCGCTACCCTTCTCTATCCAAATAACTGAATAACATATCCACCACTCAAATTACTTCATATTTCACTATAATAATTTTCAACACTAATCCTTTATGGGTTCCGGAGTAGCGTGCTACTCGCCAGAAAAGTGCTTCAACACCCCTTCAGGGGTAACAAGCGCTATATGAATGCAAACCTTTCCCCCCCTTCTATCCCTACGCTATCCTTCTCACTCTAAATAACTGACTAATATCCACCACTCAAATTACTTTCATATTTCACCATACTAATTCACCACTAATGCTTTATGGGCTTCCAGGGTAGCGTGCTACTGCCCAAAAAAAAAAAAAAAGGGCGCTTCAACACCCCATCAGGGGTAACAAGCGCTATATAAATACAAACCTTTTTTCCTCTTCTATCCTTCCGCTATCCTTCCGAATCCAAATAACTGACTAACCTACCCACCACTTTAATTACTTTCATATTTCACTATACTAATTCAATACTAATCCTTTATGGGTCCCGGAGTAGCGTGCTACTCGCCGAAAAAGCGCTTCGACGCCTAGTATGGGGTAGTAAGCGCTATATAAATGCAATTACAATACTTTTGTCCGCTTCTTTGTTTCAGCTCTTTCTCTCTCTACCATTCATGGACTGCAAATGCACTGAAAACTCACCTAAAAGTGGGCCTGTGCAAAATTGTTAAGACAACAGACTCTCAGTTTTGTGAATTTTTTAATAACCATGTCAATTCTGGGCTCCCTTCTGGAGAAAGTATGGCAACGTAACTCTAGTAAATAAATCTTATTGACAGTGCAAGGTCACTATGGAATGTCATCGACCCATTTTCACCAAGTCCCAGTCTCACTGAAAGATATCTGCTTATTAGCATTTTGATTTCCAGAGCCCCACCCAAAAAGTGACTGTAAGACATTGTAGGAAAGTGACACTTTTTGGCATGCCACCCTCACTTTTTGCGTGGTGCATGATGTGATTTCGACTGGAAGTGCACTGGGTTCCTGCTAACCAGTCCCCAGTGCCAGATCTCTTTCCCCCAAAACTGTACAATTGTTTCCCCAATTAGCAATACCTTTAGCACCCACTGTAAGTCTCTGGTAAATGGTACCCCTGGTACCTAGTGCCTGGCGTACGAAAGAGGGTACCCCAAAGGCTGCAGCACGAATAGTGCCACCCTAGAGGACCCCTCACCAAATACATGCATGACTGCCAATTTAGGCTGCGCGTTATGGTGCAGACAAAAATAAAAAGACAACATGACGCACATCCCTGTGTGCCATGTCCCCTCATACTGCATGTAACAATTGCAAGTCACCCCCATAGTAGGCCTGGCAGCCAAAAGGCAGGGTGCTTAGTACTACATGTGAAGGCATACCTGAATGAGCAGTTATGCCCCTGTGCTGGTCAGTTCCATTACTGCCAGTGGAAGGAAACAGGGAAGCTATTTTAAAACATGTGCTGGAACTGTGAAAACAAGTTCCCCATCTACCTGATGGCTTCACTGAAAATAGGGATGCTTGGTATCAAACATCTCGTATTAATAAACCAACACTGATGCCAGTGTCGGATTTAGTAATACATGCACACAGAGGGCCCCTTAGAGGTGCCCCCTGAAAACCTACCAGCCCCTTGTGCTGACTGACTGGCTTTCAAAGCACCTACCACCTTTGGTATGTGAATCTGGTTTCTCTCACAAAAGAAAAAGCCGACTTCCCTTGTCATGGACAGACAGGAAAATGATTGAATCAGATAGGCGTGCCCACCCCTGGGCTAGTACCACCCCTAAGGTGGCCTAACCTGAAGTGGACACGACTTTTCAAAGTTAGCCATATTGGTGATGGCAAAATAAGGAATTCTGGGACAGGGTTAAGACCACCTCCCCCAGGAAGTTGTCATCTAGGGCACGTAGTGACCCTGGCTTCAGCAGCCCATTGGCGTCTACCCCACACTCCCCTAACGCCCCTAAATTCAGCCCTCACACCAAAGAAACAGATCCTGATGACCTAAGAAGAAGACGGACACAAAAGAGCTGCGAAAGCAGAAGACTGAAGAAGAGTGACTGACTTGGCACCAGACCCGCTGGCCAGTCTGCTGTTCCCCGTCGAAACAGCATCAAAGATGCCTTGTTCTGCAGCTGTTGTGCCTCCAAAGACTTGGGGGACTGCCTGCCTTCAATAAAGACTCAAGAATTCCTGTGGGTGGAGCAGCGGAGCTGCTTCCCTGCATCCTGCAGGCACCCAAAGAGACCTGAGAGGACTACAAGACCGTGAAAACTGACACCGGCAAGCACCACTGCAGCAGTTGCTCCAAGCTCAAGTGGAAGTGGGACAATTGTGCCAGGGTGGTCCCCCAGCCCTCCAGAGACAAAGCCCACCTTGGACTTGCCCACTGTGGACTTCCTGATGCTGCCTGAAGCCTCTATTTGCATGCCCCCTCTACCGCGACTGCTTCCAATGACGAAAATTCGACACCTAAAGACACCTCTGCACACGTCGCCCCGGGCCCATGGAGAAGAGGACCAAATGTGTCCCCACGCCCCCAGCATTGTGAGACCTGAGCCCCCCCTTGTGGTTCAGATCAACAGGCTTCCCAATCCAAGCCTGCAGACTCTTTCAACCAGAGCGATCCCGATGGGCAAACAGCATTTACAATGCTGTCTCCACAACGCAATGTCATTACAACGCGGTCGTTACAACGACCGCGTTGCTACTACGCAGTACCATTACATCGCAAGTCATTACAACGACTTGCAGTAGGGGGCGCACTGGTATTGGATTTAAAATCCAACACCTTCCCTGCTGTTGCGCAAACTGGAGTAGGAATAGTAAATAATACTATGTCTACGTCCAGCGCGCCCCCTACTGCAAGTCGTTGTAATTTTTTTTTTTTAAGTTTTATAGAGCGCGAACCAGACCAATGAGGGTATCAGAGCGCTTTACAGGGGTGACGGGTGGTATACAAAAGACTAAGGAGGGGAGGATACTATTGGGATACAAAGGGGTAGATACATAATATCGGAAAAACAAGCAGTCTCAAATCCCGGATACATTTGGGATAAAAACAGGCAGATTCATTATACAAGAAAATAAGCAGTCTCAACTCCCGGGTGGGATGCCCAGAAAGGCCGGGAAGGTATCATCCGGAAAAGCCATGGATAATGCCGTAATGGTGAGTGGAACAAGGTCGTTGAGGTGATTGTAATGCGATCGTTAGGCGAGTAATTTGCCCATTAGGAAAATTTTGGTCTCCTTTTTGAAGCGTGCCAAAGACGACAGTCTTCTGATGGTGGGCGGGAGAGAGTTCCATATTCTTGGAGCGGCCCCAGAGAAGGCCCGATTGTAGGTTTTCTTTTTCCGGAAGCGAGCTGGTTGGAGCAAAAGGTCTCTGGCAGACCGGGAGTTTCTGGCTCCTCCGGATATCACGAGTTTCTGGGCGAGGAATGCAGGGGAATTGGAGTATAGAGCCTTGTGAGTAATGCAGGCCATCTTAAGTTGGATTCTGGCCTCGAGAGGAAGCCAGCTCAGAGCTTTAAGGTGGGGAGAGATGTGGGCGAATTTCTTTGAACAAGTTAGGAGTCTGGCGGCGGCGTTAAGGCAGGCTTTCAGTGGGGCCAAAGAGTTCTTGGGCAGACCTGCAAGAGTAGAGCAACCATATTCTAGTCTGGAGATAACTACTGCCTGGATTGCCGTTTTTAGGTCGGGAGTGTCGAGGAAGGGTTTCAGGTTTCTTAGGTAACTCAGGTGCTATCTGACAGTTTTGGCCATCGAGTTGATATGGGCACGCATGTTCAAGCTGCCGTCTAGAGTTATTCCAAGGGATTTAGCAGAGTCCACAATGGTAGGAGGGCAGTTTAGCGCTGTGATAGCCTTGATCCATTCCTGGATGTCTGGATTGGTTTTGGGTGGGGAGATAAGAAGAAACTCAGTTTTTTTTGCGTTAAGTTTGAGCTGGTTAGAGGTGAGCCAGTGGCCAGTCAGCTTCAAGGCCTCATTAAGGGAGAGAATGTCCTTAGGAGAAGAGATTTTAATGTAGATTTGTGTGTCGTCGGCATACATGTGGTAGGAGATATTGGCGGTGCGTAGCACCTCTGTGAGCGGTTCAAGGTAAAGATTGAAGAGGGTAGGGGACAAGGTTGAGCCTTGGGGGACTCCCACCGTGATCGGAGAGGGAGCGGATAGGTTGCCGTTGATTAGGACTCTCTGTGAGCGATTCTGGAGGAAGGACCTAAACCATTCAAGAACGGTGCCATCCAAACCCATCCTGAGTTTGAGGCATTTCGTGGTTGACCGTATCGAAAGCCGAGGATAGGTCTAGGAGGATAAGGAGACAGATTTTGCCTTGGTCCAGGGCTTGGAGGGCATCATCCACGATGTGGAGGAGGGTGGTTTCAGTGCTGTGACCAGGTCTGAACCCGGATTGGAAGTCGTCTAGTAAGTGAAAGTTGGTGATGTGTAGGCTCAGCTGCTGTTGCACACATTTCTCCAGAACTTTGGCTAGGAGTGGGATATTGGATATAGGTCTATAGTTGTCAGGGGAGGTAGGATCCAGCGTAGGTTTTTTTAAGATGGGGGCGACTTGGCCGGCTTTAAGAGAGTCAGGTATCGATCCCTGTAGGAGGGAAGCGTTGATTATTGCAGTCCAGGAAGGGATGATAGCCTGAGAGGCGGCGGCTAGGAAGTTAGAGGGGAGATGATCATTGAAGTGATTGTTCGGGTTTAAGGAGGATAGAATTTTCGAGACAGAGTGTTCATCATAGACAATAAAGTTGGACCAGTGCGCTTGGCTTTTGGGTGAAGACTGGGAGGGCAGCGCAGAGGGAGGAGGTAGAGCCGACGGAGTTTGGGAGAAAGTTGCGGATTTAAGTTTGTTTCCTAGGGCAGAGATTTTGTCGCAGAAGAAGGAGGAAAATTCCTCGCAAGATATTAGCGATTTAGGGGTTTCCTTGGAGGTTTTTGCGAGTTTGTTGGATTGGTGTTTGACCAAATCGAATAGCTTGCGAGGTCTATTCTTGGCGTTCTCTAGTTCAGTTCTGAAGAATTCTTTTTTCGAGTTGAGGATTTTCCTATTGTAGGCATTTCTGGCCTGGCGGAGAAGTTTTAGATGGGCTGCTGACGGGTGCTGTTTCCAGTTACGTTCTGTCTGCCGAAGGGATCTCCTCTCCTTGTTAAGGGATTCGTTGAACCAGGGATTCCTGTCTTTGATCTGGGATCTTTTGAGTTTCAGCGGAGCAAGGTCATCGAGAATGTCAGATATAGTAGAGGAATAATGTTCCGTGAGGCTGTTGACCGACGTGAGATGAGGGGGGGGGGGAGGTCAGTCTCACAGCGCGCAGCCAATTTCCCGTGATCTAGGTTCTTGGTGTCTCTACTCCATCGTTTGGGGATCAAGGGTTGTGGTGTCCATGTCTTGTGGGTGCCAGGCAGAAGGAAGGAGATAGCGTGATGGTCAGACAAATCACATGGGTCTATAGAGATAAGTTTGACCGCTGCTTCCTTAGCGATGATCCAGTCTAGAATGGCGCCTTTCGAGTGAGTAGGGAGTGCGCAGGCTTGGGTAAGGGCTTGGTCGGCCAGGAAGTCTCTGATGGCGTTGACCTGAGGGTCCTTGGGGTCGTTCCAGTGCAAGTTGAAATCGCCAAGGAAAATGTCATTAGAGTTAGGGGAAGCCTTGGCTGTGATGATTTCCATGAGGTGGTCAGTGAAGGTGTCATTCTTGCCTGGGGGGTGGTAAAAGATATGTAGTCTGCACAGTTGGGTGGTGTTGTTGCAAATGGAGAGTGCAAGATATTCGCAGGAGTCTGTAGGATCAGCCAGAAGTTCAGTAACAAGGAGGTTAGAGCGGTAGATGCAGGCAATGCCTCCTCCTTTTTTTTTGATTGCCTGTCCAGCCTTACGATGTTGTAATTGGGCGGGACTAAGAGGTCTAGGCAGGGCGATGAGGATTCGTTGAGCCAAGATTCAGTCAAGATCGCTAAGTCTGAATTTTGGCTCAGGATGAGATCGGCGACATCCGAGGCATGCTTGACTGCTGAGCGGCAGTTAATTAGGAGGCCAGATAGATGGGGTTCGGAGTGTGTGTCGTGGGTAGGGGCAGAGATGGGTACTAGCGCTAGGTTACTATTGACCACTCCTCTGTTGCGGAGGGTAGCTGATCTGTTGGGGTTGGTTGCAACCGTGCGGATAGGGTGTTCGTCACTCGGGTCTGAAGGGCATGGGGTTGTCAGGGCAGATTCGTAGCTAGAGAGGAGGGCTACAACTTCTTCCTCCGTAAGGTCTAGAGGGCTATGCGTGATAGGGGTAGGATTGTAGGTAAGGAGGAGGGCCAGAACTTCCTCCACCAAGAGGTGGCAAGGCTGCTTGCGGGTGCGCAGGTGTCTCAGGGATAGCGGTAATGGGTGAAGGAGGGGCTCAGAGTAAGGGGGGGCAGAGTTCTGCAAGAGCCTGAGATTCGAGAAAGAGCGTTCGGTGAGGTGCATGAGGTTCATTAGATCCAGAATGGAGTTGTGGATGCTCAGGGTTAGTTCGGTGGCTCTGCAGTGGAGAGTATCAATATCCCTATAAGAGGGAAGCACTTGCGGGCAGGGTGCCGATGGTATGGGAGCGATTCTGACAGAGTGTGCTGGTAGCCTAGTGGTGCGGCTAAGATGACCAGTGTCGTGAGCCCTTGCAGGAGTTTCAATAACCATATGGGAGGGGAGATTTTGTGGGCAGGAGGTTATGGGTTTGGGGACGCTTCTGTTGGCATGTACTGGTAGCATGGTAGAGGGGCTTTGACGGCTAGAGGCGTGAGCCCTAGGGGGAGTTTCAGTAGCCATAGGAGAGGGGGGAGCTTGCAGGCCTGAGGTCAGTGGTATAGGCACGCAGCTGTTGGTATGCGCTGGTGGCATGGTAGTGGGGCTAGGTCGACCAATGACGTGATCGCTAGCACGGGAGGTTTGTGAAAGGCTAGGCACCCTTGGCGGATTGGGCGAGGGGTGTTGCGGGGGGAGCGTGGACAGAGGAGGGTCGTGCACATATTTTTTAAGGAGGGTGAAGAGGTCTGCGAATTTAGTGAGGTCTTTGGGTAGAGCTTGTATCAGGATGATGCCGTTTTTAGGTCTCGCCTACGCAGCGCGCATGCGCTGCATAGGAGGAGACCTTTAGCCATCGGTTCCCTTTTTTCTCCAAAAACATGCACGCGTTCCATTGCCTTCAATGGCAACTCGTGCACGTGTGGCGATTGCCTTGCGGGAGCGAGCGGCAGCGCCATATGGTATCAATTATCGCCGCTGGCTCGCGCAAGGGAATCGGCAGGCCCCACTCCCACCTGCTGCCGCGCGAGGCGCGCTTTTTTATTTTTTAATGTAAGCAAATGGCAAAAATTAAAGGGGGGGGTGAGGGGTGGATCGCACAGCCGTTCAAATGTGGCTGCCAATGATTAGAAGATTAAGAAACATGTTAGGTAAGCCTTTCAGCTGTGCAATGAATTTATTATCAGTATTGTAGACAAGAAACTACCACCTAATCAAGTACTCAAAATAGTAGGCAGCTACAGTGTTACAATGTCTCTTAGGCACTTTATGGCAGCAATTTTAAATAGGTGACAGAACATTATTTCCCTCTCAACTGAGCACCCGAAGTGCACGCAAAATACATCGCATTTATATAGCGCTTACTAGCTCTGACAGGACATTGAAGACAGCTGGTATTTCCAGTTAATATGAACATTAAATAAAACACACTTTGAGCCAGCCTTGCCAGTGGATGTGGACAATTCTCCCGTGTTTTGGCAGTAATTCAAAATAAAGGGAGGGAGTGGATTTTAAACGTTGCCCTGCTGTTTGTGTCGTGAGCAGAAGCAACACACGAGTGACAATTTAACAGACCAGTGGATCAGGGCCATTTTCAGAAGCTCCTGTACGTATATATTGCATGCGCATATTTTATTTTGTTGTTTTAAAGAATAGTTTAGCGAGCAAAAGTCAAGACTCAAAAATCTGAATCTTTGGCACCCTTTGCACACACTAACTGCACCTATTTAAAACGGGCATAACTTGAAGTGCCGTGACTGCAGGTAACGATATTGCAATAGCTTATAATGCTCACAGATGTGCAACTGAGGGCTCATGGCATTGTCAGTATCACCTGTAACCCCACTCCCCGAAAGACACTTTTTTTCGCCCTCATCCTCGCGTGCAACTGCCACAAATCCAAACTACGGATGGAGTTTCTGCTTTAGTAATGAACTTCTGCTCCTAGGAAGCTGCCTCTCAGGATCAGTCCTTTGTGGGTGCAGCGCCCCAAAGTTCCATTTGATTGCAGCGCTTCGAAACACTCTAGCAAAGGCAATAGTTTGGGGCTATGCAAGGTAGTGTATATGTAGTTTTTGGTATTTGTATTTATTTCTTATGTCACAACACTAAACAAGCTTTGGCATAGCCAATAGGTCTCGACTTTGGGACCTTATAAGTGTTTAGCCATGCAACACAACAGTTGATGTTGTTGCACCCAGGATATTGTGCTGGATAACTAAACACTTATAAGGTCCCAAAGGCGAGACCTATTGGCTATGCCAATGCTTGTTGTATAGAGTGATGGTGAGGTCAGCACGCAGGTTTGCGGACGGTGCGATCGTGAGTTTATTGCCATATGGGATGTTTCTGGCTTCGTGTACCTTAAGGAGGTTCGAGAAGGCTTTACGCCATAGGGACGTTTTTCTGGAGTAGAAGATGAGGTCATTAAAGTCTGTGCCCTTGTCTGCGCTGAATCGCAGGTCGGAGACCAGGGTCTCGGGGTGACTTTTCAGGATGGAGTGTTTGAAGGATTTCGTGGCGGTCTTGGAGAGATTAGGAGGATAGACAACGGTGTAGTAATTGTCGCCCGTGGGGGTCAGGCAGGGCCCTGCCATGTTGGGGAGAGTGGGGAAACTCCCGCCCAGGAGGTCTGTTAAGAATAGTGAAATATAAAGGTGGAGACCCCAACACGTCTGACCTATGAGCTAGGCCTACCTAAAGCGTGTGCTAAAGCGCCATGGTGACTTGCAATTGCAAATTAAAATCAAAATAGAATAAAATTAGACCAACCAATGTTCAGTGGATCCTCTCCCCATTTTTATTAGCGGGTCCTCTAGTGGTGTAGTCAAGAATCCATTGCCCATGAGGTGGGCGGAAGCCTATGTCTCTATCTAAATATAGACCTGGATAAATCTTTTTGGTCTTAGATCATGGTGGCTGCCCAGTTTTGTAGAAATATCACCAAGGGCTTTGTCGTTTATGTAGTCGTAGGATGAAATCAGACGCATGTTATGTTTTAATTAGCTGATATGTTTTGTAGAAATATCACCAATGACTTTGTGGTTTATGTAGTCATAGGATGAGATCAGACGCATGTTATGTTTTAATTAGCTGATAAAGAAGCCATTCCAAGATGGCTGCTTGCTTGTCCAGTGATAGTATAGCTCTGGGGAGTAGTCCTATTGCTCTTTCCATGAATCATACCTCTCTGGGTGTAGTCCTATGTCGCTGTCCATAGATGTAGATTGCAGTGGTTTGTCTCTGGGGAGTAGTCCTATTGCTCTTTCCATGAATCATACCTCTCTGGGTGTAGTCCTATGTCGCTTGCGATGACTTGCGATGTAATGGTATTGCGTAGTAACAAAGCGGTCGTTGTAGAGACCGCATTGTAATGGCATGTGATCAAATCGCATGCGTTGTAAGGAGCTATATTCTCCCCGTGGGATAACATTCAATCAATCAATCAATCACAGAATTTGTAAAGCGCACTACTTACCCGCGAGGGTCTCAAGGCGCTGGGGGAAAAAAAGGGGGGGGCTGCTACTGGTCGAACAACCAGGTCTTGAGTAGCCTCCTGAAGGTCAGCAGGTCTTGGGTCTGTCGTAGGCTTAGTGGAAGGGTGTTCCAGGTCTTGGCGGCGAGGTGGGAGAAGGATCTGCCGCTGGTGGTGGTTCTTCGAATGCGAGGGACGGTGGCGAGGGAGAGGTCGGCGGAGCGGAGTTGGCGGTTGGGGACGTAGAAGAGGAGTCGTCTGTTGAGGTAGGCTGGGCCAGTCTTGTGGAGGGCCTTGTGTGCGTGGATGAGGAGTTTGAAGGAGATTCTCCTGTCGACGGGGAGCCAGTGCAGGTTCCTCAGGTGGGGGGTGATGTGGCTGTGGCGTGGTACATCGAGGATCAGGCGTGCGGAGGCGTTTTGTATGCATTGCAGTCGCTTGATGAGCTTGGCCGGGGCTCCCGCGTAGAGGGCGTTCCCATAGTCAAGTCTGCTACTGACGAGGGCCTGGGTGACTGTTCTTCTTGTGTCTGTCGGGATCCACCTGTAGATCTTGCGAAGCATGCGGAGGGTGTTGAAGCAGGAGGATGAGACTGCGTTGACTTGCTTGGCCATGGAGAGCGTTGAGTCGAGGATGACTCCCAGGTTGCGTGCGTGGTCGGTGGGTGTCGGGGCTGCTCCCAGCGTCGTTGGCCACCAGGAGTCGTCCCAGGCTGAGGGGTTGGAGCCGAGGATGAGGACCTCTGTCTTCTCCGTGTTGAGTTTTAGTCGGCTGATCTTCATCCAATCGGCGACGGCCTTCATTCCTTCATGGAGGTTGGATTTGGCGGCGAGGGGGTCCTTGGTGAGGGAGAGGATCAGTTAAGTGTCGTCGGCGTAGGAGATTATGTTGAGGTCGTGCTGTCTGGCGATGCGTGCGAGCGGGGCCATGTAGATGTTGAACAGTGTTGGGCTGAGGGACGATCCCTGGGGTACGCCGCAGATGATCTCGGAGGCTTCGGATCGGAATGGTGGGAGGCGGACTCTCTGGGTTCTGCCGGCGAGGAAGGAGGTGGCCCATTCCAGGGCCTTGTCTCGGATCCCTGCGTTGTGGAGGCGTGCGCGTAGAGTGCGGTGGCAGACAGTGTCGAAGGCGGCGGAGAGGTCCAGCAGGATGAGGGCTGAGGTCTCACCGTTGTCCAGCAGGATCCTGATGTCGTCGGTGGCGGCGATGAGGGCAGTCTCAGTGCTGTGGTTGCTGCAGAACCCCGATTGGGATGGGTCCAGGATGCTGTTTTCTTCGAGGTATCGGGTTAGCTGTTTGTTGACGATCTTCTCGATGACCTTGGCTGGGAACGGAAGCAGGGAGATGGGCCGGAAGTTCTTGAGGTCTCTCGGGTCCGCCTTGGGTTTTTTGAGTAGGGCGTTGATCTCTGCGTGTTTCCAGCTCTCTGGGAAGGTCGCGGTCTCGAAGGAGAGATTGATGATGTTGCACAGGTGGGGTGCGATGGAGCTGCTGGCTTTGTTGAAGATGTGGTGCGGGAAAGGGTCTGACGGGGAGCCGGAGTGTATTGTGCTCATGGTCTTGATGGTGTCCTCGATGTTCACGCTGGCCCAGGCTGGCAGGGGGTCGTGGTCGATGGTGTGCGGCGGGTCTGGTGCATCGATCTTAGTTGGGGCTGTCTGGGTGTTGAAGCTGTCGTGGATGTCGGCGATCTTGCGGTGGAAGAAGGTGGCGAGGGAATCGCACAGGGGTTGCGATGGCGGGATGTCGTTGGTGTTGGAGCTGGGGTTGGAGAGTTCCTTCACGATGTTGAAAAGCTCCTTGCTGTTGTGTGCGTTGTTGTCGAGGCGGTCTTTGAAGGAGATTCTCTTGGCGGACTTGATGAGGTGGTGGTGGTTACGGATGGCGTATTTGTGGGCTGCGTGGCTGTCCGGTGTCTTATCACTGTGCCATTTCTTCTCTAGTTTCCGGCAGGTACGCTTGGAAGCTAGGAGTTCCGAGGTGAACCAGCTGGCTCTTTTGGTGGTGTCACTGTAGGTGAGTTTTTTCAGCGGGGCGAGGGTGTTGGCACAGTCGTCCATCCATCGTCTGAGGTTGCAGGCAGCGTCGTCGGTGTTGGATGGGTCGGAGGGAGGGCTGAGAGCGAGGGTTGCCCGTAGTTGGTCTTCGGTGACTTTGCTCCAGCAGCGGCGTGGGATCTGTCGGGTGCGGTGGTGTGTGGTGGGTTTCTGGAAGGTGAAATGGATGCAGCGGTGGTCGGTCCAGAGGAGTTCCGTGGTGTGGCTGAAGGAGACGTGGGAGCTTGAGGAGAAGATGGGGTCAAGCGTGTGGCCGGCGGAATGGGTCGGTGTTGTGACGAGCTGGCTCAGACCGAGGTTGGCGAGGTTGTCGATCAGGGTGGTGGAGTTGCTGTCGTTGTTGTTCTCCTGGTGAAAGTTCAGGTCTCCGAGGAGGATGTAGTCGGTAGAGGTCAGGACGTGCGTGCTGATGAAGTCGGCGATGGAGTCGCTGAACTGGGGTCGGGGCCCAGGGGGTCTGTAGACAAGGGTGCCTCTAAGGGTGGTGTTGGGGTCCGTGTGGATCTGGAAGTGCATGTGTTCGGCGGCGCTGAGAGTGTTGTCGGTGCTGGTTGAGACCCTGATGGTGTTCTTGTGGACGATGGCGATTCCTCCTCCTACTGCGTTGACGCGGTCTCTGCGGGTGATCTTATAGCCGTCTGGGATGGCTATGGCGATGTCGGGGGCGGAGGAGTCATTCATCCAGGTCTCTGTCAGGAAGGCGACGTCTGGTGATGATGTGTCGAGCAGGTCCCAGAGCTCGACGTCGTGTTTGCGTGCGGAGCGGGTGTTCAGTAGGATGCATCGGAGGTGGTTGAGGTCCTTCTTGGCGGGCGCCTCGGTGGCTCTGAGGCTGGTGTAGCTGCAGTTCCGGCAGGTGAAGGGACCATGGGTGCGTTTCGGTGCGGCCTTGAAGCAGTTGTGCGTCCGTCCGGGGTTGAGAGCGTGGAGTGTGGTGGCATCGTATCGGCGTCGGTCCTCGAGGCTGGTGCGGGGGGCGCACGGCCCAGGGGGTCTGGCGCTGGGCGTGGTCCAGGCGCGGACGGGCGCAGACGGGCTTGCCTTAGGCGCGCCTTTGGCGCGCCAGCGGCGCAGCTGCGCAGCGGCCGCCATATATGGGGAGGTGGGAGGGAGGAGCAGCTGGGAGGCGGGAGGCAGGGGCAGCGAATGGGCAGTCAGGGGGGCGGGGCCGCAGGGGACGCAGCGGCGGGAGTGGAGAGAGGCAGCGAGGGGTACAGAAGGCAAAATGGGCACAATTCAATGGGGGCAGCGAGGGAAACAGAAAGAAAAATGGACACAGGGAGAATGGGGGCAGCGAGGGAAACAGAAGGCAAAATGGGCACAATTCAATGGGGGCAGCGAGGGAAACAGAAAGAAAAATGGACACAGGGAGAATGGGGGCAGCGAGGGAAACAGAAGGCAAAATGGGCACAATTCAATGGGGGCAGCGAGGGAGACAGAAAGAAAAATGGACACAGGGAGAATGGGGGCAGCGAGGGAAACAGAAGGCAAAATGGGCACAATTCAATGGGGGCAGCGAGGGAAACAGAGAGAAAAAAGGACACAGTGAGAATGGGGGCAGCGAGGGAAACAGAAGGCAAAATGGGCACAATTCAATGGGGGCAGCGAGGGAAACAGAAAGAAAAATGGACACAGGGAGAATGGGGGCAGCGAGGGGAAACAGACGGAAGCGGGCACCGAGGCCACAAGCAGAGGGGCGAGCTTACCAGCAGCAGCAGCGGGCAGGATACCACAGGCGGAGCTGTGTGGCGGGGGAGCGACCTACCTGGTAAGGTCAAGGGTCGCTCTCCTCACCACGCAGCGGCCGCCATATATGGGGAGGTGGGAGGGAGGAGCAGCTGGGAGGCGGGAGGCAGGGGCAGCAAATGGGCAGTCAGGGGGGCGGGGCCGCAGGGGACGCAGCGGCGGGAGTGGAGAGAGGCAGCGAGGGGTACAGAAGGCAAAATGGGCACAATTCAATGGGGGCAGCGAGGGAAACAGAAAGAAAAATGGACACAGGGAGAATGGGGGCAGCGAGGGAAACAGAAGGCAAAATGGGCACAATTCAATGGGGGCAGCGAGGGAAACAGAAAGAAAAATGGACACAGGGAGAATGGGGGCAGCGAGGGAAACAGAAGGCAAAATGGGCACAATTCAATGGGGGCAGCGAGGGAAACAGAAAGAAAAATGGACACAGGGAGAATGGGGGCAGCGAGGGAAACAGAAGGCAAAATGGGCACAATTCAATGGGGGCAGCGAGGGAAACAGAAAGAAAAATGGACACAGGGAGAATGGGGGCAGCGAGGGAAACAGAAGGCAAAATGGGCACAATTCAATGGGGGCAGCGAGGGAAACAGAGAGAAAAAAGGACACAGTGAGAATGGGGGCAGCGAGGGAAACAGAAGGCAAAATGGGCACAATTCAATGGGGGCAGCGAGGGAAACAGAAAGAAAAATGGACACAGGGAGAATGGGGGCAGCGAGGGAAACAGAAGGCAAAATGGGCACAATTCAATGGGGGCAGCGAGGGAAACAGAGAGAAAAAAGGACACAGTGAGAATGGGGGCAGCGAGGGAAACAGAAGGCAAAATGGGCACAATTCAATGGGGGCAGCGAGGGAGTCAGAAAGAAAAATGGACACAGGGAGAATGGGGGCAGCGAGGGGAAACAGACGGAAGCGGGCACCGAGGCCACAAGCAGAGGGGCGAGCTTACCAGCAGCAGCAGCGGGCAGGATACCACAGGCGGAGCTGTGTGGCGGGGGAGCGACCTACCTGGTAAGGTCAAGGGCACTCAATGCTAAAAAGCACCTCTGCACCCAGCCGCCCCAGTACCGCCCGAGGAGACCTGTTGGTGTTGCCTTGGACCTTGCCCCATATTCATCCTATGTCCTGTTATATTCAATATAGGTACCCTATATAGGCGCAGGTAACATTGCAACCTTTCACCTATATTCTTCCCTACATTACATACATAACAGTTCTTAGGGACTGACCTTTTACCTAGATACGACACTGCATCCAGAACGTGGGTTTTTCCCTAGTTCGAATCTCATACATTATGCATGAGGCTTCTTGGAAGCACAGCAGGACGAACATCTCCTGTATAATATCTCTAAATAAAGTTCAGGCCCGACGTCATCCTTTAGGCCGACACAGTAACGCAGCAAGGTAGGACCCCTGGGGAGACCTATGGGTATATATACATCACATCTTGCTTAGAAAGACAGAGGAGACCGAGACTTCCCGGCTGACACACTGACCAGAGACGCTGAGGTTCCTGCATGCAGACACTCCAGCTCGCAGTGGTCTAACATCCCTCGCGGGGTGTCCAACTCGAGACCAGGACGGAGTCCCATATTCTCTTATTCTCAGGTAATGGGGTTGACTAAATCCTAGAGGGATTCTTGGCATAACACCTACACAGATGCTAGGTACATTTAGGTACATCTAGTTAGGGAGGCATCGTAGGAGTACGCACTTTTTATCATGTGTTTTATATACTATATAGTACAAAATAGTAGAACTGTACCGTCCTTTTACTTTCATAGTACTTCTAATGATATATCTCTGCTACTGTCCAATGGTTGTTCCAGCTCATCTATTCTACACTAGAATAACAACTGTTCAATAAATTCTTATTGAAAACGCCCAGCCTGTTTATTCTGTGTATCTCTCTGAGACAAACTAAGTGAGCACGAGTGACTGAGCGAAAGGTAGTATATTATTTCCACGATTCTGAGGGATCAGGGTTGTCATGTTCTGAGGTTGCCAAGAACTATTCTCTCCCCAATAAGAGGAGATTCTAGTGGCACTGTGAGCTAGCTGATACAGACAGGCTAACGTATCCGGTGGGGGTGCACGGAGTCAGTCTGCCACCAATCCCACAGTTTATGTTATCCAAGCGCACAGATCCTGTATAGGGTATATAGGAACTACACGACAGTCCAGGAGATTTGTCCCGTAAGTCGCTGTGAAGTGGTCTAATGCGGTACATGTTTTTTCCACATAGGATAACATTGGGCACAATTCAAAAACCTGTTTCCTACAAACCTACTATTCTAAAAAAGTACTTACCTGATTTTGCAGATTTTGGTGCCTAAAGTTATATAACGATAAGTGTTATTTTTATAAATTGGTGGGGATCTCCTTATTGGGTCGTGTGCATCATTTATTGACTATTGTGTGTATTCACAGATGTCTAACACTCCTCTCTGACAAGCCTAATCCTGCTCGACCACACTACCCTCTAAAAGAGCGTTTTGGGATTGCTAGAGCAAGCCCCTGTCCACTAGTAAGGGAATACCTGGACTCTTTGCACGGTAGACCACTTTTTAGTATACCAAATAAAGAGCCAGCTTCCTACAGGCTTAAACCAATTTTGAGTGGGCAAGTGCAGCATTATGATAATATTTCTTCATACTGTCTCTGTCCCATCTATCGTTTTAGGCTTGACCTTTGAGACAGCTTTCACTGTCTCGCCAAACTATTGTTTTGCCAAACAATTCATACATAATATACTTACTTGGAGGGGCTTTTGGTCAGAGACATTCATCCACTGGCCAGTCAATTTGTCAGTCATATTTTGCTTCCGACCACCATAGCATACAGCCTGAAGCAATGGGTCAGCCCACTTTACCCATTGGTTCTTTTCCCTTTGAATGACTGCACAAAAGACTGTGCTTGTTGCTCATTCCGCCTAAAAGTAGTTCTTTGCTCTTCATGACAAACCTAGTTTAAAGTGTGCTTTTATTTTGTATGTAAATTTAAATATTTATTTTTCCTACACTTTGGGTGACCAGGTAGATGGTGATTTATTTTCGATCTTATTTTTACAACAATACTTTTGTAGCTGTCCGCGATTTGAATGCTTGGTTATGTGGTGATTTTGTCTGGGCTCCTTCGCCAGTAACTAAAATACTAAAATGCATAGCACAACTGAATGGCTTGTTATGTAAAAACATCACGAGTAAAAAAATGGCCACATCAGTAAATGTTTTTAAATATATCATTTTAATGCAAGCATGCAGGAGTCATGTTTAGGTTGTATTTATTTTATTTTTTGTAGCATATGCTTATAATAAAAAATAGCCATTGCGCAGCTTGTGAAAGCAAATCGTTTGGCTCTGCCACTGCTGGATTTTCTTTCTACACTATCTTTCCGTTTCTTCTTTTATCCTCCCTTCATTGTCTACCAGCAGGCCTATGACTCTTCCTAGGGACTAATAATGTATAATTACCTATGTTTATCCACGCTGAAATCATATACAAATATGTTGTAGTATTAGTGCAACACAAGTCAGTGCTCCCCTGCTAACAATTACTGAAAATCATATAATCTTAATCCTCACTTCCTGTTTGCTAGTGATCAACCGTACATAGTTATTTTCGAAGTAAAATGTTCATGCATTCATAAAACTTGTCATTTATCAAAGAAAAGATTTTAAACTAAAAAAAAACAATGCCAGCTTCACAAACCACAACGCTGCCACGGGTAAAACAATCGTGAAGAATTAGTCCCCTTTCAATTGTGAGCAAGCCCATATTGTATAATTGTGAACAATGATGCTGGTGAACTTTCGTTCTGTTGTGTGTCTCGGGCCACAACCTCTGATTATGGTGCATGATATAGTGTATTGATTATTGTTCCTGAGATGAAGTAAACTACTTATCCAGGCACTACCCTTATTTATTTGCTCAATATTCTGTAAATTCTATTGTGTGAGAACCATTTCAAGCGCCATGCATTTAACATAAAGTCTTTATTTCACCCACTTTGGTCTACCTAATTTCAGGAAAACTATTAAATATCATTAAAAGCATGTATTGTTAAAGCCAATAGGACTGGCTTGTATTGTGAGTTCATAATAAAATATTAAAGCATGTTAAAATGAAAGAAAAATGAACACTATTGTTTTCTGTAATCGTGCATCTATGAAATAAAGAACTTAAAGTGCCATGATTCGGTGTACTTCGAAATGCAAAATATTGCCTCGTGTTTTGCAATGCTGGAACTCAATTGGAGACAGAACGATAAACCATACAGCCAATAGCATGAAGGGTGACAGAAATACTCGTCAGCCCACTCTAGGTATATTTTTAAAAAATCAATTACAAATATCTTGCAGACAGAGGTGCTGTCAAGTCAGACCTATAAATTGCAGCAAAAATGAGTCTTGTCATTCAGTGGAAATTTCCCTTCTGCAACATATGGCCCTGCTGTATCCACTCAACTTTTTTGTCGGTGGCACTGTGTGAGAAGTTGGCCTGGCATATGCTGTCCACTAATTATAGTGGGCACCTTGCACCAGTCCAAACAACCCCTTATTGGAGATAGGTTAAAGACAACCTTTATTGAAAGCTATCCTAGTGGTAGCTATGGAGAGCAGCCTTCAGGCTAAGTCTTGAAGGAATGTAAAGCAGCTTGTTTTACCAGTCTATAATCTCTTGAGTGACCAAATGAAAGAGCACCACACCAGGTATATATTCAAAATATATGTATTTATTGCTAAACACACCCCTCTAGTCTCTTTATGAGGCTAGAGTTCGAAGTACATAAGTTATAAGATATTAAATCACAGTAATAGCACAAATACACTGTGGGCCCTAGGGGCGTACCAAACCATATACCAATAAAGTGGTATGCGAACCACGACTGAACTAGACACTAGGCCTAGAGCCTCTAGAAGTGCTTGGACCACAAGGAACCACCCAAGGTAGTGACACAGGGGACCTACGGGAGACGCGTGCAGTGTAAATACACAACCGCGATACGCCGTTGACTTCTATGGAGAAAGTCGGGATCGGGAAAATAGAGAAAAGGGACACTTAAAAGAGGACTAGGACAAAACCCTTTGAGATCTAGGACTTTGAAGAGTCTCTACCCACGGGAGCACCGGAGTACTCGTGTTACCTCACCCAGGGAAGCCGGGTGCATAGGTGCCTTTCGGGGTCGGGTTTCGTCGTCGATTCGAATGGCGATCTGCTGCAAAGTGCTGCTGGCGGCCAAGAGAAAAGTGTCCGGGTGGATCCAAGAGTGGATCGGAGTTCTGAAGAACCTGAAAGCAGAGGGGACAGAGTCTGGGTCACTAGCCAGTGACCAGGAAGGCGATGGACAGATGCCCACCGATGTCGAGTGCTTCAGGTGCGTTGACGGTCGTCTTGACTCTTCAGCCACGAGGTCCAGGAGGCGTTGTCGGCGACCAGGAGCAGGATTCGGGCTGGTACATGATGTCTGTCGAGTGCTGAGGCGTCGGCGACCGGATTGGACCCAACAAGCCTTGGCAACGGCAAGTCTCGGTGAAGATGTAGATCGTCAATGGTGCAGACCAGCAAGGTCTGTGGAACTCACCCAGCGAGGATAAGTGAGGGCAGGCCTGGAGCAACCAGGATGCCAAGTAAGAAAAGGATTGGTCTTCGTTAAGGGCTACTAGCCAACGGGCTAGCGACCGCGAAGGAGCCTCGTGACGCCGCACGTGGATCTGGCTTACAGGACATTCGTGGAGTGGGGGCCAGTGATCTTCGGTGCACGTGGTGCTGGAGGCTAGGGCTACTCGGAGCCCAAAGCACGACTTCTTGGGAGACCCAGAAGAGGATGCACTTGCAAATGTGCTCGGTGTCCAGGGGTCACGGTCTCAAGTCACCCACGATAGCCACGGGCCTCAGCTTTGCTGGGGACTCAGGGTAGCCTCGGGAAGTCTGAGAATCCACCTCTGGTGATGCGATGACTTCGGCGTCCGACGGGAGCTTCAGAAATGTGAACCGGACAGATGCTTCTTTGGTGCCTGCCAAGCAGGGGAGTCACTCCTTGACCCCAAGGGAGATTCTTCAGTCCTCTAATCTTGTAGTAGAGCGTCGAAGGTCCAGGATTCAGTTTCAGAGTTTCGTCCAGGGATAATCTAAAGTCCTAAGGACTGGGTTCCTACCTTTATTCTAAAAATAGGGGTTGGACTACTCTGTGGCCCCACCTATGGGTGGGTCAGGGCAGAGGGGTGGCTACACCCCTTTCCCTTTGTCCAGTTCGCTCCAAAGCAGGGGCTGCAAGCCCCTGATCCGGTTTGAACTGGGGTATGCACAGGGACACCAAATGTGCCCCCAGTGCAGGACTTCAAAGCACCCGAAAGTGCTCCCGCCCAGCCCCAATACACATTATCCTGTCTGGGGAAGTGGTCACACCTCCCTGGGACAGGAAACCTATTGTCCAGGCCTCCCCTGCCGGAGTTTCGTCCAGCAGCAGTAGGCCAGACTCGTGTCTGTGGCAGCAGCATCCATTTTGTGATGCCAGGGCTCTGGAAAGAAGTTACCGGACTCGTCAGAGTTAACATGTCTTTCCCTCTAGAAGGGTGGAATGCTACCCCCGCCGCCAGGATTGGCGGGGGGGTAGTATTCCAAGATGTTTGACACCAAACACGACATGTTTAGGTGCAGCCATTCCAAAGTTAGCATTTTACCGCGAGGATATAATGCGCTTAAGAGTATATGGTCAGGCTGCACTACAAACAGCATCAGAGATGGTCTCCGAACGCTGCAGAGGGGCCCTGCTCATGCAGGGGCACCCTCTCACATAGGAACCATGCACTCTGCCTTTAGGATTGATAAGGCCTGCCTTAGGAGTGACTTATAGGTTTATATGTGTGTATGTATTTCGTGATATAGGTAACCTATATCACAGTAAGAGGTGCATGCACCACCTTACCCAGGCTGCAGTAGCAGACCTGTGGTTTCAGTTTGGATGGCCTTCCAGGGGTGGCATAATACATGCTGCAGCCCCTGGCAGGCCTCTGAGGTACCTATGCCCTTGGTACATAGTATACCATATTCTAGGGACTTATAAGGGCACTCCAGATCCCAATCAGAGATGTGCGTAAGGCACATGGAAACCATTTTAGAGAGGAAGCAGCTAGGCTGGGGTTCTGATTAGCAGGGCCCCAGCCAGACTAATGTCGAAAAACAGTGAAGCATCAGCAAAAAGTGGGGGTACCCATGTGAAGCAGATCCTACTCTCCTACACAACCCCCCCCAAACGTAGGGACATTAAACTAACCTTGCCCAGTTAAGTCTTCATGTTCTAAGTGGAAATACCTCGAGAGTCCATCTGCATTCGCATGGTTACTCCCAGGCCTATGTTCCACTGTAAAGTCCATCCCCTGTAGGGAAATGGACCACCTAAGCAGTCTGGGGTTTTCACCCTTCATTTGTTTTAGCCATAAGAGGGGCTTATGGTCTGTCTGAACCAGGAAGTGTGTACCAAACAAGTATGGCCTCAACTTCTTCAGAGCCCAGACCACAGCAAAGGCCTCCTCTCTATGGCTGACCAACGTTTCTCTCTAGGGGTCAGCCTTCTGCTAATAAAAGCTACTGGCTGATCCTGACCTTCTTCATTCAATTGTGACAGTACAGCCCCTACCCCCAATTCAGATGCATCAGTTTGAACAATGAACTTCTTGGAGTAATCAGGACTCTGCAGAATTGGAGCAGTGCACATGGCCTGCTTGAGGTCATCAAATGCCTTTTGACAGCTAACTGTCCACTGAACCTTTTTGGGCATTTTCTTAGAAGTTAAGTCATTCAGGGGTGTCACTATTGATCCATACCCCTTGACAAATCTCCTATAGTACCCAGTCAGGCCTAAGAAGGCTCTCACCTGAGTCTGGGTAGTGGGAGCAGTCCAGTCCATGATGGTCTGGATCTTGCTCTGCAAAGGTTGAACCTGGCCTCCACCCACAAGGTGGCCCAGGTACACAACCTGACTCTGCCCTATCTGGCACTTAGTGGCCTTGATAGTCAGGCCTGCCTTTGGGGGGCCTGTAAAACATTCCTGAGGTGGACCAGGTGATCCTCCCAGGTGGAGCTAAAGACAGCAATATCATCTAGATAAGCTGCACTATAGGCTTCCAGTCCTGTGAGAACTGTATTCACCAACCTCTGGAAAGTGGCAGGTGCATTCTTCAGACCAAAGGGCATTACCACAAATTGATAATGCCCACTAGGGGTTGAGAATGCTGTTTTGGGCTTTGCAGTATCAGCTAGTCTGATCTGCCAGTAGCCAGCTGTTAGGTCAAATGTGCTGAGATATTTGGCAGAGGCCAAAGTATCTATGAGCTCATCTGCCCTGGGTATTGGATGGGCATCAGTCCTGGTGACTGCATTGAGACCCCTGTAGTCCACACAGAACCTCATCTCTCTCTTTCCACCACTGGTGTGAGGTTTCGGTACAAGGACTACTGGACTAGCCCAAGGGCTATCTGAGGGTTCAATTACTCCCAATTCCAACATTTTCTGGACTTCAGTCCTGATACAGTCCCTGACATGGTCAGGTTGCCTATAAATCTTGTTTTTAATAGGCAGACTGTCCCCAGTGTCCACTTCATGAGTGCACCAGGTGGTCTGACTGGGTGTCAGTGAAAACATATGTCTAAACTGATTGAGGACTTGCCTGCAATCAGTTTGTTGCTGGGTAGTGAGGCTGCCTGCCAAGGCTACACCATCAACTGACCCATCGTCAGGGTTCTGTGAGAGCAGGTCAGGGAGTGGGTCACTCTCTTCCTCCTGCCCTTCATCAGTAGCCATGAGCAAGCCCATGTCTGCCCTGTCCACATATGGTTTTAACCTGTTGACATGGAGAACCCTGTGGGGACTCCTGGGTGTTCCTAGGTCCACTAAATAAGTGACCTCACCCTTCTGCTCAACAATAGTGTGGGGTCCACTCCATTTATCTTGGAGAGCTGGTGGGGCCACTGGCTCCAACACCCACACCTTCTGTCCTGGCTGGTAAACAGTCAGAACAGCCTTTTGGTCATGCCAGGCCTTTTGAAGTTCCTGGCTAGCCTCAAGGTTTTTGGTTGCCTTTTTCATGTACTCAGCCATCCTGGAGCGGAGACCAAGTACATAGTCCACTATATCTTGCTTTGGGGGCTTGAGAGGTAACTCCCATCCTTCCTTCACCAAGCACAGTGGACCCCTCACAGGGTGGCCAAACAGAAGTTCAAAAGGGCTGTAACCAACCCCCTTCTGAGGCACCTCCCTATATGCGAATAAAAGGCAGGGCAAGAGTATGTCCCATCTACGCCTAAGCTTTTCTGGGAGCCCTTTAATCATGCCCTTCAAGGTTTTGTTGAATCTCTCAACTAAACCATTGCATTGTGGGTGATAGGGTGTGGTGAACTTATAAGTCACTCCACACTCCTTCCACATTGCTTTTAAGTACCCAGACATGAAGTTAGCACCCCTGTCTGATACTACCTCCTTAGGAAAGCCCACTCTTGAGAAGATTCCCAGGAGGGCCCTTGCCACCACAGGTGCTGTACTGGTCCTGAGGGGAATAGCTTCTGGGTACCTGGTGGCATGATCCACTACCACCAGGATAAACCTGTGCCCAGAGGCTGTTTGGGGATCCATGGGACCAACAATGTCAATCCCTACCCTTTCAAAGGGCACCCCCACCACAGGTAGTGGTATCAGGGGGCCTTTGTAGTGCCACCTGCTTTGCCACTGGCTTGGCAGGTTACACAGGAGCGACAAAACTCCTTACTATCTTCAGACATGTGGGGCCAGTGAAAGTGAGGGACAATTCTGTCCCAAGTCTTGTTCTGGCCCAGGTGACCTGCTAAGGGAATATCATGGGCTAGGGTCAATAGGAAGCCCCTGAACTTCAAAGGTATTACCAACCTCCTGGTAGCACCAGGCTTGGGGTCTCTACTCTCTGAGTACAGGAGACCATCATCCCAATACACTGTATGGGGACCACTAGCTTTCCCAGCAGCCTCAGCAGCAGCTTGCTGTCTGAGGGGTTCAAGGGAGGGGCAGCTCTGCTGCTCCTGGCTCAGATCTGCCCTAGAAGGTCCCCCTGTCCCCAAGAACTCAACCTGGTCAGGTTCAAGTTCCTCTGGGACAGTTCCTTCTTCAGGGCTGAGATCATCCCCCTCAAGGGACTGATCTTCCTCCTGAGCCAAGGGGGAAGGCACTGCCTTAACCCTACTACTCCTCCTCTTGGAAGGCACTTGGTCCATTCTTCCAGAATCCAAGGCCTGTTCAGTGCTAGACATTTTGGCTTGTGACCTGGTCACAGCAAACACATCTGCAGGGATCCCCAGCATTTCTGCATGGGTCCTGAGCTCCACTTCTGCCCAAGCAGAAGTCTCTAAGTCATTGCCAAGCAAGCATTCGACTGGTAGGTTTGCACTTACCACAACCTTCTTAAGGCCAGTTACCCCTCCCCAGGAGAAGTTAACAACTGCCAGAGTATGGTCTGTTCTGACATTGCTAGCATTGGTCACTTGGTACATCTCACCAAGCATAACTTGCCCAGGTAGCACAAGGTCTTGTGTCACCATTGTGACACTTGCCCCTGTGTCCCTAAATGCCAAAGCCTCACGTCCATTGATTAAAGGCTGTTGTCTGTACTTGCCCAGATTACTGGGACTCACAGTGGAGGTCACATCCATGCCTCCATCACAGACTAACACAGCCTGAGTCAGTTCTCTGACTAAGTCAGAGCACAACTCAGTTCCCAGGGTGAACCCTACTAAACCCTTTGCTGGAGCACTTCCACCAACTGTACTAGGGGGAACAGGTGCCTTAGGGGCATTGGTGGGTGCTGGACTGGAGTCTTTGGACTTGGTGCAATCACTGGTCCAGTGGGTCTTTTGCTTACATACCTTGCACCATGGTTTTCTTTGGCCTTTCCCTTTGGTAGACTGTGAATCCCCACCAGAAGAAGATTTTTGGGGGCCTGATGAAGACTTTTGATCTTTACCCTTCTCCCCACCCTTGTCAGAGTTCTTAGCATCTTGCTTCTTGGTTTCCCCACCTTGGTTCTGTACCTTCTGCTTCACCCTGGTTCTGACCCATTTGTCTGCCTTCTTTCCCAATTCTTGGGGAGAGGTCAGATCAGAGTCTACCAGGTATTGATGCAACAGCTGATTTTGACAGTTATTAAGAATCTGCTCCCTCATTATCAGATTGTACAATCCTGAGAAGTCACACACCTTACTGCCCATCAACCAGCCTTCCAGAGCCTTGGCAGAACAATCCACATAGTCTACCCAGTCTTGAGTCTGTGCTTTTTGGGTGTCTCTGAACTTCAACCTGTACTGTTCAGTGGTTAGGCCAAACCCATCAATAAGAGCACTCTTCAAGACCTTGTAATTATCAGCATCCTCCTCTCTAACAGTGAGGAGCTTATCTCTACCTTTGTCAGCAAAGGAGAGCCACAAGATTGCTGCCCACTGCTCCTGAGGGACCTTCTGTACTTTACAGGCCCTCTCTAAGGCAGTTATCCATTTGTGGATATCATCCCCACTCTGGTAGGGAGGGACAATCTTGCTCAGGTTCCTATGGTCATAGGACCTTTCCCTATCTCTAGGGATCTGGCTGCCACCATGGGACTCTAGTCCCAACTTTCTTTTCTCTCTAAAGAGATCAAGGGACTCCCTGTCTAAGGCTACTTGCTTCCTTCTGAGTTCAAGCTGAGCTTCCTCATATTGAATCAGCCTCTTTCTTCTCTCATGAGAGGATTCCCTCCTATGAGATGAGACAGAGCTCCCTATTGAGGTGCCAGAGTGGTTGGACTCCTGAGAAGGAGACCTAGACCTCCTGGTCACACTCATAATCCTTCCTGGGGGGACAAAGGGTGCATCATTCTGATCCTCCTCTTCCTCCTCCCCAGGAGGGGTTGGATTTTCCAGGTCAGGGTCATTGTCACCCTCCTGGCCAGTTTCAGAGGGGGGGCTGGGGGTATTGGTACCACTGGTCCCTTCCTCATCTTCTGCCCCACCCTCAGCTCCTACCCCTTCAGTCCCTACAGGCTTACTAAGGTCATAAGCCACCAACAACTCCTTGAGGTGTTGGGTGGTGGGGCTTTGGCCTGTCCTTATTTTTCTCAAGTTACATAAAGCTCTCAATTCCAAGAATGGGAGTGTATCATACTTGGAGGGTGGAAGCTCAATGGCTTCCTGCAAGGATTCTTTGGATCCTACCCTTAAAGACATTACTAGTGTGGTGTGGTGTATGCACTACCTACTCTAGTGTGGCCTACTAAACTCTCTTGAGTTGTAGAAAGGGTTGTGCTATCCCTTAACACACAACTCTAAGTTCAGTAGAACTTACGTTATTCTAAGCTTAAATTATATGTACCTTAGGTACCTTTAGTGGTTTTCAGTTGATCAATTCAATTGAGATTATCTGGTAAAACAATAGCAAGCTGGAATCCCACACGCTGCACACCAATGTGAGAAGTTGGCCTGGCATATGCTGTCCACTAATTATAGTGGGCACCTTGCACCAGTCCAAACAACCACTTATTGGAGATAGGTTAAAGACAACCTTTATTGAAAGCTATCCTAGTGGTAGCTATGGAGAGCAGCCTTCAGGCTAAGTCTTGAAGGAATGTAAAGCAGCTTGTTTTACCAGTCTATAATCTCTTGAGTGACCAAATGAAAGAGCACCACACCAGGTATATATTCAAAATATATGTATTTATTGCTAAACACACCCCTCTAGTCTCTTTATGAGGCTAGAGTTCGAAGTACATAAGTTATAAGATATTAAATCACAGTAATAGCACAAATACACGTTTGGGCCCTAGGGGCGTACCAAACCATATACCAATAAAGTGGTATGCGAACCACGACTGAACTAGACACTAGGCCTAGAGCCTCTAGAAGTGCTTGGACCACAAGGAACCACCCAAGGTAGTGACACAGGGGACCTACGGGAGACGCGTGCAGTGTAAATACACAACCGCGATACGGCGTTGACTTCTATGGAGAAAGTCGGGATCGGGAAAATAGAGAAAAGGGACACTTAAAAGAGGACTAGGACAAAACCCTTTGAGATCTAGGACTTTGAAGAGTCTCTACCCACGGGAGCACCGGAGTACTGTGTTACCTCACCCAGGGAAGCCGGGTGCATAGGTGCCTTTCGGGGTCGGGTTTCGTCGTCGATTCGAATGGCGATCTGCTGCAAAGTGCTGCTGGCGGCCAAGAGAAAAGTGTCCGGGTGGATCCAAGAGTGGATCGGAGTTCTGAAGAACCTGAAAGCAGAGGGGACAGAGTCTGGGTCAATAGCCAGTGACCAGGAAGGCGATGGACAGATGCCCACCGATGTCGAGTGCTTCAGGTGCGTTGACGGTCGTCTTGACTCTTCAGCCACGAGGTCCAGGAGGCGTTGTTGGCAACCATGAGCAGGATTCGGGCTGGTACACGATGTTTGTCGAGTGCTGAGGCGTCGGCGACCGGATTGGACCCAACAAGCCTTGGCAACGGCAAGTCTCGGTGAAGATGTAGATCGTCGATGGTGCAGACCAGCAAGGTCTGTGGAACTCACCCAGCGAGGGTAAGTGAGGGCAGGCCTGGAGCAACCAGGATGCCAAGTAAGAAAAGGATTGGCCTTCGTTAAGGGCTACTAGCCAACGGGCTAGCGACCGCGAAGGAGCCTCGTGACGCCGCAGGTGGATCTGGCTTACAGGACACTCGTGGAGTGGGGGCCAGTGATCTTCGGTGCAGGTGGTGCTGGAGGCTAGGGCTACTCGGAGCCCAAAGCACAACTTCTTGGGAGACCCAGAAGAGGATGCACTTGCAAATGTGCTCGGTGTCCAGGGGTCACGGTCTCAAGTCACCCACGATAGCCACGGGCCTCAGCTTTGCTGGGGACTCAGGGTAGCCTTGGCGAAGTCTGAGAATCCACCTCTGGTGATGCGATGACTTCGGCGTCCGACGGGAGCTTCAGAAATGCGAACCGGACAGATGCTTCTTTGGTGCCTGCCAAGCAGGGGAGTCACTCCTTGACCCCAAGGGAGATTCTTCAGTCCTCTAATCTTGTAGTAGAGCGTCGAAGGTCCAGGATTCAGTTTCAGAGTTTCGTCCAGGGATAATCTAAAGTCCTAAGGACTGGGTTCCTACCTTTATTCTAAAAATAGGGGTTGGACTACTCTGTGGCCCCACCTATGGGTGGGTCAGGGCAGAGGGGTGGCTACACCCCTTTCCCTTTGTCCAGTTCGCGCCAAAGCAGGGGCTGCAAGCCCCTGATCCGGTTTGAACTGGGGTATGCACAGGTACACCAAATGTGCCCCCAGTGCAGGACTTCAAAGCACCCGAAAGTGCTCCCGCCCAGCCCCAATACACATTATCCTGTCTGGGGAAGTGGTCACACCTCCCTGGGACAGGAAACCTATTGTCCAGGCCTCCCCTGCCGGAGTTTCGTCCAGCAGCAGGAGGCCAGACTCGTGTCTGTGGCAGCAGCATCCATTTTGTGATGCCAGGGCTCTGGAAAGAAGTTACCGGACTAGTCAGAGTTAACATGTCTTTCCCTCTAGAAGGGTGGAATGCTACCCCCGCCGCCAGGATTGGCGGGGGGATAGTATTCCAAGATGTTTGACACCAAACACGACATGTTTAGGTGCAGCCATTCCAAAGTTAGCATTTTACCGCGAGGATATAATGCGCTTAAGAGTATATGGTCAGGCTGCACTACAAACAGCATCAGAGATGGTCTCCGAACGCTGCAGAGGGGCCCTGCTCATGCAGGGGCACCCTCTCACATAGGAACCATGCACTCTGCCTTTAGGATTGATAAGGCCTGCCTTACGAGTGACTTATAGGTTTATATGTGTGTATGTATTTCGTGATATAGGTAACCTATATCACAGTAAGGGGTGCATGCACCACCTTACCCAGGCTGCAGTAGCAGACCTGTGGTGTCAGTTTGGATGGCCTTCCAGGGGTGGCATAATACATGCTGCAGCCCCTGGCAGGCCTCTGAGGTACCTATGCCCTTGGTACATAGTATACCATATACTAGGGACTTATAAGGGCACTCCAGATCCCAATCAGAGATGTGCCTAAGGCACATGGAAACCATTTTAGAGAGGAAGCAGCTAGGCTGGGGTTCTGATTAGCAGGGCCCCAGCCAGACTAATGTCGAAAAACAGTGAAGCATCAGCAAAAAGTGGGGGTACCCATGTGAAGCAGATCCTACTCTCCTACACACTGCACTTTGTCTCTTTTCCTCAGAAGTTCACAAGGAGAGCTGGAAAGGAGCTGATGCAGCTAGTGGCTGTCATTACATTTTGCACTTCCGTCAAGAGGAAACAGATGCTAAAGTAGGTGCAATAGCAGGATGTATACTTTGATGAATGTGCGACTAAAAGGCTACTTTCGCTGTATACCTCCATGACGCCATCCCTACCTAGTTCAGTTTAGGGACCATTTAAAGGAATGCTGAAGAAGCATTTTTTTTGTTCAGCAGGATGAAGAAATATAAAATTGGGTATAATATGTATATATACCATGTTTGCAATAATAGTATGTGGAAATGGATCCCTTGTCCTGACCAAAGCCACGGACCCCGAATGGGGCCGTCGGCTGAAACATGTTGACCTGTTGGATGCAAGAGCAATCATTTTTCCAAGGCATCACCCTTTTTTAGGTCTCGCGCCTAGCGTTGCAGTGCGTAGCCCTGCTCGCGCAGCGCGAGACCTCTTGTATGGGCTTCAGAAAGCTAACCACTCGCTCGTGCGTGTGGTTTTGTTTTCGCAGGCTGGCATTGGCTGTAGCGTGCTTTTTTTTTTTTTAAACGGCACGCAATTGGGCAAAGGCGGGCGCATGTCCCGTCTTTGCTAAGCCCATTCCCGTCCGTGTCTAGGACGCGCATCAGCGCGCGGCACAGACGACAGGCTCCCTCGCCCCCCGCTCCTCTGTGGTGCGCGCGCACCACTGGTTCCTACTTGTAATTCAGGGGACTGTTTTGCTGGTGTTGTTTCTTTTCCCTTTCTCACGTTCTGATCCACGGCGTGGTTTTGTTGCCGGCTAGGGGGTGCGGTTGATTTTTTGTATTTTCTTGTTTTCTTTCCTCAGGATGCCGTTGACAGACTGAACTGTACACATGCATGGGGAGTACACGTGTGTTCCTCTGTGGCTGGGTACGTGGGACGCTACCCCCGGGACTCAAGAGGCTGTGCCTGAAAACTTTCAGTTTCTCTTTCAGTTTGCTTGAGCGCACACAACAGGAGGACCGCTTGCCTCCAGTTTTGTTTAACTTTTTCACTCAATTTTCTGTCAGAATTTCCTTTTCTCATAAAGTGAAAATCCCTACCAAAGTGTAAGATTTTATATTAAATTGTGTCTTAGTGTTATGACTACAATCGGCACCGACTGGTCCCCTTCTACAAGCACTTTTCTTTCCCATTACAACCCACACTCCTTGCACGGCTGCATCATTACAGTCAGGTCATCACAGGGCTGACCTTGACCCTGGTGCGGGAAGAGGGCAGCGGCTGGCAAACCAGGGAGCTCCCTTAGACCTCGGAGCGCCAATTGGCTCTGAAATGAAAGGACACTTCGCCGCACACACGGTGTACACACTTCCAGCTGCTGAAACGTTGTTCATATGTGCGTTCACACTTGTAATCAAAAAGCCCCGGCCAACCGCGTAATGGCCCGACCACTCACGTCAGAGTCCAAGGCCCGATTGTAATGCAACAAACATTGTGGGGGTTGATCGTGTGTCTTGTTCTGCAGAGAGCTTTCTGTTTTCACAAACTAGGAAGAAACCGGGACCAATAAAAACGTTAAAGTATGTGCCAGCCAGCTATTCAAGAACTGAGACGCATGGTTTCATTCTTCTTGAATGCAGTTATCATTTGAAAAACAGTAGTTTTCTTGAAAATTCAATATTTGAATAGGACAAGTTGCAAAAACCTTGGAATAAAAAAGTTTTTCACATCTGATTTTCACACGACTTTTAACGCGCATACCCATTGATGCAATTTAGGGTTGCATGCATGTGTGTATATATAACTTTATATATGTATACATATATGTTTACATTCATGTTTATTTTCCTGCAAGCACACTCACACGCTTAGACAACCTTCATAAATGTTAATTAATCTATATACTATGTCCAGTATGTGAAGACGTATCTTGCAGCCGACGTGAACAGTCCTAGCGTATACGGTGTACTTTATGGTAACAGATTTGTTATGTGACCTTGAAAACTTGTGTAATTTATAACGGGCAGGATTTTTTAATTTTTTTTTTTTTGCAAGAAAACGTTTATTACCTCCACGTTGTCTATGCAAAATCATGGTCTGTTGGCTTTTGAAACTTTTAATCTTGAAGGTTTCGCTCGTTATAATTGTGCGAAAACATATTTTTTCAACACAGGCCCACCTGTGAGAAAATATAATCTAAGGTTTGGAACTCAGGCAAACACAGTGTTGATGTTTTTGTTAAGGAAAGTGGGTCCTGAAAAGCCGAAGGTGACTGTTAATCCGAGCAGGCCAAACTATAGTTGTGGGACGAATTGCAGATTCACGTTCTTTCGGCCCGCGAGCCTCCTGTGCACGTTCGGTCCATCGTGAGCGCTTTACTGGGTGAAAATTTGCCGGTCCGAATGGTCGTGAGGTATTTAATATACTGCTGTAAATTGCACACAAAAAACTAGAGCTGCATTCTCTGTGATGTTGGAAGTGACTTGTAATGCATGCCTCGAGCGCTTGCAGCCCCCAACATTGATTAACATCAGGTGTTGTATATAAGGGAGGCCTCGGCAGTTTATGGGGTATGTGTAGTATCGAGGTCCACGCATGAAGTAGTATTTCAAGATGTTTTATTCATGAAGATAACAAGTAGTATAGTTCAGAACATCAGGTAGCTAAGATGTAAAAGAGAGCCCCACCAGGAGCAGCCTGTGTGCTGCTCAGCCCATGACCAACTGTCACTTAACCTCCCTCAGTCCCAACATTCCGAGGCTAGGAAAGACTCCAACATTCTATTGGGCATAGAGCACAGGCACTGGGCTGAGCAGGAGGAGAATAATACTTAACCTTACAAATGCAGGATACTACATATCCCCTTTCCTTCCAACAGAAGAACAAATGCAATCTATGATAAAGTAAAACAAGAGTGAACAAAAGACAGATAGCAAGGAAGGAACAACGGAGTGACAGAAAGAACAAAGGAAAAGAGCAAGCGAAGCAGAGCGAGGAGAAAGATGGGAGAAGACAAGGAGGTGAAGGTAAGGTGTAAGTAAGAAAATGGAAAACCCATCCACAACAACAACGAAATAGAAAGAAGGAGACAGTGAGACGAAAGAGAGGAAATACGAAATAGAGAGAGACAGACGTGCCAAAGGCAACCCCCAAACATACCCACTGGCCAGGCAGGCAAGAAAGGAAGGAAGAATAAGGCATGACGCAAACCGGACACCAGCCTACACACAGATACAAAGAGGAGGGAATAACGGATCTCCTCCTGAACAGGGAAGAAATAGAATAAAAATGCGAACGAGGGAAGGCTGGAGACAGAGGATGACAAACAAGAAATGTAACTCCAGAAACCAAGGATGAAAATAAGTAGAACATCACGAGGAAAGCTGGACATAATGGAAAACAGAGAAGAGGCAAAGTAGATACATACAGTATAACGAATACTTCCCCCCATTTTCAATTAGACAATAATACGATATAAGTGTAACGTTGCGTTATATAAAACAGCAAAGTAAGAGAATGTAGAAAGACAATATCAGCCAATGGGATAGAAACCCATGACCGTCCTCTACTCCTATGCAAGAGTGTGAGGAGAAGTGAATGGGACTGTGACCCATGATGTGAAAGCCCGTGAAAGGACAACCCCCGCGTAGAGGTACAATGCAGTGCAGAGTAGAAATGGGTTTAAAACCCATAAGACGCACCCTGTGTGAGGGTGACTGTGTATGAAACGGTGCCCTGTGTAAGGGTACCTATGTAGCTGTAAATGGGACTGTAACCCCTGGAACGGTGCCCTGTGTAGAGGTACCTATGTAAAAGTAAATGGGAATGTAACCCATGCTACGGTGCCCTGTGTAAGGGTAAAATCCGTGTGTGACCCAAATAGGAAAATGTATGTGGGCAAAATGAGCTAGTACCCATTCCCATCCCTATATAGGAAAAAAATAAAGTGTGAAATGTACACCAGTGGTATGACCAATGGACCCCAGAAGGTATGTACCTAAAGTCCCTTTTAACCATATGTATCTCATAATGAACGCGAAATGTAGCGTATGTAGGCAAGAGTGTAGTGTGGGAAAGGGAAATGTGTATTATCTCAAAAGCTAAACTTTTATGTTAACAGATCCCACCAGGCAAACCTGTAGAGAGTGTGGCAGGTGAAAAACCGTTCCTTGATGTGGTGGTACAAAAGCATTGGCTAAGATGGAACTGTAAACACAGACAAACCTAGTATAGGCTTCCATACTGATACACAAAAACAGTTAGGAGACAGTTAAAGTTTAAGGTGTGCGTGTCACCGTAGTCCTGTGACACACAGCAGCTGGCAGCTACCCATGTCAAGAAATACCATAGTGGAATGTCAGCTCGTAGAAGGGGTCCGGCGTACAAAAGTACTGGGAGAGTCTAAGGAGGCTCTGAAATCACAGGCACAAACAGTACTTACGAGTGGGTGCAAGTGCCCTCTTCTTGCTCCTGCAACATGAAACACGGACCAAGAGCACTCGGAGAAAAGTCCCCATGTACAATTGCGACCACGCAAGAGAAAGCAGCTTACAGCAGGAGGAATGCGCTGCCCCTTAAATGGAAAGTCAGGAGAATCCATGTCCGCAGTTTCATGTAGATGCCACGCCAAAGATGGAGGCACGCACGATACGCAGTGCAGGATGGCTCCCGGCTCATTTGAGCGCCAATCAAAGATACTTGGCCATCGCGTGACGAAGAGCGTGTCGTCACAGAGCATCCTCCGGGAGACCAGTGCGGGAAATGGATGAGGTAAGCGGCAGTTGGGAAAGAACGGCAACCTAACCAACGGTTGCAACTGCCAGAAGGAGGACAGATTGTGGTAGAAAAACGTTGTATAGAAACTCACCACAGCGTCTGCCCTTCAAAAATGGCAAGAACCAAACGGCATTAAGAAACCTGCGATGCACACTTGTGAAACACTACAAGCGCTGAGAGGTGCTTCATGTGAGAAACACCTCGAGGCACCGTGGTGGTGGGGTGTGGCAAACAGCAGACACTGTGTTGTAGGCAGGAGATTTAAGCGCTGCATCACTTGGTGTTGAAGCTTGAGTGAAAAGGGCATGTTTTCCTCCAGTGAAATAACCCAAATCAATTTTCAGGTGTTGTAGATAGTGTGAGGATGTTCGCCAGGTTGTTCAGGATAAATGAAGGTGGTCACAATGACAGTACCACATGTAGAAAGATTGTAAGTCCAACATAACGTAGTGTAGATGTGCACAAGGTCACACAGCGTAGGCAGCAGAATGACTCCAGTACATGCGGCATAGTAGTTGTGAAAATCAGAGTTGTAGAGTGTGTGCCTGAGAATGCACCAGCGTGACAGAGATGATTAGTCAGCCTGTAGAGTTGAAGAGTATGAAAGAGAAGGCAGTAGATGTAAACCAAGTCCAATGAAGGTAATGAAGAAGAGCACAACACGCCAGGGAGAGGGCTGTCCGGCGGTGAGGACACTGGTGGGGCTTAACGGCGTAGTGCTACAACTTACTAGTGTAGATGTCTTCTTTTGTTTTCTGTGACGAAATTCTTTCTTGTAAGAAAACGTAGCTTTTACCTTGTTCGCTGTTTTTCCTTTCCTGTGGACACCTCCTCTTTTCCTTTTTGTAGCCTGTGACTGTCTGTTGTGTAGCTTGTTTCATCTTCAGGTCCTAAATTGTACACCAGGATCCTGAGATCAGCTAGTTTCACGTAGGTACGTCACCAACTCGTCGCCATCAAATGTAGTATCGAGGTCCACGCATGAAGTAGTATTTCAAGATGTTTTATTCATGAAGATAACAAGTAGTATAGTTCAGAACATCAGGTAGCTAAGATGTAAAAGAGAGCCCCACCAGGAGCAGCCTGTGTGCTGCTCAGCCCATGACCAACTGTCACTTAACCTCCCTCAGTCCCAACATTCCGAGGCTAGGAAAGACTCCAACATTCTATTGGGCATAGAGCACAGGCACTGGGCTGAGCAGGAGGAGAATAATACTTAACCTTACAAATGCAGGATACTACAGTATGCAAGTAGGATTTTCGGGGTCACAGTTCAAAACAGTAGCCTCCGGCTAGTGTTTCCGTACTTCCCCTGAGCATACCTTTGGCAGCAGTCGGTGCGCTGCGTGTGCCTGAGCACGCATTTGCTTTGTTTATTTTCATTTTTGTAGCCAGTGACTTCATTACATTACCGTGCAAGCGTTACATGTGTATGCGTGTGCACGTGCTTGGTGCAAATCCTTTACTGAAAGTTAAAATTTAGCTCAGATCTTTTCGAAAGGCGCAGCTCGTGTGCAGCTTTGCAGAGGCAGTGTGCCGTTGAAAGAGGCACAGGCGTGTTGCATAAATTGCCTGTCATTTGGCATCATGGCCGAGCGGAGGCCAGGCCCTCCTGGGAACCGGTCACATTGGTGGACTCAATCTGCTTGGGTCCACACTGGACAAAACTGAAACCACAAACCGCACGGAGAGCAAACTTCAAATGCAAAGCACACGAGGGCCAAACTTCAACTGCAAGCCTCTCGGGGGAGGTAGAGATCGAAATGCAAACACTAAGCCTACGAGGGCCAAACTGCAGTTGCAAACCTCACCGGTGGGAGGAGCAAACTGAAGGCACAAAGCACACAACGGCCGAACAGCAACTGGAAAACTCTCCAGGGGAGAAGGGCAGCAAATACAAACGAAGCAGACACTAAACTGCAACTTCAAACCACACAGGGGTCAAACTGAAACCATAAACTGCACTAGTTACCAGGCCAAACACAGGTGCCAAAATATAACTTCAAACCGTAGGGACCAGAATTCATCCACAAAATGCACAAGGCTATATCTCAAACAGAAAGAATGCAAGTGGCGAATGGTAATTGCAAACTACATGGGACGGCAAACTGTACATACAAACAGAGTCCAGACTTCATCTAAAGCACACAAAGGGGCCAGAATTCACCACAAGATGCACAGAGATTAAACTGCACCCATGCAACTGGCATTGGATACAAACCACACAACTGACGAATCGCTACTACAAGGGGTCCCAAACTGAATCTGCAAAACACCCATATCCAAACTGCAACTACAAATTAGACAGGCCAACCTGCAAACATAAATCATGTAAGTGCCAAAGTGTAACTTCATTATGCACAAACGGCCAAAATGCAACTGCAAACCGCACAGGGTGTTAATATCTCTATCTACCGGAATAGGTGTTTTTCATGCACCATCTCATGATTTTACTTTTTTTCTTCACAACTTTTGAATTGTATTTGTTGAATGTAAGCACTTATGTCTGTAGGCACTGTAATAATAAATATTGATTTTAGTCAGTGGCCCTGTGTACATGATCAAATCACACTGAAGACACCCCAGGACTATAAGGAGAGTTGTTTTCCTTTGCAAATTAATTGTTACATACCATGGGCGAGGCACTAAAAAGTGTTTTCTCATGTCAGTTTTGCTGTACTGTGGCAACAAACTCGAATTTGAGCTTTGCTCTGTAGTAATGAATGTATGAACGTGTGTTTATTAATACAGTTTCTCTAAATACCTTATTATTGGGCCACATTTATTTTCATTACCATACAGTAAAAATATATATGTAGAGATTATGAAGGTATAGATAGCTAGACTAGGAGTGTTTGTGTGGGTGTGTGGTAGTAGAACACAGGAACACATTTACTGATTCAAGATGGAAAAGTAAGAGTCTGACAGGGTTAGCATGCATGCCTCTGCATGTGTGTCCGAGTGTGTACAGACTCCCTTTGTTTTAAATTAATTTGTTGACATTTCCCTACTTTTTTAATTGCACTTTCTTACTCCTGAAAAGTCAGTAGTGCAATGCAAGTCAGCTGGCAAATACACTTCCACTTTTGCTTCCTGGAAAAAAACTCTGTAGTCCCAAAACATATGCATGTGTGCATGAATGTATAAAAATGTGTGTGCAACCAGAAAAAAAACACTACAAATGCATGCTCTTTAGCCCACACTCACACAAGCACACACCCTCTCTCCCACACACCTACACATTCTCACACAACACACACACTTTTCTATTCTCCCAGCACACATGTTGTCACACACATACGTGCTCACTGTCACTGCCAATGCACTCATGGAAAGGCCCAGGCACTAACACATGCACTGCTACAATCCCTGTGCACTACCCATGCAGACCTCTAACCACCTACACACTACTGATTCACTCCTGCAATTACCCAGGTAGTACCCATGCAGTCCAGCAATCACACTGTCACTCTCCGTGCACTCCTCCAATCATCCAGCCAGCATCATGTACTTATCCAATCACTCCGCCAAAACCCAAGCACTTATAAAATCACCATGCACTCTCCTTGTAGCACTCTAACTAACTCACGCTGTGCTATGGGAGTGCTTGCTGCAGACATGAGAGGCTGACCAGGGCCTACTCTCAACATGCAACAAGAAGAATACACAGACCCCAGTCTTACTACTCACTCAACAAGCAATGCCTTTTATTTATGTTTTAAAAACGAAAACAAAAATAAAAGGCATTGTTATTTGCAATGTCAATAGCTCAAACTTGCGTAAATGCGAGACCTATTGCATTGCAAATGCTTGTTTAATCATCTTGTTGCCTCCTATATAGAATAGAGGTTGGCCCCACTAGGCGGTCACCGAGATTTTTATTCTGTAATTCTTAGATCCCATCCCTCATCCTCAAGTGCTTCCTGTGAGTTCATGGGAAGCCTGCCGGCCATTAGAATATTCTTTGGCGCGCAAGGATGGTCGATGATGAAGCATGACACCATGGGGTTGTGTGAGTCCATACCTTTCAGTTTTTTGAATTTCCGCCTAAAGTTTGGTAGATGCTCAGATGCAGTGTGCTCCTATGCAGATTACAAAAACAGCCTGGGATTTTAGGGTTGCCAGGATCTTAAAAAGTTTCTCCAGTGCTGGCCCTAGTCTTCCTACAATGTCTCATTTGCTCATTGTGATGTGTGTTGTTATATTCTACTTTTGCCACTCAAGTGACAGCAAAAAAAACTCAGGTGTAAACCAGGCAGAATTACAGAACAGTGTTTTCATGTGCAGTATATCAGCTGAGAAAGCATGCGGCCTAGCCAACCCCACCTCTACCTGTCTAGTTACGGGTGGTTTGATGGAGGAGAGGTCTTACCAGTGGCAGCCCACATACAAATAGGTGAAACCCTCTCGGCGGAAACCGAGGGCGGTGTCTCATGTCTCGGTGGCTTCATCTTCACAGCCACCTATATGATCTTGTTATCATCCCCTCACATCTTGACCTCGATCTGTGGGTTGCCATGGGAGCCGTGCGAGACTGAGGCAATCGAGTTATCTCTGCAGGCGTTGGCAAGCACGAGTCCGTAAAAGTAAAAAATGAAACCGATGTGTTCTGCATACTTTGCTCTACTTTATAAACTGTAATTGCACACTGAAATGTCAGCCATTGGCACTAGGGTGGTGTATTATCAGAAAACAAATTCTCATTCTGCCCCAAGCCTGTGATGCATTTAATTTACCCCCCCTTTTCTTAAATAAGGAGAACGCCTCTTTTATTGAAGGAGATCCCACAGAGCCTTGTTCGTGATGAATTGCAGTGAATCAACCTTTACTATTGCAAACAAAAGTAATTTCACTCATCGTGGCTGATATACCTAAATCCAGTCCAGAAGAACCCCGTAACGTGCATTGGCAAAGCCAATAGGTCTGGCCTTGTCAAGCCTGTTTTTAACCTTTTTTCCCAAACACATGCATTATGCAAAAAAGTAAAGGCTGGCCCAGCAGCCCGGACAGACCAGCCCTGGCACTGAAGTGTTCTTCTTTCAGAGGCTCTGCACATGGGATCAGGCAAAATGCCGCCACTCACAGTTCAAGATAGCCAATGGATGAAGGGGGCTAAACAACTACCCCAATGCTCTAGGCTGCAGTAAGGGGAAGAAAAAAGGGATTCATACCTCAACAGTTCAATGGATGAAGAGGGCTGATCAAAACCCCATTTATCTTTGTATGCATGTATGTATATTTATCATGATTTTTTTATCATGATTTAAAAAAATAAAATAAAACACGAGGCTAGGGAAACAGCTAAAACTACCACTAGGCCAGACCCAAAAATTAGACTAGAGACACAGAGCTGCAAATACACTTCAGTCCAGACCTGAAGCACCACCTAATTTACAAAAATTAGGAACAAACACACATCTCATTCTAAATTTGAAGGGACTTCCTATTCCTATACTGGGGCATTCGATGTAGGTCCAGAAGTGCACTGCCACTAAGACCTTACTTACCACTCTTTAGTGCAAAACTACTACCTAGGACATTGTAATGCGAGCCTACTTTAACCAGTACTTGAGGATGTCGGCTTCTTTTCATGAAACAGTTTGCAGTCCTAAACCTGAAAACTGCTTACTAGTCGGAAAATATGACGTAACACACAGTTCCGACGATCTTCCTCAATCCAAACATAAACGATCCCCTTCTGTTACTAAACTGGGATCTCAGAGAAAATTTAACTTACGGGAATTAATCCAACCTAGAAGAATCTACGTCTTTGAATTGGGAGACGGCCACTACAACGCGGCCGTTTCCACGCATAACCATAACCACGCATGCATTACAACGCATGCGTGGTTACAACGAATAGCCTTTACCACGCATACCTTTACTACGAGAAAAAAAAAAGAAACGTGGGATTTAAAAAGGGGGCTTGGGGGACACACCAAAATAAAATTTAAAAAAGGAACCTGTTTACGGCGTTTAAAGAAAAAGATGTGGAGGCAATCGGCGTCGTTAGAGGAAACGGAAGGACACTTCCGCTTCCTCTTAACGACGTGCGACGTCACCTCGGAAGATCAAGGAGAGGTAAGGGGGAATGAGGGGGTGGTGTCGCGCAGGGGTAAATTTAAAGGGTACATTTTTAGGGTGATATCATTTAACATGAAAATGCCATTAACATGCATATTTTAACAACGAAAATCGTTGTAAAAGTATGCGTGTAAAAGGCATTTTCGTGGTAAAGGATATGCGTGGTGATGGCATTCGCGTTGTAACGCATGCGTGGTAAAGGCATGCGTTACAACGGAATGCGTTGTAAAGTCATACAACCCTTTGAATTAAGCGCTGCCTTCCCATACAATATCTAAACAATATTCAACTCTTCCGATGCAGCTTAACTATAATCTGTTCCATGTCCTGTGTTAAAAAAACTATTAATTATAGTGTAAAGTTGTAGCAATGGAACTGGCATAAAGTTTGTTGATGGGCGTTCTACTCACGGGAAAATTTTGAAAATAGAGTGGGGAAATGGTGCTATTTGAAGCTAATTTTAGGAAGCAAGAAGGTTTATAAAGTAATGGTGAAAGTGCAGCCTTGAATTATTTAAAGAAAATAAACACATAAAAAATGCTCCATATCTTATTGAATTAAAATTGTTTAGTGTGACAAGCAAGGGTTTCAATTATCTTACCTGCACACAGGGTTGTCTCTGCACTGCATGTGTTTGGTAAAGCTGATAATCTTCATGCCATATTGTTTACACTACAGCAGAGCAGACTACAGCCTGAGGTCATATGTCCTGCTGTCTGTTACGAGGCCCCGTGTTTATGTCCTGACAAATTTGCCCTTCGCCCCTCACACTTCAGGGGTCCACACTCCACTTAGCTAAAATCTATTATCTGTGAGATATGGGACTGGGAGCCTCAGGGCCCCCTCACTGCATTCAGCAGGGGCCCCATCAGGTTGCAGACAGTGGCAGTCAAGGGGTTGCGCTTCTTCCTAAGATGCCTGGCTTATAGTTCATGACTAAGTTAAATGGATGGGTAGGGAGGGTTCAGACAGACTGACCTTAATGTTATGATGAATGGTAGGGGCTCATCAAAGGATGTCTTTCTCTTCAGCTGTTTTACATGTTACCCCGAGCTGCTTAAACTCAATCTGTTAGGACTGCATTCACAGCTTTCAGTTCACCCAGCCGGCATAGCTGACTGTGCCGCCATTTTGTAACTTTTGTGAGTGGTGTGACGCAGTAAAGCAATAGGTGTTCTTTTTTAAAACGGCGATCAGAAAAGCATGTCATGTCACACAATTAACATACATTCCCACACTACAATAGTTAGTTGTTACTTGCCACAAATTGCGACGCGCACACAGTCTGATGAGACTGACTGATGTGAATTGAAGAGTCTCGCCGTGGATATTAATGAAAATGCATTCATAAAGTATGCACAGGATTGAGTGAGTCAGAGGTTAGAACTATTTTTTTTTAACATGTGCACAGGCAGCGCTGCACGCACCACTCTTATGATTGCCTTCATTGCCTTGCCTGTGATAAATTGGCTTCACATGCAGGGCTGAGCAGAACTCTAGTGTCAGTTAAACACACTACACTGGCCACAGGCAGCCACATCACATACTAGTTGTTAAACACTACTTACTCCACCCTGCAGTTATTTTTACATCCGATCCGAATCCCAAAACGCATTAATTTTTTTTACACTGCTACCTTTCGGCCGGGACAAACAGTGTCAAACTTAGAAACACAGAAAGAACACTTGGGGTACTGCAGTGTCTAATGGTATGCAATGAAAAATGTAAGCTGAAACTCTGGAAGAAAGCGGGACAGAAACCTACTCTGTCCTCAGCATTTGAGACCCGCTCTGAGGTAAAAGTAAAGTTAACCTCTGCTCTTATTATCAGGCAGTGCTTAATTTGTAAAATATTAAGTGCCAGGGCTCTGACCAGGAGGCCACTGCAGCTTGCACCACCCATCGCCCTTGTCATCGCTGCCAAAACAACTACTAACCATCTCTCTCGCATGTATATGCGACAGTTCAGATTATTCCAGGTCCCCAAAGCTGGCTGGGGAGGCAGGAATTAGCAATTTTAATGTATATTGTAGTCCTAAACTACAGTTGTTCTGCTCATCTCTAAATTTGATGAGCAGCGCCACCATGTGGTGGACTGTTCGAAGTATGGTGTTGACAATAAGGTGCCGGTGCCGAGCACCGGAAACCAATTAAGTGCCGGTGCTGAGCACCGGAAAGCACCGGCTCAAATTAAGCTCTTAATATCAGGACTCGTGAGATGGAAGTGTGCTCAGGGCCAGCATTCAGTTTGTGCTGGTCCGCCATTTTCGTGATGCAGTAAGTTAAGTGTGGTGTTCATTTTTTAAAACAAGCGGGAATCGGGAAAGCTTTAGGGATGTCACACAATTCATTTGATTTTAACATACATTCAGCTGACTGGCCCCACAAACAAAACGAATATGTTTCCACTTGCCTTGCCATAATGCCACGCACAGTCTGATTACATTGACTGATGCTTGGAGGATGTCAGATATGCACAGAGCGTTGGCCTCAAAAAAGCACCCACAGACTGGTTGCCTGAGTCACAGTGATTCACAGCTGACTGTTAATATGTGCAGTGCGCAGTTCTGCACCTTGCTAGTCTTCCGCAGTGTGACTATGAAATTGCCCTTGGCTTTTAAAAGGGCCTGAGCGCTAAACCAGGCATGTCATGTCAGACTGCGACATCAACAGAAACTAATTGTGAGATCGTAATTCATTTAGTCAGCCTCTTTCCCATTAAGAAAAGTACATATGGGTTATTATTGTGTTTCACATCGGACTCGTGACCAAGGCGAGTCTGAACAACGCACGCCTTTGCTTGCAAAAAACATTTTCATCTTTAAAATATTCACTGAAACATAAATTACCTCATATTATTTTACACCATGGTGGGCGTCTCTCCGTCTCAGAGGGCTGGTGAGGATGGAACTTGGCTGGAGCCACAACACAATGACTAGCCTCAACCACTCCCTCTGGTGCAATGCTGTTAGGTGCTGCACACGTCACAGAACGGAAGGAGGGAAAGAAAGCACGGGACAGAATGGCCAATCACTGCATAGCTGATATTAAAGCCATGCAGCGATTGGCCAGGTGCTCCATGGACCTCAACATCCCCACCCCGCAGTGCCTCATGTGCAGGATCAATAGCCGGGACCAGAGGCCTAACCACATGTCCTGGCCAATCCAGACACTGCTCCCTTGCTGAGAGCAGCGCCAGGATTGGATCGGGCAGGTAGCACCAACGCTCAATCTGAGTCTAGGGAGCTACGGCTAGGATGCCCCCTCCCACTCAGTATGCAGAGGTGGTAAATGCATCTAGTACACATGTCAGGCTGGCCACAGAAAGACAGTCGGCCAACCTGACATGCGTAATTTGAAATGCGAGTGTGCCAATGACCAGGGGGTGAAGCCCCGCCCACTCATGATGTCATGCTGGTACTAAACCACTGGCCCGCAGCAGAAAAATAAATGTAAACTAAACTGTAGATTTGATCTACATTAAATTCGGGGGCTGGGAGGCCAAATTCGTGGGGGGGAGGGGGGCAAGGCCCCATTGCCCTTATAGAGAAACCGCCGCTGCTGTTTTTCTCAAAGAATCTCAACGTACACTAAACTTAGACAAAGTTATCATCGCTCATAATGTTTACTAGTGATTGAATCCAGGTCTCGACTGAAGAGATATATTTGAGATAGGATCAGATGAGGTATCTTTTGAGAATGATGAATTGTAACGTTGTCTAAGCCTTTGGATTGTTTTATGCTTGTTGTGTTTACTGTTTGTCATTTTTACAATTTTGCATTATATTGTTAGTTATTAGGGTCACTGGAATTATGCAAAGCTGCGGGTGCAGGTTTTTTGAATAGTTATGGATCTGCTGCATTTGCTACATATTATACCATCTGCTGCATATTCTGCAGATTAAAAAAAAATGTTTCTAGCTCATAAAGATCAAAAGTTGTAAAAACTTTGCGACATATGTTCGCAATCTGTCGAAGGCCTATTGCAAAGGCTAACTGGTGATGTTACGGTTGCCTATTTCTGCAATTGGTTATTAAACTGGTACTAATGAGGTGAAATTTTTGTCCCAGACAGTATTACTTTGTGTAAAATGTACAAAATAATAATGTAATACTATTCCAATAGGTGCAACATTACACTGTATAATTTGCCTTTTCATTCATCATAATTTAATCAACTCTGCTGCATAATGTGATGTTCTGTTGCAGCATAATTCCAGTGGCTCTGCTTAATATAACTGTTTAGTTGGTTCAATGCCTTGAAGGTGTTTTAACGATATAGTTGATCGTAACAAATAAATAAATAAACTAAAGTCTAATGGTCTGTGTCAAATAGACCAGTGCTGCCAACAGTATATGCCCTTACCCCAGATCATGAGGTTGTAGGGACACCTAAAGGCAAACGTGAGAGCTCATGAGTTTTATATTAATCAGGAATACTTGGCAATTGGTCTGAGATGGAAAGACTCCAAAGTTACCTGCATCAATCAAACGTAGTCCAATTTTAAATAATCCACTGATGTGACAAAAATCTTGACTCAACATTTGGGGAATAAAGGCCTCGGCACATTTCAGTCAGAGATAACTGCCTTCTCTGTTATTTATAATATAAGTACCAAAACCTGAAGCAATAACTTTCTATACGTATTTACTGGGTACAATTTGCAAACACGGCGTAGCTCTAACATCTGTAAATGCTTTTTTCTGAAAGTTTGCTTGAATGTGGTGCAGCAGATGTGTTTTGCTCTTTGGTCTCGCCTTTGTTGGTGTGAACTTATCTGCTGTACTAGAGAGATATGCTCGGGTGCACAGCTGAGACACACCTGCTCCTTCTTCCTCTGCAAACCACAGGACATGAAAAGGTGAAGAGAAACTATCCGCAGACGGGTTACCACCCTAATGTTATTGTGCTGTTCTGGGCTGACTTGTGCTTAGCTCAACACCTACAGAATATGTAAGTGACACATATAGTGAATGGGGGCATTACATGCCCGCATCACAGTTGACAAAATTAGTTTAGAGACAGTTCCTGTATTGGGCCTAAAACATTTTTGGCACTCACTGCTAATCACCATCATTACTTTAGAAGCAAATACACTCCTCTTCATTAGAAGCAAATACACTCCTCTTCATTAAAAGCAAATACACTCCTCTTCATTATAATCCTATTGGTACCTTTTTTCTCGCAGCCTAAACAAAAGTGTTCCACTTTTCTGTAGTGGTTTCTTACACCTGTGTTCAATAAATAATTGCTATGTATGTCAATCATTGACCACTCCATCCGACCACTTGTCTTCCCATTACCTTCCTTCCCACACCACTGAAACGTGCACCTCACGCGCACTTGCACTTCTTCAGCCGATCCACCCCTTTGACCACGCTATGATATTACTACTTCCACAGCCTCCATCCTAGTCGCCGTTCTATAGCTCCTACCATGAACCACGTATATGACATTAACCTCTCCCAGGTACTGCATACACCTGAAAGCTAGTGTGCTCACTCTGCCCTCATCGCCACAAATTCTACCATACCCCATTTGTAATGGTTCCACCTACTCCAAGGCTCCAGCTTACTCTTGTTCTACAGCTCCCGCACCTCACTTTTTGGTGACTCCCATTGCCGCAACCCCTAAGTCTCCCACTATGCGGCAATATTTACATCTCCCACATCATATCTCACTGACTCCATCATAACCCTACTTGTACAGTCTTCATGATGCCCTTGCTTCCTGTGTAAAAACATGTTGCAGCCAGGTGATACTGCAAGAATTTCTAAGCTTTTGGTGGAATAGATCTTGACTGTCCCCACCGTGCTTCTTCTCTGGGTCTTTCTAATGAGCTGTGTGAGTTGTTGTGTTCTGTTGCTACTTTGGTGCACTTGATCTAGACGATTCTAACAGTTGTTTTGGAGTGACACACATACTACCCAGAATCTGAAGTAAAACGGCTTTAAATCTGCATTGTGCATCACCAGCATTCTGGAGAAGCAGTTACAACTCCCCACTGGAGCAGTCACAGCATTTCTAACCACCTTTGTAGGAGCACTCTTCCCCGATCCTGCAGAGCTGTTTTGCCCTTTTGCCTGTGAAAATCATTTTTTTTGTTTCTAAAAGTTGTTACACTTTATTTTTGGGAAGCAGTTTCTAACCATCAAAGGCAGTGTATTGTGTGCAGTGGCACGCCTTATTCTATGCAACAGTAACTCAGCGTTCCAGTATATCTGTCCGACCAGGTAGCAGGAAGTGGAGGCATGGTAACCAAAAACTGCAAGAGGATCTTTGCGATGTTAAGTATACAAAGCAGTGCTGCATGAACTACCAAACATGGAGGAAAGTGCCTCATTGATTACGATGAAGTCAAAGTTGAAGTGTAGTGTCACAGATTGAACTGTAATTTCAGAGGAAGAGCCACAGCATTGCAGGGTGAAATGTAGTGCTGGACTGTGCTGGGTTAACCCCGGAGTCAAAGGGTGAAACATATCGCTCTGTGTTAGCCAAGCTGCACCATAGCGATGTATGATGTCATTTGTGAATAATGGTGTAACTGAGTCAAGTCCTGTGTTTCAAGAAGCACCATGGTCTAGGAGAGTTAAGCATTGCATGATCTAAGGAAAAACAGATTTTCTTGTTAAGCAGTTTAACTATTGTTTTAAACATTGAATATATGTCAATCAGGAGTCCAAATTTTGCAAAATAACCAACTTCTAAGGCAAAATCCTAGAGTTCTTGATAGAAACCTGTACTACCATGAATCACTTTCCTAAATGGACCCAGCATGGTAAAGCAGCGACCAGGACTCCAATCTGAGACATTAGCTATCTATGAGCACCAGTAGCCATTATCTTTAGAATGTATATGATTTAGTTAAGTGACCCTTACCCGTGTATCCAGCAAGGACTGCGGCGGGGATAACTGGCTTGTCTTTGTTGAGGTCTGCTCGGTCTCGTACATAGTCTTTAAAGGTACCTTTGGGCTTGTGGCTGGGAAGGGTTACAGGGTAGTCTTCAGAGTCAAAGCTGTCATAGGAGGGGACACGCTGGAGGCTGTTGAAGGATGACTGACTGCCCCAGGACTGGGTAAGACGGTCACAGCTGTCGTAGCTCTCTGTGCTTTCGAACGAGTCCTGCCCACCCAGCTTACCTAAAGTCAAAAAGAGAAGTTTAACGAAGAACTCACTTCACTCCAACTCCCTCTCTATATAAGACCAGTGCTGGTCTGAGATCAGTGAAAACAAACTCCATCACACAATAACGTTGCCAGTAATTTACAAAATTCTCTATACTCCAACTCTTGAAATGCATAATACTGTCACTCATTCCACTCTCATTTACTATTTATCCTTTCACTTGATTCATCCAAATCTACTTTACGGCACTTCCTAATCCATCGGTACATATGTAATCTCACAAGTTGATGGGGGACCTTCTCTTTATTCTCATTCTGGGGTAACCTTATGTATTTTCATGGTTTCCTGCTATCTTTGAACCCCACTTTAGCGCTTACATCATTTTTCCTGATATTTTACTTTCACATGTATAGCCATGTCAACGACACACTGTTTTGCAGTTGCAAAGCCTGGGATTTTTTAAATTACAGTCTTAACAGCCACAAAACAGCGTTGTACATCATCTCAGTGAGTTGTCCAGACGTGGTTAAAATAGGCAGTTTTTGGCACGGCTTACAAATGTAAAGTACATCAGAATCATTGTGCAGAATAGAAACACTTGTTCACTCCTTTTTTAAAACTTTAAATGGTAAAACGTGTTACTATGTTTGTAGGTTAATTTAATGCCCACCTATCTTCTCAAAATATACTTGATTCCTGCTCTCATAACAAAGATCCACAAGATAACTTTCAAACTGTAGACCTTCACAGCTGATAGTTTTATTTTTAGCATTTTAAGCATGTTCCAAACTATTACCAAACTCTACATAAAATAGTTGGTAGTATCGAGGGAGCTCTTCTGCTTGTGGTCCTGCACACTGTGAAAATGTCTGGGGCCGTAGTTGATTGCTGATATCTAAATGTGATCATGCCGGAGATTAGGCGTGCAACGCCCATTGGGCTAAAAAGGGCTTCAGCCCTCTCCATCATGTGTCTTAGCCCAGGCTGCTACAGCTTCCAGGACACACACTTTTCTTTAGCTGATGCGTGCTTGGCAGCACTGGAGATGGGGCCTCAGTGACAGCCTTGTACAAAGTATTTTGCAGTTCATCCACAGGCTGAAGTGAAAATTATTGGAAGCGTATTAAAGTAATGAATAAAAAATGCATTTTTTTATGTTATACTCGCTCAGTTGGTTAAATGAGATCATTGCAGACGTCTGTTTGTGTAACCAGTCACAGAAAAGATTCTGGTTGGTACACTGGGCCCAATCCTGTAAGCGAAAGCACAGTGAATATTAAAGTCATTAATTAAAACTGGTATTACAGTATAAGATAGGCTGCTGCAAAATGTACAAAGAGATGTGGAGGCCCACATTTTCTAAAAATGTGTGCAGGAGTTGCATCACAAAAGTGACATACACTCAAAAGTGTTCTAGAGGTATTTACTAGCTCGCTTATTCAATCGCAGAAGGAGATAAAACTGCCTACTGATTGACACTCACGCTCACGTATTCAATCTCAGGAGGAATGGAAGTTGCATTAGGAATCAAGGCCATGACTTGCCAGCCAGACATCCCGAAATCAGTTGTGATAACCCACTAACCTGACTTTTCTGGGACATGTATGTGTGCAGCTTCAAACAAGTATATGTTGCAATATCCCGATGAGAAGACTTAGACCGTACATTTGGTCAACAATCAGGCACCAGTGCCTTTCTGAAGACGGAATAAAAAATATTTGATGACCTTATTATCATTTATCAGAAGGAATTTTTGGAGCATTGGCAAAAATGATGCTGGTGTCTTGAAACAACTTTGCGTAAACAGGTTCTAAAGTCCATTGTTTTAAAATCTGTAGAAGCTGCTTATTAGTCATTAAATCACACCTTTGCCTTTTTAAAGATGTCTGTCAGTAGCCCATTAAACATTGTCAAATCCACTAAAACATATCAGTAGCCTATAAACATTGTCAGATCCATTAACAAATGTTTGTTGTAATCATATCAAGTTTGACCTATATTCTTAAAATGCTAAATTTATCACTGTTTTCTTGTATTTGTTCTAAGGATCGCTCCGACCTATTGTTTGAAGTGTCATCCTGACCTCCATTGGTTGACCTGTAAGCCTTAACCGACCCCCTCACCTTGGGTCTAATTGCACCCCTGCCCAAGAAGGAGGGGTTTGCATGGAGGCCTAGATTACATTTATTGGAACTAGTTTAATGCCCAATGAAAGTGCGACCTTGTGGTCCCCAGGTATATTTGGTGGTGTGGAAGAGACAATTGGGCACTGTTCAGTCTTGTTAGCTGCATGAGAGAATGTTTGTGAGTAGCTGATTGGAGCACAGCTTGCTTACATCACCCAATTCCCTCTATATGTAACGATAATGGTGCTCGATTGGGCAGGTAGGGGCACAGCTTGCATTGTTGAGTGTTTTTATTAAGATGGTCTTATGATACATAAACTGATTTGTTGCATTCCCCATTTATTGTCCCCTCTGTTTGATTGATATTCTAGAAAATAAAAAGCTGGTTAATATTCTCTGCTGCAGAAATTTAAATAGTCGAGTAAGGCCTTGGGGTTTAGAAGCGTAAGTGGCTGTGCATTTTGTCTCTCTTTGACATTAACATTAGGAATCCACATTGTATCTCTTCGTCATATTTTGGTTGCAGCCCCTATCCTACCTGTCTCACTTTTCTGAACACTCCCATGCTGATTGGAGGTTGGTGGACACCGCCCTCATTTTTGGGACCCACAACGTATTTTTCTTGATAGGACTTTAAACTAGAGCGAGAGAGAAAAAGGCAGAAATCGAGAAAGATAGGAAAACAGTAACAAAGGAGGAAGTGTAGAAAAAGAACTTTCAAAGGAGAGATAAATGGACAGGAGGTTTTGAGTGGTGGAAGAAAGAGGCATGGGGTGGAATCAAGAAGAGGCAACCTTGGTATTGGTGGTCGGCTCCTAAAAACGTGGGGTCCCTGCACATATTTGCTTCACAAATTAAGCGCTGCATAACCCCAAATACAAAGACACATTGACTATCAGCAAATTGGTTCCACTAGTTAGATACAAAACTTGACAAACCTCTGCTGATACGCCCTACACACATGTTGTCCTGTGACACCACTTCTTGCTTGATTGTAAAGTAGTTAGTCTGGAGAGAGTCTGTCTGCAGAGGGTCGCGCTGGAGAACAGAAGGGTAATCGGTCTCATACTTCAGGGTGATGAGTTCTTCCGAGCTGATTGGGTGGAGGGTCTGATAAGACTCCGTGATGAAGCTCGGCTCCGAGAACTCAGAAGGGGGTACACACTGTGCATGCTCGATGCCATAACCTACAGACATGAAGGTTTTGGATACAGTTAGGCAGCTTTACAAGATTAGTGTCACAATCTGATTTGGACACAGGTGTGATCTATGCAAGATGGTGATGATGGATAGACAGATCCGAGGACGTTTGAGAGATAATGTCCTTTTTTGAATGGTGTGTGAATGTGTGCATACATGTAAGGATAGAATGATTCGAGATGGAAGGATCAATTATGTATTTAGAATATTGTTAGTGGATGGACAGATAGGTATTGGAAATTCCAATGGATGGATAAATGGATGAAACCTGGATGAATGGATGGAGCACAATTTTGATGTTGAGCGAATGGATGCACGTTTGAACGAATAGATATTGAAAGAACGTGGGATGAAGTATATTTCTATATTGTAGGAAAGATGATGAAGTGATGGAGAGATGTATGGCGTGGGAGACAGATACAAGAATACACATAATTGAGGGATGTTCGAAACTGATGGATGAATGGCTATAGGTATTGTTTAGATGTGACAGATAAAGGGAATGCATGGATGGAATGACACACAATTGGACAAGCTTTATAGATGGAGAACGAGAACATAAGGAGGCTGGGAAGAGACAGTAAAGAATGCCAATAAAATAAATGAAGAGCAGAAGGTTAAACCAGTCATGACTCGAACTTACTTATGAAGTAGTCGGAGGTATATCGGGATTCAGGTAAGAGGCATTTGCACTGTTGATCAAGTATGGTTTTACATCTTCTGTGTACGGGAGAGATAAAAAAAGTAGCGAACATCTGAATCTTATTTTCTTTACTGAGATGACGGTTTATAAACATGTTATATGTATCGAAGTGGTTGACATTTATAGACAAAGCGAAGGCAGGAAATGCACTCTATGAGGTTTGTGACAATAATACTGAAGGGCTTGTAATTTTTCTATCAATATTGAGTGGTAGGAGTCGCAATTCAGAGACATAAGCAGAGACTCAAAGACTCATTTGTAAAACAATACTGCTTTAGCTATGATATTGCAAGTTCTTCGGAAGTACTTTTAAGCCATAAGGCCCAGCCAACAAATCATTATTGAACTGAACTAAAGAACGGTGTGGGTGCTCACAGGGATACCCAACGTGTAATACATATGGAAATTTTAGAGTTTAGACACATAAGTATAGGAGTGAGCCAGAGTGGCCCTTGGACTAAGAAAGTGCTGGTGCACGCAGACCTTCTTTGTTAATAACCTTAAGAGCAGAAATACTATTTTATACTAAGCCACAAATACTGTAAGCTGTGGAATCAAATCAAAACAAGGGCTCGCCTTTTTTACTCCCACACCCTTGTGCACTTCTAATAAACAACCATTTGCAATGCAATAGGTCTCGCATTTACAAGAGTTTGAGCTATTGGCATTGTAAAGGCCAATACCTTTTATTTATGTGTTGTTTTTAAAACAGATAAATAAAAGGCATTGTCATTTACAATGCCAATAGCTTAAAGTCTAGCAAATGCGAGACCTATTGCATTGCAAATGCGTTCTGCATGGCCTGTGCTATAATGTTTTTTTAAAAGGTTAGGAGAGAGCGTGCCCTGCCTGCAACAGCAGGGAGGACAAAGCTATTTGAGAAAATAGTGCTGCTGAGTCTGTAATTAAAGCCTACCGAGTAACAACACACGTAACGGGGGGTGTCGTCACAGGAGGTTACAAAATGAGACAAGGCGGTACTAAGGAGGGACTACTAAGCCTATTGACCAATGAACAGCCACAGTTTACAGTGGACAGTGACACAAGCCAATGAAAAATATGGGCGGAGAGTGGGCAGAGCTTCAAGTCCCTACCTGAATACAACATGCCTCGCAGAGTAGCGCATGCGCTGCCCAGGTTCAACCCAAAAAAGAGTTTTGTATTCTTTAAAGCAGCCCTCGATGTGGCAAATCCCACTATTACCACAATTGTACATTGATGCAAGACAGGTGGACTTGTACCTGCCTTATCTCCAAAAAATAAACCATAACAAAAAGGAGTGTGTGCATACCCAAACAAGCACTGGCAAAGGAACTAGGTAGTGCCTGTAAGACCTACTGGCTTTGCTATAATGTTTTATGACATGCTACATAGCATTGCGGCTGCTGTGCAGCATGACTTAAAAAAACAAGGCGTGATGACGCAGCCGCTGCGTCATTTTGTATGCATGCACATGTATTCAGCATGCACACGTGTACAAAAGGACTTTTTTGTTTTTAATTTACCGATTTGAGATGGAGCAGTAATTTTAAAAAGGTAGCGTGAAAGCACTGTTTTAAAATGTAGTGTGAATGGCCTTTTTATAAAAAAAAATAATAATGGATGAGCAGGTTGCCCAAGCAGTTTGTTGGGTGTGGGAGAAGCAACAAGAGGGCAAGAGCACAGGCTATAAAGAGCAGCACGGAGCGCAGGGTGAGGCAGAAGCGCGTGGGTTAGTGAGAGCAACATCAGTATGCCCAGACGTGGGTCCCATGCTCACTGTGCCACTGGGACCATGCTGCACCTGACTAGAGAGCCCCAACTAGGGTGAAAATGGTCTCGATTTGCTTGTGTTTTGGTTCAGAAAGTATCTGGCTTGGCAGTTTGGGCTAGTCTGTTCTTATTGGAGCACAGTGAAGGCTAATTTGCATATGGCTGAGTCTAATCTAAAGTGGTATGGCAGGCAAAAAAACGATGAGGTGGGATACAGCCCCGAGTAATTACCAGTGGCTGAGATTAATTCAAGCATCCCACCCATCACTTTTTTGTGTACTTCAGTGTGATGCCATGGGTCTGATGGGTATGCCCAGATGTGTGTCCCATCCTGAAAGTGCCACTGTAAGCAAGCTGCACCCGACGAAGAGCCCCAACTATGGTGAAACAGGTCTCTGACTGCTTGTGTTCTGGTTCAGAGAGGACCTGGTTTGGCAGATAGGGCTGGACTGTTTTTACTGGAGCAGGATCAAGGCTCATTACCAGTAATTACCAGTGGCTGAGATTAACTCAAGCATCACTCGCATCAGTTTTTTGATTACTTCACTGCAGACAACATGAAGGCACTCAAAAGTGTTGGTGAGGACACCCACTTGGCCTCCTAAAGTATTTTGAGGATCAGATGTCTACCATATATCAGACTTTAGATCTTCACAATAGGTGAACTGAAATCATTGCATTCATGGCGAAAATCATATTAAAAATTGAAAAGGACTCATGACATGAATGAATTCTTATATTTACTTCCTTGTGTTGTGTATTTTCTGCATCATCTGTATTTACATGAGAGTATGTACACGTTGTGCTTTCCTTCTTCTAGCAGAGAGATCAAGAAGGGGTGAAAAGCACATGAGAAAGACAGATGGAAAACACAGGCACTCTGATCCAATGCTTAAACAAAAAGAACAAGTAGTTCTCTAAATGTGAGCAGAGAAGGCATAGAAGCCAGCCAATCAAAGCGATTGTAAAGAGGCCATGCAGCATTGCAGGGAAAAATCAAAGATTGACAAAAAAGCCATCAGTTAAGAAGCAGCCAAATGAGAGTGACAGGAAAACTAACCAATGGTACGTGATGGGTGGGCTTCAAGCCCTTATATGTTCTTGGTACACGCACAATATGTCTTGTGCAACCATTCAACTTGTGCTGTCATTTACACTCAACTTAAAAAGCGCTTGCCATGTATTCCATGTATATGTACATAAGATACGTACAGAACAATGTGGCAAATAAAGAAGAAATGGGCAGACACCTGCAAAGTACTGTGAGTTATAAAACATCTACTATTTCATTATTTTTCTTTGACAAGTAATGCTGCTTTGTCTGATCAAAAAATGCAGACATTTGGTTGAGGGCAAAAAAGAAAATTCATACTTGCTTGCTGTTGGACCTGTCAGCCTTAGGGCAGTCTCCCCTACCTTTTTGCCCTTTGCCTCCCACTTTAACTGTACATTTTTGTTGGACTTAGGACTCTGGGCACTTTACCACTGCTGATCAGTGCTAAGGTGCGGGTGCTCTCCCCTAAAAATATGGTGACACTGGCATACCTGCCGCAGGCCTCTGCCATCGCAGTGAGGCCTACCCCTCCATAGGCCAGCATTGGGAATTTCCTTATATCCCTTTAAGTGATAACTCCTGAATGGGAAGTAGTAGATATATCATGTTTGGTATGGTTGGCATAGTAGTGAGGAACCCTCTCTAGTGGTGTATTGGGTTTTGACATTACTGTCTCAGAAATGCCACTTTTAGAAAGTGGACATTTCTCTGCCCTTCACTTAGCTCTGTGTACCTGTAGCTTGCCCAATCCACGTCTGGCCCAGGGTAGCAGCCTCACACTTGCAGACTCCCCCAAACACAGGAAGGGCTGCTTTCATCTGCATACTGAGGACCTTCTTGGAGGGAGTGGTGATTCGCACTTAGATTTGAATAGGCGGGGCCCTGCTGCCCCACAATAGGCTTATCGACCCTGCTTTGTCACTGCAGACAGCCAGGTGCCAGGTCAGGTGAGACAGGGAACACCCCAGAACCTCAAAGACCCTTCCAGAAGCTTCTGCCCCCTTCTAGTAGCTGGGCACCAGGGTATAAAAATAGTGCCCTGGCCACACAGCTTTGTTATACTACTGGACCAAGAAGAAACTCTGCTGGAGTAAAGACTGCTGCGGCAGGAAGATTGCCACTGTGCTGAGTTTGACTGTCCCCAGGAACTGCTACCCCGCCGTGCTGAGCTGCCTCACTGGCTGCTGATCTTTGCCCTGCCAGGGAGAACTGAAGAACATCTCCAGAGTGACCCAGGGTGGCTGGCTTGCCCCCTGCCCTTCCCTGAGGTCCCAGATCGTAGAGGACCTCTGCACGATCCCTCCTAACAGTGTGCAGAGACAGGGAGTCGTCATCACTAGCCCGTGTTCTGCCGGTTCTATGACCAGAGCACTTCATGACTGTAAGCTGAACTGTGCCTCAGCGCGTGGTTACATGCTTTAAAGGACCCGCGGGCGTGCCTCACAGTCGGAGGTGGGGATCGCACCTCACGAGTCACGCTCGAGTTGGTGCATCATCCTGCCTCGCCCCAGGCCGCAATACTCCATCAGTGCCACGCCATCGGACTTCACCTGGCGGGACCGCAACCCCCTCAACGGAGGGGACCAACTCGCAAGTGAGTCTCTGCAGTCCCGGTGAGTCTTACGGGACACCTCCCAACTGGCGGTATCCCAGCTGTCCTCCTAGAGAGAGGGAGGGTACCTCCCCGTGTGGTTCCAGCAGCTATTCACTACGCTCCCGGCAGGTAAAACACCCGCGCTCTGACTACAACTGTCCCCGAGCAGGCCGGCGGTGGCACCTTTCCCGAATGATGCAATAATACCGTAAAGGCCCTAAAGCGGACCCTCCGAGATTCGGGACATTGCCAGACTCTGTCTCCTCTAACTGAATAGTACTTTAGCTAAAACTGCTTATGAGAATTAATTAAGCCAAGGATTGGATTTGTATTGCTTTAAGCATACTCTCCCTAGATAAAGGTGACTTATTTTTCTAAACCTGTATAGCGCCTTTTTTATTGTGGTGTTCTCACTGTGTTGCTGGGGGTGTGTGGTACACAACTACTTTACACATTGCCTCTCAGGATAAGCCTTTCTGCTCTGCGCCAAGCTAACAGAGGGCGAGTACAGGGCCCATGAGGTCGGTCTAAGCCTCACCCTGAATAGAGTGGTGGTCCCTGCTTGGTCAAGGGTGCATACCCCTGCCAATCAGAGACTCCCATTTCTAACACTTGCTTAAAAAAAGATCTTCCATGCCAATAAAAAGGATACTGTGGCTATATGAATTGTTGCATATTGTGTTAAGAAATCGACTTATATGTTCCGAGCATGCCTTAAATTTCAGTGAGAAGAATCTAAGAAGCTGTGGTAGCCCAAAATGATTGCAGAAAATGGGCCATTTAACTAGATCAACTCAGTCTCCCTACAAAGGCTTAGTCCAGGTCTTATTCCTGCTTGGATAATAGTATTTCCTAAATACAAATGTTAATTGAAAAAAGGTGTGCACCTTATATTCCACATCAAACCCCCATCTGATTTCCTTCCTGAGGCATTACAGAGGTGTTCTTGCATTGCAAATGTACTTCGGAGATGAATTACATTTGGAAGGAATACTAAAAGATATTGTAAAATAAAAGTGAATATAATACGTGTTCCTCTTATGATTGTAAAGACCAGTGTATGATAGCATAGCCCAAATCTCCCTAAACAGCAGCAGGGTCTGCCAGGATTATAAATGGTCTTCTGCAATATACTAACTTCTGTTTCAAACAGGTACTCAACTTCCTGAACTATCTCACTTGCTCAAGGAGTCTTGTATTGGAGGTGAGATAAAATCAGAGAACCACTTTTGAAACACGTTTAAAACTTCTCTGAAAAGGATGATGTGGCTTTGATCTGGCGAATAAACTTAGATTTTTTCGAAATAGTTTGTTTCCACTCGGTTTGCCTGTGCTGCCCAGATTAGCCAAGAGTTAGAACTTCTGATAACTTTAAACATAACAAACTTCATTTCGCTAGACATATCCGAAGAACTTACAATAAGTTCCCTGTAAAAAATAAACATCTTTCTGTTTATTTGAATAAAATAACCAGGGAAGATGCATTTTTCAGGATGGATAGATAGTGTGTAGGTGCCTGTGAGGGTGTTAGAACGCTGCAAATAATACAAATACGAACATACATAATGCTGAGCCCACTGCCTTATTTACAACACATTGTCTGAGGGCTTTGATTTAGTGGGCAGCAGGAGGGCATAGCATCATTACCTTTCTGCAAGATTTCCAAGTGCTCCCATAGAATGTCCCCGACGAAATCTGGAGCAAGCTCCAGAAAGCATTCTTTGCCCAGGGCACAGAGCGATGCACCATTCATGCGGAACTTCTGGAAATCCACACCTTTTAGGGTAAACTCATTGACAGCCCACATGACCCAGTCCCTGACGTGGGCGTCTGTCCACTCACGTGGGTCTGAGAACGGAAGAGGAAAGGTTCAAATGGTTATTACAGATTTCACTTGAAACTGATCTTTGCACAAATTAGCAAGGTGGGGAACTGCCTTCTAAAGTGGTTAATCGACTTCTGCAATCACCCACAGGGTATGGTACTAGAATATTGTTCTACATAAATATTGTGTCCTTAATATCGTTTCCAAAAATATACTCCCACTGGAGTTAATGATAGAGGATCTAAATCCTGTCGGATTATATTTTTGTAAACAATATTTAGGATACAATATGTCAGTGGATATTTTTGACAGCGATATTCTGACATACAACACCAGAAAGACCAAGGGCCTGATTTAAATGTTGGTGGAGAGGAAGCTCCGTCACAACAACAATGGAGTTCCCTCTCTGCCAACATTATGATCAGCACGCCCGATTTAGATTCAGGTGAACCATAGTTTGGCGATGGCAGAGACAACTCTGTCTCCGTCATGGTCAAACTCCTCCGATGGACCGACGGAGTAAGGGCCGTTGGCATTTGGGCTGCATGTCCACCCACCTAATTTAGATGGACAGAAATACAGCCGATATTCAATGCCCATCACTGCCAGAAAAAGCCTGGAGGTAATAGGTAATGAACAGTGCTCAATGCTCAATGCCCCCCTCGTCATGGGAGCAAAACTCCCACAGCGAGGGGGGCATTGGTTTCGTTTATTTTCAAAAGAAAATTCTGCTTTGGGATTTTCTGTTTGAAAATAAATAAAAAAATGTAGGTTTGATGTGTGGCTCTGTCATGTTGACAGAGGTATCCGTTGAACTTACAGTTCATTGATAGGAACCGCTGTGATGGTTCCTGCCAATGCTAAGAATGTCCGCTGGGCCGGCAGACATTTCTCAATTTGGCAGGTGAGGACTTCATCAGAGCGATGGAGTAATTTACTCCGTCACCCTGACGGAGTTACTAGGTCTGCAAAAATATAAATTAGGCCCCAAATCTGGTCACTGGTGTAGATGATGGTAGAAAAATGGTTGGATCGTCTCATTTTTAAATGTAATGAGCACCCAGGCACCTCTCTGGCTCTCTAACCAAAGCTAAACATTCAGGTTGTGTTTATAGGAGCATGCAAATCTAAAAATAAAATGAAAACTGCACCCATCTCCAGGTCGTATGACCTGGTACCTTTCATTTTTCGAGGAAAATATTTTGCTTTGAAGGGCCAGTGGGCTTTGAAGTACCAGTGCGCAATGCAATGTTCCTTCTGAAGACCTTTCACCTGTAGCTAGAGGTGATATGTCTGCAGTCAAGAAGCAAGCTCCATGAACACAGGGATGAGGGTTTATTAGCGAAAAGCTGCAATAAACTCATACTATGCTGCTCCCATATAAAACCAATTTTTCATAACCATGAACCTTGGTGTTGACAGTCATGGGCTGCTCAATGCCAAACAGTAGTGATAAGCTGTTAAGCAGTGGTATTTGACCACCATTGTCAACTGCACATTTCTCAGAGCCCTAGGAAATGGAAAGTAGTTTCGTAGAATTCGGCGGGATGGATAGAAATGCTGTCTCACCATTTGGAGACCCTCTTTAAAGGTCTTGTTTGTCAGTGAGGCATGAGGTGGAACCTGGTTTGACATTATAACAAAAAGGGAAGACTGGAAGTGAATGAAGGGCTAGAAATCACGATTACTTGGGCCATAGGTAGGAAGCAAATCTAGGGCACTGTAAACGTCATATCAGTACTAAGTGTGTAAACTCTTTAGCAATAGTATCAGGGGAGGAGCTATCAGCTGATTATGTTTTTTGTAAGGCACCTAAAAGCACAATGTTCATTGCACAATCAGGATTGTTTTAATTGGTGAATAACAACTGTGCAATCATAAATGTGTGCTGCAAGTGCTGCACTCATTAGTGCTGTTCTGATTTATCACCATGGCACCATCCTATGACACTGATGCTGCTGCACTCATAATGCTGTGCTGATTTTTCTCCAGCTCAAAACACGGAATTAATGCACAGCGAGGCTGTGTTGATCTATCTTTGCCCTGATGACACTGAACGAACACAAAGACCATAAATAATGTTGCTGTTGCCATTCCTGGAGTTGTTTTGAAACATGGGGTCCCTCATGGTGCTGCTGCTTACCTATGGGTATTCCAAGCCGCTCCTGTTCTTTTGTGAACCCACTGAAGGTGGCTTTCAATGCCTGAGACATCATCTCTTTGCTACTTGGTGTCAGAAGAGGCACATCTGCACATTCCATGTCTGAAATGAGAGATAATTAAAAATGTAAAAGACTCAAAATTGAACAGCACAACTCGGACCATTTTTATTGTCACAGTTGAAGAAAATCTGTTTGAAATCCTGACACTATCAGATTCCTGGCTTCTCGGACTGTTGTGTGGTTTGCAAAGAGAGAACGACATACAATTGACAAGGAGTGTGCACATAGCCCCGGATTCTCACTCGCATGAATCTTCTATCTGTTTTTTTAAGGTGAACAGGGTGTGGTTAGAACTTGAAACTAAACTGCATGATTTTTGCACGCTAACGAGAGGTAAGTGGTGGTGGGTGGGTTGGTTGGTTATGGAGAAAGGGCGAGGCTGGAAGAGAAAACGTGGTTGAGAAAGAGAAAGGATGTATCCGAAGAAAGGAATCGAAATTGCAATTCACATATTATTTATTCCTTTGCACAGGGGTCATGTTTATGTGATTTGCAGTAGTAGTGAGGTGGGCTTTTCTGTTGAATGTAAGCAAGCACCATGCATCAAAATCAATTTCCTCATCCACATCATTTCCATTGTAGGCTGATCCTCAGATGTGTTGCCTTTGAATCATGAAAACAAGACGTCCTGCTTCAGCAACATGGCCGCACCTAGTGGGCAGAATAAGCTAAGTTCCACCAAGGTATTCTCTCTTCAATGTCCTCACACAAAATGCAAAGGACCTGAAGATGCACCAAGAGGGGGAAGAGATGGGAGGATGGAGTGTTAATTCACTGCAGTGAGCTTTTAACAGAACAACTCTGAGTGCCTTGGGTTAGCAGCGTAGATGTCTGATAGGTTGTAGCTAGGGATAGCAGTGCTTGCCTTTTGATACCTCACCTACAACACTGCTCTTGCTACCTCTGATTTCAGGGCTCAGTAATCAGCAGGGCTTCAAGAGCACTCTTTACTTTTTGCAGGTTCCACTGGTGAGTACCCTTACCCTAGCCATTAGCAGTAAGTAGGAAATGGTTGTGAGACCAAGGGTGCTTCTGGAGGTCAACTACGTCATGAAGGATAAATGGGTTTATTGCATAACTCGGAATGTAGGTGTTTATGCTTAGCAGCCAGGAAAAAATGAGGAACATCTCAGAGGAAGAGGCTATTTCTGACAACTCATTCAAAAATACACTTACATCTCTATCAATTTCACTGACAGAATGTGGCCGCATTTAACATTTAGGAATCAAATCATTTAGGAGCATCAGGACACGGTGGATCAGTGCATAACCGTACAATTGTCCCCTTGACTCGACACTTTGGTGCACAAGCATTTAGTGCGTAGATATGTACACTCTCTTCAGAGGCTGGCTGCTCCTTGTGAAAGGAGACGGCTTTCACCCTCTAATGAGGATACATAAAGAGTTAAATCAGGTTGCAGTCTGGTGAGCTGCAGGCCCGCATTCCACACACTGCTCAGATTTACAAGCTGCATAAATGATTTTACTGGTCAAGGAAATTGGAGTGGATGCAAACAGGATCTGGACGGCAGCTTGGGGGAGCCGGGGGTTGGGCGAGAGGAAAGTTCCTCACAACGAAAAGCGCCAAGGACCTCGAAATGCTAAACTCCATAATCCGTGGCTTTCTCGTTATACGTTGTCTCTACCTGGGTAAAACGAATAAGGAGGGACTAACAAAGTACATGCAGCCTGGTTACTGTGTTTTAAGGGAGTGGGTCTTTGTTAGATATTGAGGACAGCCTAATAAAATAAGTATACATTCAATGACTGTAAATAAAATGTATTTACATAGTCCGTGGGAATCCTGAAAATCTGGCATGGATCTGTCCCTTTGGCAACTCTATTGACCACCCATGGTTTGCACATGCTTTGCAGTGTACGCTTCCCATCTTCATTGGCATTGAGCACCCAAATCACATACTATAATGGTGTACACTGTTTCTTTTTGCATCACCCGAAAGCACATGGTCATATTGCATCTATGTATACAAATTACAAACTGAGACCGCATTGCTGACCCTCTTGCACAGTCTCCTGCCATACGTAGGCAATACCCACAGCTGACACGTACATTTTTGCAAGAGAAATACTTTTACGTTTAAAAAGTCAACAGTGCAATGTTATCATATGGAAGGAAAAACAAGTACGGCATGCAGGTAGAGTACAACAACTTACGAGACCAATCTCATGGACTTAAGGTGAGTATGGGGCAAGGTCAAATGCAGCAGGAATAGTTCTCACCGGGTGGCACTGGGTCGTCTGGGTGCAGAGGTGCAATACAGCGTTGGGTGCCCAATGTTATCCAATAAGGATCGGTCCAGTCACACAGTGGCTGCAGGCAGGGACTGAGAGGTCAGTCTGACTGAACCAACCAGTGGGTTCAAGTCTTGCGATGTTAGGGGACTTGAGGACACTGATGGCCCTCTTCTCCTCAGGCCGGGGCAACCGGGTGCAGAGGGTCTTTGAGGTGTCAGGTTTCTTCGTCTGGGAACACTCGCAGTTGAGGGAGGCCTGCACACAGAGGTTGCAGGTGACATTGGAGAGTTCACGAGCGGTGAAACCAAAGCCAACTCTGTCTTTTGAGGGCTTGGGAACCACGCTGACACCATTGGCCCACTTCATTTCGGGCTGGGGGGCTCAGGTGCAGTGGTGCTTGGCGTGTTGGTTTTTGGCGGTCCCGGAGTCCTCACTGTTCTTCTTGTGGTGACTGCAGGATGCTCCACGGGAGTCCTTGAATCTTTACTGGAGGCAGACAGGCCTCTGAATTTTTGGAGGTATGACAGCTTGCAGGACGAGATGACTTTGGCACAATTCGATGACGAGCAGCAGACAGGCCAGCAGGGCTGGTGCCAAGTAAGTTGCTGTTCTTCAGTCTTTGCTTTTGTGGCTCTTCAGCGTCCTTCTTCTTTGGAGGTCAGCAGGATCTACTTTTCTGGGGCCACAGGCTCCCCTAAATACTGGATTTAGGGGTGGCACTAGCCTGAAAGGGGACACACCTACCTGACTATCTAATTTTCCTGTCTATCCAGGTGCCAAAGGGCTCTGGACAGGGGGCGGCATCCTCTCCTATGAGGGAAGCCAGATTAGAATACCAAAGGCGGTGGGCTCTTTGAAGCTCCCCTGCCTTGGAATGCTAATCTGCTGGTCATCCTGTGGGTGGGGGTATAAACACCCTCTGCCTGAGCAGGCTTTGTTTCTGACGTCCTGTGAGCAAAGGCCTTCACCCTTGGGGGTCAGAAAATTGTCTCTGGTGGCAGGCCGGCAAAAACCAGTCAGTCAGCACACCAGCAGCTGGTAGTTTTTCAGGGGGCACCTCTATGGTGCCCTCTGGGTGCATGGACCTGACCAGCACATGGCATATCTGCTCATGCAGATATACCCTCACATGTAATACTCAGCACCCTGCCTTAGGGCGGTCTGGCCTGCTGTAGGGGTGACTTACAAATAATACATGTAGTGTTAGGGGACATGGCACACAGGGATGTGTGTCATGTCGTGTTTTCACTTTTCTCTGCACCAAAACATGCAGCCTACAATGGCAGTCTTGCATGAGTTTGGTGAGGGGTCCCTTGGGGTGGCACAATTCATGCTGTACACCTCAGGGACCCTCTTTCGTACCTCAGGCCCTAGGTACCAGGGGTACCATTTACTAGAGACTTACAGAGGGTGCTAAAGGTATTGTCAATTGGGGTTACAATTGTACAGGTTTAGGGAAAAACACTGTTACTGGGGATCTGGTTAGCAGGAACCCAGTACACTTTCAGTAAAAATCACATCAAACACCAGGCACAAAGTGGGGGTGACCATGTCAAAAAGAGGCACTTTACGTCAAGCATGTTTCTAAAACAGAACTATACTCAGCCATCACTGTGGAGTGACGTCTCAATCAATAGCTTAGACTGTTGCAAAGTACAATCATACATATACATCAGTAGGGGACGTATCAGTGTAGAAGTTAGTTTACTGATAAATAGTACGCCTGCTTTAAAAACGGGATTATAGATCAGATAACATATGTTAGAAATAGTATCAGTCAGTAGTACAGAAAGAATAGTAATTTAACTTATGTAGTAGCTCAGTATATATCTTTAAGTCTCAGAAAACTTTTTACAAAACACACTCACTGGATGATGTCATCAGTGATGTCATCGGTGATGTCACTGACTATGTCGTGGGTGATGTGTTGTGTGGGGTCGTGGGCGGTGCATTGCGGGGGTGTACGTTGTGGTTGGCTTAGGTAGCTGTGGCTGCTGAGTTTCTGTGATTTTGTGTGTGTGGGATCTGAACCTGGCTGTGGCGTCCCTGTGACCTTTGGTTTTTTGAGTGGAATATATATATATATATATATATATATATATATATATATATATATATATATATATATATATTACCTACTGGCGGTCGCCAGTAGGTAGTTATAGTTAATACCTATTATCCATAGGAAAAGCGTTTTTGATTTGCCAATAACTTTGGCGCCGGTTGGCGAATCTTCGCAAAACTTTCAAAACTAATGGCTTGCTACGGTCAGCTCCTGTCTTGAAAGTTTCGGAGTGATTCGTCAAACGGGGGCCGAGAAAAAAGGGGGGTCCCAAAACGTGTTTTCTCCATGTTATTTTCCATAGGAAACTTTAGACAAAGCTACAGCCCGAACTGCTGAACGGAATTACACCAAATTTGGCAAAAATGTAGATCTTGGTTCAGAAAGAGTCCTTTTTGTTAAATGGTGTAAATCCGTTCAGTAGTTGCTGAGAAATTAGGAAAACAAAAAGTTTCAATATATAGGGACGCAGTGGATTCGCGAACCCTCCCGATCACAAGCTCAATTCTGATTGGCTGCCAACTCTCCAAACTCGGTAGAACCGAGTCACAAGAAATCAGAAAATTAAACGCGAAAAAGAAGAAAAGGGGGCAGGGTAGAAACCCCCTGACCCCCTAGGCTTGCTCAGGGGGTCCCACAAGGACCCCCTGGGCCAAAAAAAGCATTTTCTTTTTTTTTTTAAACGGCAGAACTTGCGTTGGGGTCGCGAATCCTGCCGATAAAATTTTAAAAAATGAAGCGCGGGCTCCCGCGCTTCGTTTTGAAAAAGCCCCCGGGTGGGCCAAGTCCCGGGGGCAATCACCAATTAATTTGCGGGAATCAAAATTGAAATTATTATTATGATTATTGCGGCCCGCCTCCCCCCATTAATCTCCCTGCGAGATAATCCGCCTGACTGGTCAGGCCGGCGGAAGGGAAAGCCCGGCCAGGAATCCTTGGGCTGCCGGGGCTTGGGTGAACCGGGGCTCCGGGTGTGGGTTTATTTCACACATACTCCCGGGCGCTGTAGGTCTGAACTGCTCCCGGTGACTCGGATTCACCTTGTTACACGGGGCAGCGGCACCCAGGCGATCCTTCGATAGAAAATAACACCCAGTGGGAAATAAACACGGACTCACCTGCAGCCCTCCCGCCGAGGCATCGCCCCGTTTATAGGGCCTCTGAAGAAAGAAAAGCACTGCTTGGTCTCAAGTAGCCCTGCCTGTTCTGTGGAAGTGGTGGGGGCCCAGAGATGAGAGGGGCCCCCAGTGACCTAGTGTGCAGCGCACAGAAGCGGCCACGCGTGCCTTCCACCCTGCACTTAGAGTAATAGTAAAGTATCAGCACACCTGCACTGCCGGGCTCCTGTAGGGTACACTACTTTGCACAGTCTCAAGTTGCCTCAGGCACAAGTTCTCCTAGTACCTATACTTTGGAGATTTTGTGAAATGCTTTAAATTGCGTTGACTAAATTGCTAATTTATTGTTCAAAATCATCGCAGTGACAGTGGCTCAGGTGTTTTTTCTCTACTGCAGAGTCTCGCTACTGGGGCAAGCGTCGGCGGGGGCCTTTCGGCGCTTTGCGGCCCTTTTACAACATTCCAACACGTTAAGTTGTTCCTAGAGATCCACAAAACGTGGCTTTCTCCGGCCAGACACAGCGGTCTTTTTCGAACCCTGGTTTCATTTTTATTCTGCCACTGTTAAAATTGGGCTGAATAAAGTTGGGTGGTGTTTTTGGGGATCGTTGTGTTTATTGAGGTGAATACGCTGAAATATATCACGGTAGGGGGCAGGTGAAGGCGGGTGATGCATACCCGTGTTTATTTCCGCTTGTGAACCCTTTAGGTGGTTTCGGAAGCCCAGTCCCGGGTGAAGAGGTATTTTCGTGGCACAAATTCCCAGCTGCCGCCTACAGCTCCCACACCTGAAGAGCGCGCTTTGTGGCGCAGACCTCGATATACGCATCTCGACTGCCAAACTCACCATAATCGCGAAAGACTAATCTCGCAGATACTTTTCAACACAATGTAAGGACTTGAACATGTGCAATAAGATTGTGTACGTACAATTCACGCACGCCCTGCCACCAAATGATCAATGCACGTGAACCAATAGATTTTATTGTTAAAATGACCTAATGATTATCCGAACCAGGCGAACAAAATCGAACTTTAAAGAACATGGGTGCGCTCGGAGTCAAAGTGCCACAAACACCTCCACCCTTGCCACTGTCTCGCAGCACGTTGTGCACTAATTAAAATATCGACACCTTCCATTTGCACCCTGTAGTGTCCTGTCGGACACGTTCTAGTGTTCGGCAGGAAGCTGTACTCCCAGCCACTCCCTCGAGGGCTGGACACACTTGCACCCCCACACCCATCCATCACGGGTGTCACGAGTGACGTGGCCCCGCTAATAAAAGGGCCCGGGTGCACATGCTCGTGGCCAGTTACTGCACTCTACCACCTGGTGTCTGTGTCGATTATTCTCCTCATGTGGGCCTGAGGCCCGACACCACAATGGCGACGAGGCGGGTCTGACCCCCGCACACTCGCTGCACAGCCCCCACCTTCATCCCTTATGGAGAGGGAATGTAACACAGGGTATGACGTCCCCACCATGCCGCCTCCGGGCGCCCGCTAGTGCGGAGAAGATCGGGCTGGACACCCTGACGCAGCCCTCTGCCTTCAAGGAGGAGCGAATGGAGACTGGCCGTCCCCTACCCCATCGATCCTGGTGAGAGTACGAGCCCCCTGCTATCCCAGCAATGTGCCCGCTGCCACGCTCAAGCTGGCACTGCCGTGATCAAGAGGCCCTGTGACCCTCAGCGTGCGGCAACAAGGAGAGTCGTCCCGCCACTGCTGAGCAGGACGTCATACAGCCCACGGATATTCCCGCTTCACTGACTGTGCCTGGGCAAGTGTGCGGCGGAGGCTGGCTTAGGGAAGCACAGCGGCCCAGTAGCACGACGAGGGACCACGCTCCCTGGCCCGTCTCCTGCAGCACCTGCGTGAGTGTGTAGAGCGGGCCCACCTTACTGCAACACAAAAGAGCGCGAAAAGAAGAGCGCAGCTGACAGAGCAGGCCGGCGGTCAAGGGCACCCAAGAGCGCTGGTAGCGCCAAAAGGCAGAGCGTACCTCACACAGCAGAAAACAAAAGCGGTGCGTGACACGCAGCCCCTACCTGCAAGCAGGCAGCTCTACTGCGCCAGTGGGGTGCGCAGCCCGCCCCAGCACCTCCAGAACTTCTGTAGTCTGCTGCGCACAGCACGGGTACCGAGGCGCTCCAGGGCACCAAGCGGCGCAACGAAGGAGACACTGCCACCAGTAGAGAAGCGCCCCAGTGCATGACTCGCCTTCTCTAGGCCGCGCTGGAGCGCGGGCGGCAATCTCAGAAACACTGCTGCCGTGGGGATTGGAGGTAAGCGCTTGAGGGCACTATCTAGCCGTCGCCTCGCCACACTGCACAGGACGGCATTTCGGGCGAAGGCATTCATGGCATTGAAGGAGTGACAGCGCTCCCGCAACTTGCCCCCACACCGAGGCTCAGGTGACACTGTCCCTGCATCTCCAGCACTGCTGACGCCGAGACCCTCCCCGCATTGCAGAGCCAATTGCTGGCAGATGAAGGGAGGCCCGTAGCAACCGAAAGAGAAAGTAGCGCATGCAACGGATGCGCCCTGGCACAGCACGACATCGTGGGACCAACATCAGGCCATGCCTCACACAATGGGTCACCCACCAGCAAATCGCACAGCCCCCGCACCCTCACCTCACAGTGCATGCTGTGCACCGCCTCGCGCAAGAGACGTCTCTGCAACAAAAGCACATAGCCTCGCAGCATGAGAGAAACTGCTGTGGTCAGGAGCCTCCTGTCTGAAGTCGCACCCTGACACGCGAGGGAGGAGTCAGCCAGCACCTCTGCCTCCATCGGGGTGAGTGGACCTTCCTCTTCACAGTGCTGGTCCCGAAGAGCCCCGTCTGTCTCCAGGCCGTCTTCTGCTACGGTAGCCTGAATGGAAAGCAACCACTGCCATCTGCTGGCCAGTGAGAGGTACTGCACACAGAATAAAGAAACCAAACAGGAACAGTTAAGCACACTGAAGTCCCTACGCTACAACCCCACACTGGCATATACAGAGTCCCGCAGTGTCAGCGACCACAGCGCCACCTGGTGGCCCCTACCACAGTGCATCCCACGAGCTGCAACAGAAATTGCTTAATGATGTCAGCCACACGAGCCCCGTGGCTACAATGAGCACAAGGGTGAGACTGTTAGCCCCGCAGAGAGTTTGCAAGAAGCCCAAACCTGCACCGCAAGTAAAGTCCAGTCAGAACAGCGTGACCAAAGGCCCAAAGCAGCACAGCCTGAGCACGCAGCACCCAGGAACAGGAAAGGAAGCGCGCCAACAGAGGAGAGTATCCAACCCCACCTAAACTAACGGATGAAAACAGGGACATCTACAGCTCTGCACCGCCCTCGCTCAAGGGGAACTGAGGCTGCAAAGCACAGCCAGCACAAGAACTGATTGCACCCAGCTGCCCGGCAAGAGAAAGGCACATGAGAGGCACATGAGAGGCCTACAGAGTCTGTCCCTATGCAGCAAGTCCAATGCGCCAGATGAATGCACGCATGATAAACCCACTAGCAAGAGTGGACGACCAGCCAGACAGCGACGTCACAAGGGACCCATCCACACCAACAGCACAAGAAAGACGGGTGGCTTGCTGTGTGAGTCCTCGGTCTTCTCCTCCTGTTGGTCTTTTCACCACACCTGTGTTCGTTCAGTTTTCAGTGTGACAGGGCTGTCACTCTTCTTCCCTTTGGTGTGACATGGCAGTCACTCTTCTTTTCTCGAGGGTGTTGCGCTGGGTCCTCGAGGCGGCGCTGTCGTGGCACCTGCTTCTGCCTTTGTTCCGGCGTGCTTGTCGGGACTGGTCACTTCGTGTGACGTGCTCCTTGCTTGCTGGGCGACGTGACGTCCGGTCATGTGTCGCAGGTTGTCGGAGCACATATTGCTGTGGCGGCCTGCCACATGAAGTGTGAGACTCCTCTCTTGCCTATCTTGGGTCACCGCCGACTCCGTCTTGAGGCAGTACGAGGGAGGACACTCAGTGTTGTCTTCGGCCCACTGCGGGGCTTCGCTGGTGCAGTAGAGATGCAGTCGTTCTCGATGCTGCGTTCAGCAGTGCTTCTTCGTGGAGATGTCTCTATCTCCCGGGCGCCTGCCCGTGCTGTCAGGTTCACTGGCGCGGCCTTCTGCGCGCTTCAGACCAAGCGCGCTCCGTCTTCTCCTTGGGCGCCCTCTTCTGGCACTTGGGTGTGCCTGTGGTGTCACTTGTGGCTGTGTCTGTACACCAGGAGAAGCAAGTGATGTGATCTCTTCTCCAGCGGTGGCATTTGGGCAGCCACTTGTGTGCACCCAGACACACCAGACAGCCACCAAGGCAGACCGACGTCCCTGGACACAGCCTCACGGGAGAACCGAGCACAAGCCGCAGCCAGCGCAATCCGCGTCTCTCCCCAACGCTTCCCCAGGCGACCGTCCATCCCAGAGTGTCGGCAGTCCAAGTCAACGGCATCCCTGCTCCAGGCCGCAGATGCCGTGGGTGGAGATCAGCACCGAGTGTCCCTCTTCACACCGCCTCAAGATGGAGTCGGCAGTGGCCCCCAAGTCAGGCAAGAGAAGATCTGCACACTCGCCGTGCTAGCCGCCACCAAAGATCAATCTCAGCACGACGGAGACACCTGGCAGCTAAGTCCCTCCTAACTTTCAACTCTCCCAGCAAGTCACCACCACCTGTCGTTCCGACTCACCACCGGGCTGGCCTCCGCCATCATGCCAGCCCTCAGCACAAGCGTCAAACAACATCACTCCTAGAGTACCAATGGACTGGAGTCCCCCCTGGTTGCCACACCAGCCGACAAAAGAAACCAGAGGCTACCTGGGAACCTGGCACACACCTGAACCGTGGCAGCGAGAGCAAGTCTTAACCAAGACCCATCTACCCTCGCGGGTTGTGCGTAAGACTCAGTACCGGCTCCTCGGTCGTCCTGCAGCTGCCCCCAGTCGGCACACAAGCAACCCCCAGTGCAGTCTTCCTGCAGTCCCGTAGCAACCCTGACAACGGGCCTCCCCAGGTGGGAGAGCGAGAAGAGACATTGCCCCACCGACAGGTTATCGGTTACAGCCAAGCGGTTCCACAGAGACAATCAATCAGGCAACACTTCCAGGAACTATCACCAGGGACTCCATCCATGTTCATGACGCAACCCACTATATGAACTGTTAGAATTCACCACAGACCATCCTCGACGTCAGCAGAGTGGAGCCATGCAAGACTGCAAGACACGTCGTCATCTGTGAGCCGACGGTATGCAGTGGACGTCTCCAAGCCAGCGGTAGTGTCCTGAGCCCCTCAGGTCAAACTACGAGTGCCCGCCGAGATGGTCCTGCTGCAGGCCGAGTCCCCGGCCCATGTCTGATGTCTTCCCGCTGGACACACTTGCACCCCCACACCCATCCATCACGGGTGTCACGAGTGACGTGGCCCCGCTAATAAAAGGGCCCGGGTGCACGTGCTCGTGGCCAGTTACTGCACTCTACCACCTGGTGTCTGTGTCGATTATTATCCTCATGTGGGCCTGAGGCCCGACACCACACACCCCTGCCTCAGTCGGGCTTCTGTATGATGCTGTATTCGGTTCGCGAATATCAATTTCAATCCAGTGTTCATCAGCAGTGCACGCCATTGCTATACATCATCTGCTGGAAGTGCCGTAAAAAAGTGCTGAATGATCTATAATGATGTAATATATACATTAGAAGGGTGTCTGGCTGATCAGAGTTTGGCTAAAAATGTAAAAGGGCTTTTTGATTGATAACACGCTGCTGTTTTTTTTCCGCGGAGCCTGTCAGGGGCTGACACAATGCTTGAGTTATTAGGGCAGAGAAGGGCAGCCATAAATTTCCAACGTCAGGCAAAAACCTGCCTTTATTGTCTGCATGATGGACGGGCTTCTGTACGAGACACCAAAAACTTCGTATCACCCTTAAATGGGAACACATTTTTCGTGGCCATAATTCATGCTTTTTAAATAGAAAGTTTGAAATGCCTGCCTATATTTCACCCTGCTGATATATTTAGGAAGCGCTCCCTGCATGCAAATATAATTATTGAAGGCGCCGGGGTGACATATGGGTTCGAACTGCTCCCGGAGTGATTTTTTTAATTCCTTAATTTGAAGAGGGAGAAATCTCGAGGCTTGTCTGCTCTGATCAATAAAGTCGAAGGTGAAATTTGAGTGGTTCCTTCGCCATCACATCCGCGCTCCACGCGAACTCGCGAGGAAGTGACTTTTCTTTAGCAATTCTAATTTAGCTTAATGAAGCGAACGCTCATTTCCCCCTACTGTCTTCTTTCTTCATTTTCTTTTAAAAAATGCAACTAGCAGGGGACACGGATCCCGGGGCGAGTCTGAAATATTCCACACGTTTTACTTCACAAATGCTTTCCCGGAATTATTTCAAAGTGCAATAAATAAGGTTTGAGGCGTCCTGGCTTTAAAAAAAAAGAAATGGAAACCGAACAATGTCACGAGGCATTGCTTGGGAGAAGTGGCAAGTAATATTAATTAATGACGGGACGGACAAGTGGTTTAAACATAGCTTCCCCCCTTGTAATGCACTGCTGCCGTGGTTCGTGTGTTTGTATTTTCGTAATTGTTGGTGTTTGCAAGGTAAATATCACAGACACAACAACCTCTGGCGCGAGCTCTGTGAGAGGAGAAACACTGATGCATTCATTGGCGGAGCATGATTGCACTCGCTGCATGCACTTGTGCAAATTCTCTAAGCTGCTGCAAAACATTCACGTGCGAGAAAATAAGTGGCATACATGCAAAGCACACGTGCCCTGGAAAATGCCTGGTTCTGCACGAATAGCCAACTTTGCCCTTTAGCCACAAGAAAATGGTCAAAAATGAAAATGTATGTTTTCCTCAGAAATTAACACATATCTGCCCATTTTTTTCTAGTGTTGTTGATGGGAGAAAGGGGGTGGTGGACCGGTGTCCCACCGTTAAATGTCCCCCCCATACCACCACCACCGGGGACATATACAGCCACAAGCCACCATACACAGACATTTCCCTCAGCCTGGGAATGGTGATGTGGTTCCTGGTTTACATTTTATTCACTCTTGATTCGGTAACAGTAGTTGCTTTTCCAGGATGGGGGTTCTGTAGTTTTTCTTTTTTTCTTTTCCTGCAACATGTACTTACTGGTATTGGTTTGTCTATGGTTTCGAAAATGGTATATATTTTAGAGTGGGTGTATCAAAGGTTATATTAGGGTATGAGGAGGTGCATAAAATTATCACGTGGATGATGTCATCAGTGATGTCATCAGTGATGTCACTGACCATGTCATGAATAATGTAATATGTGACGTCATCAGCAGTGCATTGCGGGGGCGCGAGTTATAGTTAGCTGAACTAACTATAACGGCCGAATTTCTCTGGTTTTGTACGAGTGAAATGTCCAACTAACTATAACTTCCCTGAAACCTATGGTTTTTTCAGTGAAAAAAAAATATATATATATATATATTATCTACTGGCGGTCGCCAGTAGATAGTTATAGTTAGGACCTATTTTCCATAGGAAATTCACAACATTCTATTTCCAATAACTTTGGCGCCGGTTGACGAATCTTCGCGAAATTTTCAAAACTCGTGGGGCGCTCCGGTCTGCTCCTATCCTGAAAGTTTCGGGGTGATTCGGCAAGCAGGGGCCGAGAAAAAAGGGGGATCCCAAAACGTGTTTTCCCCATGCAATTTTCCATAGGAACCTTTAATCGCAGCTACAGCCCGAACTGCTGAACGGAATTACACCAAATTTGGCAAAAAGGTAGCCCTTGGTTCAGAGTCGTGCCTTTTGGTTAAATGGTGTAAATCCGTTCAGTAGTTCCTGAGAAAATCAAAAGTAAAATCACATATATATCCGGGCGGAGCCTAACCACACATGTCATTGTGAGATCTGATTGGCTGTCAGCACTTCATCCTGGAATTGCTGGCAGCCATCTTGGGACCAATATACATGATAGTACCCCATTGAAATGCATTGTAGTGAATCAAAGATTTTGAGGGTTACCAAAAGGAGAACTATAAAGGGTGATAACAGTCTTTAGTTACATTAGAATTCATTTGTTGATGGTACCATACTAATTTCAGGAATTGTGGTGTGTTCTAAGGTGATTTTACCCTGTGAAAAACCTTCTGCTGGGATATCATGAATCATGTTTGAGAGAAAACTATTTTCACATGCATGTCCCATAGAGTTTTGGAAGGTGCTCCAGAAGCTAAAATGAGAGCATATTTTCTGTAAATTCACATTATCTTTCTCAGTCATGTGAGAATGAAGTCTGACATTCTCAGTAAAACATGTACATCCAACAAGGGCAGAGACTGTCAGTTGATTCCTTTGTGCTCTACTGCAGCTTCCCAGAGTGTTCTAAAAACAACTAGAGTGCTAACAGCCTTACTTATGACAAAAGTATGGCACACCTGAAGCCATCTTGATTGGAATAAACTGGTAACACTTAAAACATTTAATTTAAAAAGGAACAAAATGATGGGGTTCATTTTGTCATAGAAATTATGGTTAGTGCTGTAGAAAGAAAAATTAGGACATATTTCAAGTGTGATCTCAAATATCTTCCTGTTATATTTTAACAGGAGCAGCCTGCCAGTTGATGCCTTTGTGTTCTACTGCAGCTTCCCAGAGTGTTCTAAAGAACAACTAGAGCGCTAACAGCCTTACTTATGATAAAAGTATGGCACACCTGAAGCCATCTTGATTGGAATAAACCGGTAACACTTAAAAATTTAATTTAAAAAGGAACAAAATGAGGGGTTCTTTTTGAAATAGAAATTATGGTTAGTGCTGCAGAAAGAAAAATTAGGGCATGTTTTAAGTGAGATCTCAAATCCTCTTCTATTTCATTAGAAAATTCTGACATGCAGACTGAAACAATCACTTTCAATACCAGCAGCAGACTTCCAGTTAACTCCCTGGTGAGCAGTAGCTTTACTACAGTGATCTAATGAGCAACTAGAGTGCTAACATTCTGAATTTATGGCAAATGTGAGACACATCTGAATGCCTTCTTGATGGAATCAAAGTAAAAAACTGAAAGCATTTCCTACTGAGGAGACTGCAGTAAATGAGGAAATTAGGAAACTTCATAACAAAGAAGTCTTCCAAGATGGCCACCAGAGAAAAAGAGCCCAAATGTAGCACACATATTACCCAGATGTAGCCCACATATAGCCCAATGACAAAAGTGTGCAAAACACTTTTTATTTTTAGTTTTTTTGCAGTTTTATGTAGTGCAGACTGGTCAGGTATTGGAGCTTTGCATCTTAAAACATGACCCCCTACACTACGAAAACACCACTGCACTACCCTAAACCCTAAAACACTACCCTCAGCACGACCCCCTACACTACACAAGCACCACTGCACTATCCTAAACCCTAAAACACTACCCCCAGCATGACCCCCTACACTACACAAACACCACTGCACTACCCTAAACCCTAAAACACTACCCCCAGCAAGACCCCCTACACTACCCAAACACCACTGCACTAACCTAAATCCTAAAACACTACCCCCAGCACGACCCCCTACACTACCCAAACACCACTGCACTACCCTAAAACATGACCCCTACACTACACAAACACCACTGCACTACCCTAAACCCTAAAACACTACCCCAGCATGACCCCCTATACTACACAAGCACCACTGCACTACCCTAAACCCTAAAACACTACCCCCAGCACAACCCCATACACTACACAAATACCACTGCACTACCCTAAACCCTAAAACACTACCCCCAGCACGACCCCCTACACTACCCAAACACCACTGCACTAACCTAAATCCTAAAACACTACCCCAGCACGACCCCTACACTACCCAAACACCACTGCACTACCCTAAAACATGACCCCCTACACTACACAAACACCACTGCACTACCCTAAACCCTAAAACACTACCCCCAGCACGACCCCCTACACTACACAAGCACCACTGCACTACCATAAACCCTAAAACACTACCCCCAGCACGACCCCCTACACTGCCCGAATACCACTGCACTGCCCTAAACCCTGAAACACCAGCCCCTGCACGACCCCCTACACTGCCCGAATACCACTGCACTGCCCTAAACCCTGAAACACCACCCCCAGCACGACCCCCTACACTGCCCGAACACCACTGCACTGCCCTAAACCCTGAAACACCACCCCTTCACGACCCCCTACACTGCCCGAACACCACTGCACTGCCCTAAACCCTGAAACACCACCCCCAGCACGACCCCCTACACTGCCCGAACACCACTGCACTGCCCTAAACCCTGAAACACTACCCCCAGCAAGAACCCTACACTGCCCGAACACCACTGCACTGCCCTAAACCCTGAAACATCACCCCCAGCAAGACCCCCTACACTGCCCGAACACCACTGCCCTAAACCCTGAAACACCACCCCCAGCACGACCCCCTACACTGCCCGAACACCACTGCACTGCCCTAAACCCTGAAACACCACACCCAGCACGACCCCCTACACTGCCCGAACACCACTGTTCTGCCCAAAACCCTGAAACACCAGCCCCAGCACGACCCCCTACACTGCACGAACACCACTGCACTGCCCTAAACCCTGAAACACCAGCCCCAGCACGACCCCTACACTGCCCAAACACCACTGCACTACCCTAAACCCTGAAACACCACCCCAGCACGACCCCCTACACTGCCCAAGCACCACTGCACTGCCCTAAACCCTGAAACACCAGCCCCAGCACGACCCCTACACTGCCCGAACACCACTGCACTGCCCTAAACCCTGAAACACCACCCCGTGCACGACCCCCTACACTGCCCGAACACCACTGCACTGCCCTAAACCCTGAAACACCACCCCCAGCACGACCCCCTACACTGCCAGAACTCCACTGCACTGCCCTAAACCCTGAAACACCAGACCCAGCACGACCCCCTACACTGCCCGAACACCACTGCACTGCCCTAAACCCTGAAACACCAGCCCCAGCACGACCGCCTACACTGACCGAACACCACTGCACTGCCCTAAACCCTGAAACACCAGCACCAGCACGACCCCTAAACTGCCCGAACACCACTGCACTGCCCTAAACCCTAAAACACTACCCCCCTGCATGACCCCCTACACTACCCAAACACCAATGCACTACCCTAAACCCTAAAACACTACCCCCCGCACGACCCCCTACACTACCCAAACACCACTGCACTAACCTAAATCCTAAAACACTACCCCAGCACGACCCCCTACACTACCCAAACACCACTGCACTACCCTAAAACATGACCCCCTACACTACACAAACACCACTGCACTACCCTAAACCCTAAAACACTACCCCCAGCACGACCCCCTACACTACACAAGCACCACTGGACTACCCTAAACCCTAAAACACTACCCCCAGCACGACCCCCTACACTGCCCGAACACCACTGCACTGCCCTAAACCCTGAAACACCAGCCCCTGCACGACCCCCTACACTGCCCGAACACCACTGCACTGCCCTAAACCCTGAAACACCACCCCCAGCACGACCCCCTACACTGCCCAAACACCACTGCACTGCCCTAAACCCTGAAACACCACCCACTTCACGACCCCCTACACTGCCCGATGTGAGAAGTTGGCCTGGTATATGCTGTCCACTAATTATAGTGGGCACCTTGCACCAGTCCAAACAACCCCTTATTGGAGATAGGTTAAAGACAACCTTATTGAAAGCTATCCTAGTGGTAGCTATGGAGAGCAGCCTTCAGGCTAAGTCTTGAAGGAATGTAAAGCAGCTTGTTTTACCAGTCTATAATCTCTTGAGTGATCAAATGAAAGAGCACCACACCAGGTATATATTCAAAATATATGTATTTATTGCTAAACACACCCTCTAGTCTCTTTATGAGGCTAGAGTTCGAAATACATAAGTTAGAAGTTATTTAAACACAGTAATAGCACAAATACACGTTTGGGCCCTAGGGGCGTACCAAACCATATACCAATAAAGTGGTATAAGAACCACGACTGAACTAGACACTAGGCCTAGAGCCTCTAGAAGTGCTTGGACCACAAGGAACCACCCAAGGTAGTGACACAGGGGACCCACAGGGGACGCGTGCAGTGTAAATACACAACCGCGATACGCTGTTGACTTCTATGGAGAAAGTCGCGATCAGGAAATTAAAGAAAAGGGACACTTAGAGGAGGACTTGGAGCAAACCCTTTGAGAACTAGTACTTTGAAGAGTCTCTACCCACGGGAGCACCAGAGTACTCGTGTTACCTCACCCAGGGAAGCCGGGTGCATAGGTGCCTTTCGGGGTCGGGTTTCGTCGTCGATTTGAATGGCGATCTGCTGCAAAGTGCTGCTGGCGACCAAGTGGAAAGTGTCCGGGTGGATCCAAGAGTGGATCGGAGATCTGAAGAACCTGAAAGCAGAGGGGACAGAGTCTGGGTCACTAGCCAGTGACCAGGAAGGCGATGGACAGATGCCCACCGATGTCGAGTGCTTCAGGTGCGTTGACGGTCGTCTTGACTCTTCAGCCACGAGGTCCAGGAGGCGTTGTCGGTAACCAGGAGCAGGATTCGGGCTGGTACACGATGTCTGTCGAGTGCTGAGGTGTCGGCGACCGGATTGGACCCAACAAGCCTTGGCAACGGCAAGTCTCGATGAAGATGTAGATCGTCGATGGTGCAGACCAGCAAGGTCTGGGGAACTCACCCAGCGAGGGTAAGTGAGGGCAGGTCTGGAGCAACCAGGATGCTAAGTAAGAAAAAGATTGGCCTTCGTTAAGGGCTACTAGCCAACGGGCTAGCGACCGCGAAGGAGCCTCGAGACATCGCACGTGGATCTGGCTCACAGGACACTCGTGGAGTGGAGGCCAGTGATCTTCGGTGCAGTTGGTGCTGGAGGCTAGGGCTACTCGGAGCCCAAAGCATGACTTCGTGGAAGACCCAGAAGAGGATGCACTTGCAAATGTGCTCGGTGTCCAGGGGTCACGGTCTCACGTCACCCACGATAGCTACGGGCCTCAGCTTTGCTGGGGACTCAGGGTAGCCTCGGGGAAGTCTGAGAATCCACCTCTGGTAATGCGATGACTTCGGCGTCCGACGGGAGCTTCAGAAATGCGAACCGGACAGATGCTTCTTTGGTGCCTGCCAAGCAGGGGAGTCACTCCTTGACCCCAAGGGAGATTCTTCTGTCCTCTAATCGTGAGTAGAGCGTCGAAGGTCCAGGATTCTGTTTCAGAGTTTTGTCCAGGGATAATCTAAAGTCCTAAGGACTGGGTTCCTATACTTATACTAAGTTTAGGGGTTGGACTACTCTGTGGCCCCACCTATGGGTGGGTCAGGGCAGAGGGGTGGCTACACCCCTTCCCTTTGTCCAGTTCGCGCCAAAGCAGGGGCTGCAAGCCCCTGATCCGGTTTGAACTGGGGTATGCACAGGGACACCAAGTGTGCCCCCAGTGCAGGACTTCAAAGCACCCGAAAGTGCTCCCGCCCAGCCCCAATACACATTATCCTGTCTGGGGAAGTGGTCACACCTCCCTGGGACAGGAAACCTATTGTCCAGGCCTCCCCTGTGAGAAGTTGGCCTGGTATATGCTGTCCACTAATTATAGTGGGCACCTTGCACCAGTCCAAACAACCCCTTATTGGAGATAGGTTAAAGACAACCTTATTGAAAGCTATCCTAGTGGTAGCTATGGAGAGCAGCCTTCAGGCTAAGTCTTGAAGGAATGTAAAGCAGCTTGTTTTACCAGTCTATAATCTCTTGAGTGATCAAATGAAAGAGCACCACACCAGGTATATATTCAAAATATATGTATTTATTGCTAAACACACCCTCTAGTCTCTTTATGAGGCTAGAGTTCAAGTACATAAGTTAGAAGTTATTTAAACACAGTAATAGCACAAATACACGTTTGGGCCCTAGGGGCGTACCAAACCATATACCAATAAAGTGGTATAAGAACCACGACTGAACTAGACACTAGGCCTAGAGCCTCTAGAAGTGCTTGGACCACAAGGAACCACCCAAGGTAGTGACACAGGGGACCCACGGGGGACGCGTGCAGTGTAAATACACAACCGCGATACGCCGTTGACTTCTATGG